>CP139502.1:162962215-163562215 GCA_021014915.2 Artemisia tridentata subsp. tridentata | reverse complement strand
AGTTATATTTTTCACCAAAATTGTCATGTTTGGCATTTACTATTGGAAAATTTAGTGCATTTGAGGGATCAGTTCACATCTGGTAATGGGTCAGGAGGTACAGAGTGTACACCCATCAGGTCCCTGACTACCCTAACTCAAATTGTGGTTAGGAGTAACTCATCAGAAGGTTTAATCATTCACTGAGTTACTATTGCTAGTAATAAGTTAGTACTGCTGGAGCAGAGTTAATACTGCTAGTACTTTATTAGTACTACTGAGTTAGTATTGCTGGTGCTAAGTTAGTACTGCTAGAGCAAGTTACTAAGTTAGTACTGTTGGGATAAGTATGTAACTATTTTGACATATTCAAGTGGCAGTTAAAACTGCATTTATGACCACGTTTAATTGGTCATGTAACCACTATTGGCTATAATGGGGAAAATTATGAGGCGATTAATGGGCCGATTAATCATCTTAATTCTAGTTGACTAGCTGTGAGTATTTTTCTATATATTGGAGATCAATCCTGCATGAGAAAATAACAGAGAACAAAAACACTTGAAAGCAAAAAGGGTTATTGATTTGTGCCTAATTCAATAACAAATATTTGGTCTTATCCCAAGTAGATATTCGTGATACCCAGGAAATAGGGTCGAAGAGTTTACTTTGGAAAGTGATTACATGATTCGAAGTGATATCCAGTAACCATTATTGCTACGTAGTTAGGTCATTGATTATCTTCACCCTGTTCTGGGCCAACCACCACCAACAATCAAAGTAAACTATTTTTGATAATCAATAGTTGCTGCTGCTATGAAACACATGGCTTCAAACTTTGCCAAGCTTGACAAGTTTGAAGGGGTGGACTTCAGGAGATGGCAGAAGAAGATGCATTTATTGCTTTCAAGCATGAGTGCGGTGTATGTTCTGAGCACTCCTATTGTAACACCCCCAAATTTGATAATCCCAGAAGCATTCGGGTCATGGGGTGCTACTAAAATTGGAAATCACAACACAAGATAATAAAGAAAGGAATACATACTCCGTTTAAATACGTTCATTCAAGATTAATAGAGTTTACAATAGAGTTCAAATTCAAAAAATTAAGGCCCATTAGTTTAGTTGTCCCATACAAAACAAGTCATAGTTATGTGTGACAACACTCCGAGAAATAGTCTATGCCCCTTGCCATGCCAATACCTTGCAACAATCAGATAGATTAAGCACCTGAGTAAAACATGCTAAAAGTCAGCAAAAAGCTGGTGAGTTCATAGGATTAAATTAAGGCAGTAAAGCAATAAGTTTGGACCAATAGTTTTGTGTATGAACATTACAACGCATGTAATGCCATACAAAATAGTCTATCACGCTAGCACTAAGTTCATGCAACCGAGGCTTGACAATTCAGTGCGCTACAATATAGGACATAAATAATAATCAGGGGCCCATAGCGAGTGTTTAACCCAATACACTCGTAGTCTGACTTGGTATACGCTCGCATTGACCCGTCTGGCCAACCGAATGGGGGAGTCACCCCAATAGATTTATTTATATCATTCTGCGCTTCCCAGCGGGAATTAACGGTTCATGAAGGTGGGCATAACAGTGGGTTCAGGGTCTTAGGCTAACTACGCAATAGTTTTGAGAAAATAAACATTATTGTGGTCCAGAAAATGGTTTGCATGTTTCTCACCCCATAGTTGTAAAACAAGTATAAGTAAAGTGGGGCTATAAACTCACCTCAATAGAGTAAACAGTGAATGAAGTGAATTAGAGAGAGTGCGGCACCAACACGTGACCTAGATTAGTAAGGCAGGTTTTAGTTCACAGACTAAGTTTAAGACTCAACGAAATTTAGTTCAGGAGTTTTAAAGTGTTTATGTTATTGTTTTTTGTGTGGCAGCATTTAAGTTTAAAACAATTTTCTAAGTATTTGTAGGTATTGGCTCTTAGAAGTGCATAAGTGTATGACAATAAAAATATCAAGGACGAATAAGATTCTGGTTCGACAATAACCGAACGACGATGCACGAAAAGTGGTTACGAATAACACTAGACGTTGTCGGAATATGGGAAAATTATTATTAAAGGTATATAAAAATTGTGGTTATAAAAGTATATAAATAGTTATTTTTGAAATATTTGCTAAAAATATACTTAGAAGTGTATGACTAATTATGGTTTTATTTAAAAGATTTGCAATTTGAGAACTAGTTTATAGAGGTTGTATATAAAATGTTTCGTTTGTCAATTTTTAATAAAAACATGATAAGTGTATTTATTTTGATAGAAGTCGGGCATGACCCATGCCTACATGCTTGTGCTCTATGTGTTACGAAAATATGTGCTAAGCATTATCCATTTTATAAATGTTATAAAACTTAAGTAGACTTTCTAAATGCCATTTTCAAGTGTTGACGAATTAGATATGCGATATAAGTATGTTAATTATTTACAAGTCTAGTTTTTATAGTCTTGTAATATGTGTTTAAAAAAATTTATAGTTGTATGTATATATAATGTCTCGTATTATAACATATGTTTCTATAACTTGTTGTGATTTATGGCGAAACTCGTGGTAACGTGAATAGAAAAGAGTCGGGATTGAGTTGTGGAATAATTCGAATATGAAGTTACGTTGGTACACACATACACACAAGTTTTCATTTATACATATATATTCGGTAAATTTTTAACACATGCGTACCCCCTTTAATCCCCCTTGTTGGGTTGTGGCCTAATATAAGGCCAAAGGTGGGGGGGGGGGGGTTGTGACCTGGCCTGTTATTCAAAGAACCAACTAACCGGATCTAAACACACGCCTTGTGTTAGATAGATACTTTGAGTAATATTAACTAGCACGCGGAATTTACTAGTTAACACTTAGAAGATTATTTGTATGTATGATCAATGAATGGAACATTGTTTATGTATATGAACAAGAGACAATTGTTTAACCAAAATGATTCAATATTATTATATCAATAATACGAGTACTCTTGCTAGTACTAGGGTTCATAACCTTGAATCTTCACAAAAACTCATACGTATAACCTAACATAGGAGATCCTTTTATAGACCAAGGATTCTCGTACAAGATAACTATAATCTATATCAATAAGGATATCTACTAAATCCTTTCTATAATTATCCTTTTACACGTTTACACAAACATAAGCAGTACCAATGTCTATACCAGCAGTACTAACTGACTTAGTACTGTTAGTGTATTCTTCAATAAATCTTCAGCAGTACTAACTTATAACCACCAGTACTAACTGTTAGGTTTAATTCCTAACAATCCTCCCCTAAACTTATGATTTCTTTCCAAATCACTAAGTTTCTTCCAAATTAAACTTCATCTCCATGATGGGGGGATTCTTCCAAACACCTACCATGTCAATCTCTTAGTCAGAGCTTTTCTCTGTTCTGCAAGATCAAAAATCCTTCTGACTAACACATCTGCCATTTCTGATTCAACTTCAATCTCCAATTTTGAACATACTAGAGTCAATAAAGTTGCTGTTTTGAGTGGATAGTCTTTTTCAACCAACATATATATTTCTATCCCATCCTTGGTAGAAATTCTATGTACACCACATGTATCAAAAAGCTTCCATGAAACATCTTTAATTGGAGCTTGAAACCTCCATATAGCTTCACCACCATTTGGATCATAAATCCTCTTTAACTGTACCCATAACTCTTTATCTTTATCTTCAAGTGGATCTACAACTTTGAATCTTTCTTATACTAAATTCCACAGCTGATTGAGATCTTCCCTATCAAATCCTCTGAGCATATCTTCAAAAAGCTTATACTCCTCAGTTATTCCACCAACTCTGATAACTTTCCATCCTTTCATTCTTCCTTCAGTAAATACTTCCCAATCAATAATAGGATGTTTTGCTTGTAGAGGTTTGATGTTTGTGGATTCAGGAATTACCACAATCATGTTTTTCAGTTGTTCATCTGTTAACTCTTCAGTAGCAGTCTTTTGTTTCGTTGATGTGTCAGACTCCAAAACTTCTGCTTTTCTTTTCTCTTCTTTTCTATGTCCAGTATCAATCACAAAATCTATTGCACTTGGCTTGTTGATTCTTGCATAAGCCTCATAGTAAGCTTTCTCTATCACAGCATCTGATTTTCCTTTGAAGAAACTTTGTTTTCAATATGCCTGATTCTTCAAGTAACTTTTCATGAAGCTTATCTGCTCTTTCTTTGTAGGCATCTTCTTCTTGTATCCTTTCTTTTGTCTATCTCTTATCTTCTGCATAAGATCACTCCAAGCTACTTCCTTATTCTTTAATAAAATGAAGCTTGTAAGCTTTGTTGACTTTTCTTCTTCACTTAAACTCTGATCTTTAATAAGTTGTACAGCTTGTGCTCTCACAATAGGATCTGAGTCTAACAAGTATTGTAGCTGTTCATTAAATTGTTCTTGATCCACCTCAGCATTTGAAGCCATCTTTTCTAATCTTGTTTTCTCCATAAACTCAACCACATCATCTAAATCATCCTCAGCCATCTTCTTTGCTAACTCTGCATCAAGATCTATTTGAGATTGTTCTTTTGCTTCTTCATCCTCTTGAAGTTTCTTAGCCACTTCAGCATCATGATCTATTTGCATCTGAGTTCTTGGATTAACAATTTTCTTCTGATGAGGCTCTTCTTCTTCAATCAAAATCCCTTTGCCCTTGTCTTTAGCAGTTTGTACTGCTTCTTGTTCTGTCTCTGCAGTTTGTACTGCTTGTTCTTCAACATCAGCAGTTTGTACTGCTTCTTCAACATTCTCAGCAGTATCTTGATTTTGATCTTGTTCACCCATATCTGTATCACCATTTCCACTAGCAGTACCTTCCTCATACAATCCACTAGTACCTTCTTCATGCCTCCCCTAAGTTCCAGATCTCTTATCCCCTTGTTCTTTCCCAGATTTCCTCCCCTGTTTGGGAGAATCACCACCATCATCATCTGAGTCACTATCTGAAGAATCATCATCTATCACCACTCTTGATCTTCCTCTTTAGCTGATCTTCCAAATTCTTTACCCTGAGAGTCAATTTGGTACACATCTTGGCAAAGTTGTTCTTGTGGTTTTTCAGATCATCCTCCATAGATTTTACTTGTGCAGATAACTTGGTACAAAGATCTGTCAATTCATCAAGTTTATTACTGCCCTCATCACTTCTAGCTGTGTTACCTGCTAGGAGAGGTGAGTCATTGGGTAAGGGTCCAGTTTCCACTCTAGTTAGACTAGGTGTAGACCTTCTCCTATAGGTTGTGATAATTGGGGGTGTTTGGGTTATTTCTAGAACTTGAATGGGTGTTGGTTGGGGATCAGTTGGGTTTACTGACCCTTCACCCTGAGCAACTTGAATCATCTCTGGAAATAGAGGTATTTCTACCCCATTAAACAATCTACTAGCCATAGCCATATTTTGAAAAACTTTTGATTGTAGGCTAGGAGTAGGAAAAATATCTTCGTGTTATTTATGCAAATTCTTTTTCTTATTTAAAAAGCTTTGAAAAAATCTTGGATACATAAGAAATTTTGTTTTACTTTTCACATTTGCAACCATACTCTCAAATATAAATTTTGAAAAATTGAAAACCTTGTTTGTTGACAGACATATGAGAGGAATAGCAATATTTCTACTGAATTGCTCCCATGATGTTCTTTTGGGACTTAAACAATGTAAGAGAGTATGTATAAAAAATCTCCATTGTGGGGAGAAACATCCCTTTTGAAAAGTGAGTTTTTGATTGGATGTATCATACCCCATTCTAGCAATTTCTTGCCAAATCTCAGTGTTTAGCATATTGTTGATACCATCTGAATCTTGCAACTTAAGATGTCTCCTAAGTGTAGATTCGGTAACAACAAAAGATATGCCATCCACGTTGGAGTGAATTTCTATGTTTTCCTCTTCACTAATTTTGACAATGGCAGTTTGCCAAATGATTGCGTGGTTTTGTAACCTTACAACAGGTTTTACCTCTCGAGGGATCTCAAGAGGCTTACAACCCCACCAGGCAGTGTACCTGACCGATGTAGTATAGTGTAGTGGTAAGTACGGGGGATTGATCGTTCTCCACAGGGAATAGTGTTCGTTAGGTGTGAAAGGCTACTCTAATTAGGTCTAAGGGTTGAGGAAGATTCTTTTTTATGTTTTTATAGTTTTATGAAAGCAAGTAAAATCTCGGGTTTGATGGAGTGGGCGGAATTAGTTGCTAGTCAACTAACCCAAATTACTACGAATGCAAATAAAATAAAATAACAAAAATGAAATGTGGTGAGAAACTTATGTGTAGAGAAATGTGTTTACTTAGATTTCCTTACTCCCTAACTATCTTTTACCGGTTAATTAGTGTGTATTAGTTGCGTGGATGACGGGTGTATTCCTTAATACCATTCGTGGGGTGGCGTACTTACTTCCCCAACTCTACAAGCTCCTACTTCACTCCTATGTCGAGCCGGCTAGGAAGCTCCTAACATGGGATCACTAGAATTCGCTTGTGCATTAAATACAACCATAAAAACCTTTAGTACGCGTTTGGTTCATGTTTCTTAAGACGTTCAAGCAAGTTACCGAATAGGAAGTTAGCCAGTTTTCTTAAGCCAAACATAGATAAACAATCATCCAATACAACTAACAACACACTAACAACCAATAATCAATAGCTAGGTTTCATTAGATCTAAGCAAACACAAGATAAAATTAGCCTAACATGTTAAACAAAAGACAAGCATAAGATAGAATCAAACAACACATAGACATATTGAATGATTAATTGATAACTTATCTTTCAATGAAACATGGAAGATCTCAAGGCAAAAAGCCCTGAAAAAGTAGCTAAAATCGTCTTAGGGTTTTATCCCAAAATTCCACACACTAAGCTCTCCCTAATGACAAAAGATTAGAAAAATATATATAGATTTTTGGATCTGACGGCGTCACCTTATGCATTGTGACGCCGTCACCTCGCCGCTTTTAGGGTTCCCGGGTGACCTTCTTGACGCCGTCCCTCTTTAGCTCTTCAAAAATCCATTCTGGCTTATCAAGGCTTGACGCCGTCGGATCATGAACGTGACGCCGTCCCCTTATGATTTAAGCCGTGACGCCCTTGATTTAGTTAAAGCGTGACGCCGTCAGAATTCTCATGCTAACTCACTGGCCCGTCATGAGTAAATTTCACATCCAACTTTTCTTGCCAAGGCATGACGCCGTCCAGAGTAAAGTCTGACGCCGTCAAGAGTAACTTTCAGCCGATTCTTGAGACTTTGCCGTTTTCTTCACTTTAATGCTCCAAAAACGTCCAAAATGCCTCCTTTTCCAGATTTCTCCTCAAAAGTACCTAAAATGACAAAAGGAACGATTTAGGGCAATATTTGATCAAATAAATACGATTTCGGGCTTAAATGACCCCTTAAAAGCGGTACACTTTTCGCCTCATCAAATACCCTTACACTTGAGATTTGCTTGTCCTCAAGCAAATGCGCTTTTATTCTAATCAAAATACAAGTTAGGGGTCATTTAATGCTAACATAAAAGTAATTACAACAAATAATCGTTCCACTTCAATCATAATAAGCACGGAGATTACATACTAGCACCTCACAAGTAGTGTTTAGATACTCACATCTCTCAAGTGTCATCAAAATAAATCTCATAAATGAAAACGGAAAATATCTCTCACTACCTGTCATAGCAAATAGATTACCATAGGCTTGGGAAAGGATCGAAAACCTCCTCCACTAGGCGTAAGCACCTAAGATAAACTATCAAAGAGGGCTTTTAAATGGGTTATAACGTTAGGTGTAGGGAAAAGGAAAACACGATTTTGTTGGATACGGGATATTTTACTGGTGGCGAGTTAAAGATCTTGGTCAATTCCATGTACTATACAATGTTGCTAAGCCAAGACTAGACTCAATTTTAAGCTAGAAACAAAATAACAAAATAACAAAAACATAAAGATAAACATAAAATGAAACGGGATGGTAGTCCGTATGTTTTTTCTATTTTTTCCATTTTTCTTTTTCATTTTTTTTTTTTTTTTTCTTGCATTTTTACGATTCTATATATTATGTTTTATTTTTATTTATTTTTACATAACTTTGACCTCTACATCAAATACTCAATTAGATGAATTGCATTCACTTAGTACTTATTTAATAATTTACAATATATAATCAATGATCGAATTGTATTGAACACTTGGAGTTACTCTTTAAAATTTAAATAGTAAAATGATGTTTTCCGTTACTCCATACATAGTCTTACCCATGAGTCCCAATCGTCCCAAAACAATATGTACAAGGATATGACTCGACTTAGCAACCATGTAATCAACTAGATCATTAACTTGGGTTTAAACAAATGTTGACACAATAATGCACTAAAGATGAGTGCATACAAGGTAGGCTAAGGCGATTTGGGTGTACATTTTAGTGGGGTGTAACAAATTCTTCCTTTAAGTAAGATGCTTAAAGGTCGAAACGAAAAGATAGGCTCTGAGGGGTGTACTAGGGGTATCGTGTACTAAAAATGAGTACAACGCAAAGGGTGTGGGAGAATTACTTGACCAATGTAGCCAAAGTAATTATAACAAAAACACAGGTGTAAAACAATGGGTTAATCCTAATGCCTCTTATCATGTAGTAAATCTAACTACACGAATGTAGTCTCACTTGTGGCCTTGGAATGGTCCTAACGCAAGTTCTAGAATCTAAGTGCTACCGGTACACACATCATAGCATAAATGCTTTTCCTACCAATTCTAGGGGCGAACCTCACATATTTGGGGGTGGAAAATTTTTTTAGTGGTACGGTTTTTTTTGTGCTAGTCATATAACTCCTATCCGTGAGACGCTCATTAAGATCAAAGTTTCACTCCTATATGTTGTAAAAAATTTTAAATTTGGCACTAAAATTACCCTAATCAAGTATTTCTCTCAGTTTTATTACACATCTATTATTAAACAAACAAAAATCAAGCGCAATTGTATTCTCTAAAATCGTACTTTTACCCTCCCCTTACACTTAAGATGAACATTGTCCCCAATGTTCAAATAACAAGATGTAAAAGTAAATAAGGTAAAAGAATGAAATCAAATACTCCCCTGATTCGCTCGTTGGATAGTGAAATCACACGGTTAAATCTTCTTCCAAGGAGAATGTTGAAGCTCCATGACTAATGCATCGCCATAAGCTTGATTCCATAAACATTTCCTTGTCCAAAATAACCTGTTAACCTGAGAAAACAAACACGAAAACCTGCATAACATCGGCGGGATAAAATCTATATATAAGGATATAATGCTTGTGGAATGATAATTTTGCAGATTCCTGGAGATTATAAGTTGGAGATTTAATAAAAACTTTTTATGAAAACAAAACTTTCAAAAATTTCTGGAAATTAAATCTGACGCCGTCAGGTTATAACCCCTGACGCCGTCAGAAATGACCTGACAAAAATTTTCATTTTAAGTTTCCGGAAAATTTCTGGAAAAACCTTTACCTTACTTCCTGGAAATCCTGCAAAACATCATTATGACTCGATACAAGCATTTGACTCAAACAAATACTAATATGTATGCTAATTTATTATTATTACGATTCATGTTAATTTGTGTTCTAATAAACCGATTTAGATTTCCCTTACACTTATCTTTTGCAAAATACCTTTATATGTAGTTAAGACGAAGTTAAAAACAACATAAAGCATTTTCACAAAGTACTTTTGAACATGAATCAATACTAATAAAAATTAAACATACATACGGAAACAAATAAAATCAAACAAACAAATAAATAAACACATAAA
Source organism: Artemisia tridentata subsp. tridentata (assembly GCA_021014915.2). Classification (NCBI taxonomy): domain Eukaryota; kingdom Viridiplantae; phylum Streptophyta; class Magnoliopsida; order Asterales; family Asteraceae; genus Artemisia; species Artemisia tridentata. The sequence goes on along the minus strand of CP139502.1, from coordinate 163,552,402 downwards.
GCAAATAAAGCAGATAAAGCTTGGGTTGCCTCCCAAGAAGCGCTTTTCTTTATTAACGAGTCTTGTAGCTAGACTCAAAGTCACGCTACCCTATGTAAGTGAGCTCGTCATCAAGGACGTCTTTAGGGTTAAGCTTGGATTGAAGTTTCCTATTGGTTCGCTTAGTACGATATGTCTTTTCAAACTTCTCTCCATCCGGGTCATACAATGTCATCTTGATATGCCATGACCCGTCTCCATCTTTGGGTGGTTTATCCCAATTCCACTTATGATCATCTTCCTCACAAATCCACTTATTCATTCCTAGGTTAATTGGCAAAACTCCTAGGAAATCAATCATCTTTCTAAAAACTAGAGGGTCTTCAAATGGATCCAATTCGGTGTCCCTAGCCAAGAGTTGCTCCACCGTATGTGTTCGGTTAACAAAGTCCTCTTCTAGGTAAAATGGGCGTTGGGGTCCTATGAAGTCTCTATCAATCCAAGGTCCATATCTAGATGGTCTCCTATTTAATTCTAACCAATGGGGTGTCGGTTCCTCACTAGTATCATAGGCGTGTTTCTTAACATCATAGATTGACCAAGTATCTCCTTCTCCTACCGCTATCTTAGATTCCTTACAATCAATCATAGCACTAGCGGTCGCCAAAAATCCTCTACCTATCAACAAGGGGCATGTAGGGTCGCTAACCATATCAAGGACGTGGAAATCGGCTAAAATGGTTAGTTTTCCAATGTGTACTAACACGTCCTTAACTACTCCAACCGGGTAAGCAACACTTCCATCCGCTAAGCCTATTATCACCTCGGTTTCTTCAAGTTTTCCAAGTTTTAGAGAGGTGTAGAGAGGTAACGGAAGTAGGTTAAGGCTTGATCCGAGATCGGCTAATGTGTCATAAGCCTCCGAATTACCGACCTTGCAAGGTAGAACAAATAAGCCCGGATCATCTAACTTCTTAGGTAGTTTGTTTTGAACGAAGGCGGTCCCTTTTTCGCCTAATTTGAGCTTCTTCTCATCCAACACATCAACAACCGGACTTTCAAGGTGGAGCTCCTTGAATTCTTCGTCAAGGTTTTGAGTGGGAGGTGTTTCAACTATGTTGTTGACCAATTTGGATGTCATAACTTCTTGGTCATTTGGAACGACTTGGGTTTGTTTGAAACACGTGCTCATGGAATTGACCGAATAATATTGTGGACAAGAACTAGGGGACGAAACCGATGAAATAGTGTTGACATTTAGTTTCGGGTTCTTGACCGTGTTGCTAGGGAGTGCTCCCATTTCTCGGTCATTGAGGGCTTTCAACAAGGTGTCAATCTTATCGGTCATCTCGCTTTGTTTTTGTTTGAAATCGGCTTCAAACTTGGCTAAACGAGCTTCTTGAGATGCCATAAATTGAGACATCAATCCTTCAAAGTTATTGGTACTACCATTGCCGGAAGGATTGTTGTTGAAAGTATGGTTCGAGTTGGAACCGCTTGATTGGAAACGATTAGGTGGGTTGGAAGAATTGGTTTGTTGAGAGTTTTGGTTTTGTTTCCACCTAAGGTTCGGGTGATTTTTCCATGAGGGGTTGTATGAATCACCATAATGGTTTGGCTTGGGTTTGAAAGTGTACCACTTGTCTCCCGCTCCGTCGGTACGCGAGGATGCGTAGTCCACAAAAGCTTGTTCGGGGAGTTCCATGCAATCACGAGTGTCGTGGGGACCACTACATAATTCACATGAGGAAGTGATTTTGTTCACTTGGCTTGAAGATTTAGGAGCCTCGTAGGATTTCATGAGAAACTTGACTTGGTCTTCAAGTTCTATGATCCTACGGTCGGAAGTGCTTGAATTGTTCGAAGGCAAAGATATTGCCTTGACCGTTTTATTCAAATCACGGGGATCACTCCAACTTTCGTTGTCATAAAGAGCAAGATCCTCTAGGAGAGCCCATGATTGTTCCGCACTTAGATCACGTAGCTTGCCACCGGCCGATTGGTCAATGGTTTGCCTTGTGGAGAGATTGATATGGTCATAGAAGATTTGGACTTGGAGCCAAAGTTCTATGCCATGGTGAGGGACTTTTTGGAGTAAGTCCTTGAATCGAGTCCATGCCTCGTAGAGAGTTTCGCCTTGACGTTGTTGGAACATCAAGATATCATTCCTTAGCTTGGTAGTTTTTCCCGGTGGGAAAAACTGAGCAAGGAAACGAGTGGTGAGATCATCCCAAGAGGTAATGGATCCTGCGGGTTGACGTTCTAGCCACTGACTAGCTTGGTCCCGCAGAGAGAATTGGAAGAGACGCAATCGGGTCGTCTCTTGAGTGGCAACATCAAGGTCTATAGAATCAACGATTTTAAGAAAGTCCTTGAGATGTTGATTAGGATCTTCAGAACGAAGTCCATGGAATGCGCATCCGCTTTGCACCAACCGGATGGTGTCGGATCGCAAGGGTGTGATATTGGCTCCTTGAGTGAGCTCAATGGTGTTTCGATAGCCATGGTGGCTAGGACGGGAATACTCTCCTAAAGTACGGGCTCTAGGAGGTGGTGGTGGTTGTTGTGGTGGTGGGTTGTGGGGGTTAAGGATATTACCATCTTCCATGATGTCGGATGGTATGGTTACGAACAAAGACACGAAGAAAATAGATAGACTAAAGAAAACCTAGAAAAATAAAATAAAAATCTCACTAGAAAGGAATCTAGTGAGTAGACCTAATAGAAATAAAAATTCAACCTAAACAATAACTATTCCCCGGCAGCGGCGCCAAAAACTTGATTGCGTGGTTTTGTAACCTTACAACAGGTTTTAACCTCTCGAGGGATCTCAAGAGGCTTACAACCCCACCAGGCAGTGTACCTGACCGATGTAGTATAGTGTAGTGGTAAGTACGGGGGATTGATCGTTCTCCACAGGGAATAGTGTTCGTTAGGTATGAAAGGCTACTCTAATTAGGTCTAAGGGTTGAGGAAGATTCTTTTTTATGTTTTTATAGTTTTATGAAAGCAAGTAAAATCTCGGGTTTGAAGGAGTGGGCGGAATTAGTTGCTAGTCAACTAACCCAAATGACTACGAATGCAAATAAAATAAAATAACAAAAATGAAATGTGGTGAGAAACTTATGTGTAGAGAAATGTGTTTACTTAGATTTCCTTACTCCCTAACTATCTTTTACCGGTTAATTAGTGTGTATTAGTTGCGTGGATGACGGGTGTATTCCTTAATACCATTCGTGGGGTGGCGTACTTACTTCCCCAACTCTACAAGCTCCTACTTCACTCCTATGTCGAGCCGGCTAGGAAGCTCCTAACATGGGATCACTAGAATTCGCTTGTGCATTAAATACAACCATAAAAACCTTTAGTACGCGTTTGGTTCATGTTTCTTAAGACGTTCAAGCAAGTTACCGAATAGGAAGTTAGCCAGTTTTCTTAAGCCTAACATAGATAAACAATCATCCAATACAACTAACAACACACTAACAACCAATAATCAATAGCTAGGTTTCATTAGATCTAAGCAAACACAAGATAAAATTAGCCTAACATGTTAAACAAAAGACAAGCATAAGATAGAATCAAACAACACATAGACATATTGAATGATTAATTGATAACTTATCTTTCAATGAAACATGGAAGATCTCAAGGCAAAAAGCCCTGAAAAAGTAGCTAAAATCGTCTTAGGGTTTTATCCCAAAATTCCACACACTAAGCTCTCCCTAATGACAAAAGATTAGAAAACTATATATAGATTTTTGGATCTGACGGCGTCACCTTATGCATTGTGACGCCGTCACCTCGCCGCTTTTAGGGTTCCCGGGTGACCTTCTTGACGCCGTCCCTCTTTAGCTCTTCAAAAATCCATTCTGGCTTATCAAGGCTTGACGCCGTCGGATCATGAACGTGACGCCGTCCCCTTATGATTTAAGCCGTGACGCCCTTGATTTAGTTAAAGCGTGACGCCGTCAGAATTCTCATGCTAACTCACTGGCCCGTCATGAGTAAATTTCACATCCAACTTTTCTTGCCAAGGCATGACGCCGTCCAGAGTAAAGTCTGACGCCGTCAAGAGTAACTTTCAGCCGATTCTTGAGACTTTGCCGTTTTCTTCACTTTAATGCTCCAAAAACGTCCAAAATGCCTCCTTTTCCAGATTTCTCCTCAAAAGTACCTAAAATGACAAAAGGAACGATTTAGGGCAATATTTGATCAAATAAATACGATTTCGGGCTTAAATGACCCCTTAAAAGCGGTACACTTTTCGCCTCATCACAATGGTAGTTTGCCAAAACTGTGTGATATGAGAGACAATAAGAGTAGGGGAAACAGTTAAAGCATACCTAATATGAGACGCGTTCAAGAAGTCCACAATCTCATAAAATTTTGGTCCATCCCCTTCCTCTGTTTTCTCCAAATAAGCAACCTGGTTGTGCATCTTGTTAAATTCCAAATTAGCCATAATATTCTCAGTAAAAATTTATTTGACTGTGGTGAATAGTGAAAATTTAGGTTAGAAAGTAGAAGATGAAAGTGAGATGAGATATTATTGAGAGAATTAAGGTTTGTATTTGACCGACTTAAAGAATAAGTTAACTTTTATCTTAGGATAAGATTATAATAGAATAAAAGTTAAAATATCTAAAAGAGGATCCCTTAAAAACCATAATTTAATCAGTAAAAATCGCAACGAACCTCCAACGGCTAGTTTCTAAACAAAAATTAATTACTAACACAACAGTACCAACGGCTAGTTCAGCAGTACAAACTTTGCACTAGCAGTACAAACCATTATTAAAAATTTTCAAAGAACAGTATTAACTTATATGAATTTGTAGCATTATAACTCACATATAGTTTTTAGCAAACTATCAGCTATCAACGGATTTGATATGTCTTTACCAATAGCCGTTTGCTTTGGACTAGCCAACTCTTCACTGTTAGATATGGTGAGTTGATAACCATACAATTTTTGGTAAATTGTCAACCATAAACGGATTTGATTAGTCTTTACCAGAAACCGTTTGCTCTGGACTAGTTGGTTCTTATGTGGGTTAGACATGGTGAACCAATAACCATTTGTTGTGTGCACAGATCACACACTAAGCTCCAAAACACCATTCAGTCCAAAACATAAAGCACTTGTAATTCCTTTGTGCGCATCATCCATACCTGCAATTGTTAGTCCAAAAACAAGGAAACAAGGTGCAAAGCACTTGTCTCACAACAATATAAGCATATGACTAACATTGCACCTAAACAAGAAATTAATTTCCTTGTGGAACCCAAGCCATCACAGACTTAGGTTTGCCTCTAGCATCAACATAATTCATTCTCTTTAAAACAATTGAAGTACCATTAGGTTTGATAGGTCTCCAAACCCATGATACTGATGCATTAACACCATTGCCCATATTTCCCTTAGCAATATGATTAAGATGACCAGTACTAACTATTGGGCTAGCAGTATGAACTGCTGGCTTTGTGGTTTGTACTCTTGGTTTCCAAACTTGTTTGTTTAACACTGCTTTGTTATTAAAGGGCCTCTTAACAGTTGTTGGTGCTGATTTAAAAGTTGTTTTTGCACCTTGAACTGTTGGTCTTGGGTAAACAGGTCTAAATGGCCTAGCAGTATGAATTTCTGGTCTAGCAGTATGAACTGCTCTTGGTCCAGACCTTAAAAGAATTGATCTAGGTATCATTCTAGCATTTGTAGGGTGAATGGGGAGTCTACTGAGTTCACCCTAGGACTTGAACACCTAGTTACCCTATTGTTTCAATAAGCAGCAAGATGGTCAAAGCTACCACATGTAAAACAAGCTTTCCTATAGCAAACAAAGTCATCACCTAGTTGGTGAGACTGGAGGTTGTTCCAATTCCTTTGGTTACCTCTGGGCTTGTTTGTGGTTCTATACATTTCAGCATACCTAACTATTGGTCTAAATGGTTTAGCATTGGTTTTAGGCCTAACAGTCTCAGTTTTGACCACCTTAGGAACCCTTGTTCCTCCTATCTTAGCATTATCAGGTTTAGCCTTAACCTGATCACTTTCATCATCATCAGAAGTCCAATCCTCTATGGTTGGAGCATCTGATTCCCTACTTGAGGACCTATCAGAGGACACTTTGTCCTCAGAGAGTGATTTATCACTTGCACTCTCAAAACTTACTTCTACAGGCTTATCTACTACCACATTCTCCTTAGGTTTTTGACCATATTCCATTTTGGGTAGTTGAAATTCCTCTAAACCTGTGTGTTCTAGGTCAATGACTGGGGGTGTGGGAATTCCTATATAAGGAGGTGGAACAGACATATACCCTAGGCCTGACTTAGCTTTGTTGAGGATTTGACATTCAATTATCTTACTGACACCCTTAGATGCATACTCTAATGTGTCTACACTCATTTGAATGTTTTCTTTAGCCTGTTTCAACTTTTCCAACTCATGTTTTAACACACTAATTTCATTATCTCTAAACATTAAGTCTCTCTTAAGTATAATAATATCATCAGCAAACTTAGACTCATTACCTTTATAATGAACAATTTGTTCTTCTAACACAGCTAAAGCCCTTTTATAATTTGCTAAATTAAAACTGGTCTGGGTTAGCTCTATTCTTTGTTCATCATATCTTTTCTTAAGAGTTTCTAGATCTTTTAATGCATCACAAGATTTAGAACACTTAGAAACTTGTACCTCAGAATCTGAAAATGCCATGAGAGCCATCTCTGTAGATGCTTCTGCTTCCTCCTCTGCAATGTAGCTCCAGTCAAATCCTAAGCCATCAATGGCAACCATAGCTTTTGAGCTTGAGTCTGTAACTTCCACAACTCTGGTCTTGCTTCCAAAGCCTTTGTTCTTGCCATCTTGACATTCTGCACTCTCTTGAATAATGACCCTTCTTATGGCAATTATAGCACTCAACTTTTGACTTGTCATTCCCAACAACATCATTGCTGTTAATGATTATCTTCTTGCCAGTCTTCTTCAAGAATCTCTTAGCCCTCATGCTAAGAAGAGAGAGCTGCCACTTGATGTCCATCTCTTCAAGATCATCTTCATCAATCTCTTGAAGGTCTCCATGAGTCAACATACTTCCATTGTGCTGAGTAGTCAGAAAAGCACAATAAGTATTCTCATCCAAAAGTCCATTAGTACTGTTTGAAGTACTAGCAATACCAATATTTGGACTAGCAGTTCCAACTGTTCCAGCAACTTGAACTTCTTCCTCTGAACTTGAGGTACTGGGAGTTGATACAAAGGTCAAATTCCCTGAGCTTGAACTTGTTCCAGCAACCTTCTTCACATCTTGCTCCACTATTTTGAAGTTGCTATATAGATCCATTAAGCTCATGGAATCTATATCAGGCTTGTTCTTCCATACAACCACATGCATAGCCCATTCTGATGGTAGGCTCCTAAGAAATTTGGAGTTGAGATCTTCCTGAGGTATCTCAATACCAAGAATAGCAAGCTGACTCACTAGTTTCTGAAGCCTGTTGAACATATGATCTAGTGATTCATTGCTTGTAGCTGAGAAGTTCTCAAATTGTTGCTTGAGTAATGTCTTCCGAGTTTTCTTGGTGGCTTCATTCCCACCATATCTGGAAACAATAGCTTCAAACAAAGTCTTGGCACACTTGAACTTACTGAAGTTCAATAATTGATCATTAGGAATGGTCATAAGCAGCATGCTTCTTGCCTTAACATCATTCTTGTGCTAGGCCTTCTCTTCAGTAGTCATAGGCTTTGTCTGCACTTTTGTTTCAGTCCTACCTTCAACTACAGTTGTAGTGGTTGTAGGCTTGAATGTGTTCCCTTCTTCTATGATCTCCCAGAGTGCATAGTCTTGCACCTGGAAGAATTGCTCTATTTTCAGCCTCCACATATCGAATTCATTAGGCTTGAGAATTGGCAATTTTGAAGCAACATTGGTTTGGGTTGTTGTCTCCATGTCCATCTTCCTTATAGATAAAGTTCGTCTTGGATCTTCTTATTCAAAGTACCAAAACCTGGCTTTTATACCACTTGACCGGATCTAAACACACGCCTTGTGTTAGATAGATACTTTGAGTAATATTAACTAGCACGCGGAATTTACTAGTTAACACTTAGAAGATTATTTGTATGTATGATCAATGAATGGAACAGTGTTTATGTATATGAACAAGAGACAATTGTTTAACCAAAACGATTCAATATTATTATATATAATACGAGTACTCTTGCTAGTACTAGGGTTTACAACCTTGAATCTTCACAAAAACTCATACGTATAATCTAACATAGGAGATCCTTTTATAGACCAAGGATTCCTGTAAAAGATAACTATAATCTATATCAATAAGGATATATACTAAATCCTTTCTATAATTACCCTTTTACACGTTTACACAAACATAAGTAGTACCAATGTCTATACCAGCAGTACTAACTGACTTTGTACTGTTAGTGTATTCTTCAATAAATCTTCAGCAGTACTAACTTATAAGCACCAGTACTAACTGTTAGGTTTAATTCCTAACACCAACACACCCAATTTGGGTCTGGTGGGCTGTGACCAGCAAACGCAACATATATACTTAATTGGGCCTTGTGGTTTATTCTTAACACACTCACACAAGCCCACCAAGAACTTGTGGAATAAAGTAGGGACATAGAATGAGTTATAGCACAAATTTTATGTCGAGCTCGAGTGACGAGCTCGACACAACTCAACGATGTAAAACCCAAAAATTTTGAATGCGTAAAATACCCAGAATACCCTTGATCTCAAATTCATAGGGGACGTTTAACGCACTAAAACATTTCATTCCGAATATAATCTAAATATTTAACGTTAAAAATTGAATGAGTAAAACAAATGTACACATTTAACAAATACGTATCACGCGCCCAAATAGAAATACCATAACCGAATTTTCATGTAGTATTTAAATAAAATATACTATCAATTAATAGCCCAAATCAATTCCACAAATTTTGCTAATTACCTATTTTGAGGAAGACCCTCACACGACTGTTAAAGGCCTACGCATGTGCACACATCCTTTTAGATTGTTGCCATAATTCTCTCTAATCACAAAACCCTAAAAACACCCATACAATTTTTGGCTGCTATTTTTTTTTTCTGCTTTCTTCCTTCCTGTTCGATTCAAGAGCACAGCAAGGGGACTTTTAGGTGGCTGCTTTTGGCGGTCATGGTCGCGGTACCACAGCAGGTTCGAGGGCTGGTACTCATGGTTTCCTTTGGCTATCCGTTCTCTCCTTTTTATCACACAACGAGGTTATAGCAGATAGAAATCAAGTTGGTGTTGCCAAGAGGTGAACGTTGGTGTGGCACTGGTTCGATTCGTGGGTGTCGGTTGTGGTTCGAAAGGCATTGGTTTTGATTATTTGCATTCTTCATTTCGTTCCTAAAATTCGATCAAAGGTATCCTCATCATCCTCCTTTGTTGGTTCTATCCATACGACACACATGTACCTTATAATCTAAAAATAAAACATGCTATACGGATCGTAATAAGAGTACTTATAGGCGCATAAATGTTTTGTTAAAACTGTGATACATCGCTAGATATATAAGCTACAGGGAAGCATGTAAACCAAATATGATGTGCTCATTATTACAAGTATACGTATGAAGTTGTCGCATAAAATCATGAACTCCGAAACCTGTACAAGTCGACCTTGGGTTCTGTTTTTCTTTTCGAAACGGATGTCATGCGTGCATATGCTGGTCATTAGAACATGACTTAAAACATAACTGAAATGTAATCAAAGTATGCTCTTGGTTTTTGGCTGCCTCATTAAATTATGTAACGTGTGTATGTAAAGAAATTTAATTGCATATGCTCTATTTTGCGTCGAGTTATTGTGGACAGTTTGGTGTCGTGTAAGATCGGTGGGTATCGTACCTTGCGAGCTGTTTTGTATCGCGTATATGTGAGGAGTATTGTGTCTTGTTTGAGCAGCTTTGGTCACCATTATTGCAACTTAAGCAACCCTAAAAATCTGTTTTAGTATGGACGTAAATGAAGCCTACAAACCTAATAAAAACGTTAGTTTCACTTGAGGAATGTAGTAGTATGCATGGGAGTCTTGGTCAAAAGAAAGAAAGGAGTGAATGGTGTTGTTTCCAATATTGCATGATCTTATTCGTGAGTGTTGCTGTCAAAATGGTGTATGTGTGTGTGAGTTTTGTGGGCCGTACATGGTTTAAAATCATGTCTGCAAACTGTTTGAAAAGGAGTATAGAATGTGGTATAATGTTGGGTTATAGCGAAGCTTGTTTGTGTCGTGTAAAGGGAGGGCAAGGCTGTGATTTTATTTGATTATGTAGGGTATGTGTTCATGTCGAGTACTCGGTTGGTGGGGGTCTCTGGTGTGTCGAACTAGGGGAAATAAGAGGGTCGATGTGTTTTGATATAAGGCGTTTCGAACCTGGGCACATGAATGTTAATCTAGTCGATAATATGCGTAAGAAAGATATAGCTAATGTAAGGTACATGAAATAACAAATCGCATATATTATAACATGTAGTAATCTGTTGTCAAGTAGTACATGTATCTAAGGATTATAATATGGAATAGAGAAATATATATAATATGTTTACATGTTGGAAAGGATGCATGAACTTGGAGTTTTATTAACAAGGCTATACATGAGTCATAAGAATACATAAGCTGGATATCTAAGCGTGTAAAAAGGGGTTTACGTATAAGAATTTTCCATACAATTGTATAAATCACATATTAGGCCATGAACTATGCGAAATGACACTTTAAAACCTAAACTATTAAAAGTTGGCATAATAAACCCTAAACTATAATGTTGATCATATTAAGTCTTAAAGTTTACTTAATTTTCATTATAAAAATAGAAGATTTCTAAATATGGAATCATGCTAATTTTGGAAACCTGCTAAAAATAGAATGTTACCTAAATACGGAAAGTTACTAAAACTGGAAAGCCGACTAAAATAAGTAATCTGAATTAAATAAGTTTTAACAAGTCAGTCATGAATTCGTGTAGATTTGCTGGAGATGGAGTTTGCTCCGACCTTGATATTTTCTATTGTGTTTTCGTTTGCGGTATAAGGTACAGATATTCTGCTTCTTTATTAAGAGGCCTTCATTCTCTTATTATGATTCATATTAGGGTTTCCCTATACCATTGCTATGTTCCCTTCATTCATGAACTCCGATCTTTTGAACCATCATGATATTGAACCTTTTATGATTATGAACCTTTCATTCATGAACCTTTAATTATGAACCCTTGACCATGAACCTTTGCTTATGAACCTTTGCTTATGAACCTTTGCTTATGAACCTTGCTTATGAACAATGATTATGAACCATGATTATGAACTTATGAAACAAGATATTGACCTATGCAAGTAAACTAAAAACATGATTCATGATACTTGACCTTTACCCTCAGTTTGATACTACGAGCCACTCACTAGGCATGAGGGTTTCATGTCCATGTCAGTCGATGCACGATGGCATGACTCTAGGGCAGGAGAGTGATGACCTGTCCCGTCCCTGCATGTTATGTTTACGTAGAGGCAGATTATGGCCACCTGGGGCGTATGGATGCATCCTAGATTTGTTCATGTACATGTTATGTTATGTTATGATATTCATGGTGACTGATGGTGTGTGCGATACACGTCTTTCACACTCCGGGAGCTAGCTACTCCAACCCATGATTGAGGACACCCCTCATATTTACAGGATACCCATGATTGAGGACACCCCTCATATTCACAGGATACTAAGAGGTCTCCCCTCTGCATGTTTACGATTATGATTATGATTATGATTCATGTTATGTTATGGGCTCGTAGTGGATTTCTGACTTCCTTTACCATGTACCCTTTCCTTATGATACCATGTACTCTTACCTTTCATATTGATACCATGTATTCATGCTTCCATTCCCTTTTACTCATGTTATTATTCATTATGCTATTGCTTGTTACGTTATATCTGTTCACTGGGCTTTTAAAGCTCAGCCGCACGTTTTCTTTTCGTGTGCGGCAGGTCTTAGTTGGAAGCTGGGTAAGAGTGAAAAGACTTTGGACCTAGAAGACTTTGAGTAGAAGCCATTAAAAGAGATGTACTTATGGATTTGATAGGCAGCTTTTATTTTCCTTTGTAACCCTTTGTATTGCAAGATTTCATTTGTAACCTTTGAGAACCATTGTATTACTTTTGATTGTATGCTTTGTTTGATCTGATATGGAGCCATTAGTGTGATACTTCTACCCTTGCCGGGTTGGGGTGTTACAATCATGGTATCAGAGAGACAGGCTGCGATTCGTAATACATTTACCCTTGGCCTGTGTAAGTAGGACCACTAAGTTTCCCTGTAAGCGCTCATAAGATAACCTGTAAGATTTACTTTAAGATCTCCCTATAGGAACCTAAATTTGACCAGTGAGGAATGGGTAGACTAAGACATATATGTGAGTATCATTTGCTTTCGCATCACTCTGATTCGTGCCCTTGCCTTTAGTTAAGCCTCATCAGAACTTTTCAGGGGTTAGAAGCTTTGCAACTTAAGCTTAGTAACCAAGTAAGTTTGGAATACCTCGGAAAACCCGCCTGGATACCTTACACCATGTAAGTTTCATTTTCAGATTTTGACATCCACCTCCGATTTGTTTGATAAGCTGTTTAACACCTTTCCGACCATGTCGTAAGCCATTCAACCATAATGTGTTCGACACATTTTGTGAATTCATTGCTTATGCTGAATGCGAATGTATCGTCCGATACTACTTAACTTTGCATAAATCCGTTACTACTCCTATGAGAATTCTGGTAATTATTAACCATGGATATAGGAAGTTATGTTCCTTTCCTTTGAATGACGAATCTTGTTCTGCCAACCATTTCCTTTGGAAGGATATGATGCTATGTTACCTCTGTATGAATTTGTTAACTGAGCATGATGATGCTAATAACGGATATTCTGTACATCTCACTTTTGACAAATATACGATGTTCGTATTGCTGATAATACACATCCTACTTACTGCTTATGCTAAGAAGCTGAACAAATCCCCACACTTGAATCATTCGTTTATCCATCTCAACACTTTTATTGAAACATGTGCTGGATTTCGATATATGAACTATCCGTCTGATTCGATGACTGTATTCGTTCTATGAATCTTTTGATCTTGACATGTCTTATTGTGTGGTCTCTTATGTATGGACTTGATGACTATTTGTAAAGCTACCATAGACTACCGTATCTGAAATGTGATCTTAACAATTTATCTTACCCTATTTCGTTATGATGAATCTCTACACCTGAATCTGCTAAAGTTTTGCCACTATGGAAGCACCAACCCTGAACTCATATGATTATCAATTTTCCTGACAACCATTACTATTCACCCTTGGAAAGTTCCGCCATTAGAAATATTCCGTTGTACGAAGATTTTCTGGTATTTCAGGTGTAATATGAATTTTGCTCACCTCAGTGATTCTCTTGAAGTACTCTTGTTGGTCTATGAAGATGAAGTATGTGACGACGTATCGACTATTGTGCACCTAACCGTACCACTATCAGTAATCGTTACCCGTTTTCGCACCTCAATGATTGATTTGGTCCTTCTTTTGAAACTTCGTATCTCGTTGCATCGTGCTAAATTTGAAGGGCTGAAGCAGCAACCACAAGAACTTCTAAGAAGGGGGTTAACTAACCGAGAGTAACCTTTGTGAAGTAGTTCAGTCTTACTTTGAAGAAGAAGGAAAGCGACATGAGGTGTATGTGAAAGTTTTTCCCTAAACGATTTCAGAGACGGTCCTCGCGCTCGTTATAACCTTATGAGTTTGAGTGATGCCAATAGTATTGGCAAAAATGATCATGTCTTCGTGTGTTTTGGACAAATTGTCATAGTATGACATTGTGTTATGTTCAGAGAATGAAAGAAGAACATAGAGATTATTGGCAGGATGAGCCTTTGTTCTAGAAGAGAAATTCGGTTGACGTTCAGAACTCTTAGTAGGCATCACTACCCTATATAATGTGAAGACAGAGTTTCACACAGAAAGGATCAAGATCGAAAGCAATTATCAGCGTTAGAAACCTGGTGGGAGAATAGTAGAAGATGGTTGCGACAAGTGTACCTTAGAAGAAGCACCTAAGAAGAAGAGAGGAACTGGATAGTACTCGACTACACATCATGCAACACGTGAAGATTGCAACTCGGGCATCAAGACAACCAGATCGTATGAGGTAAATCGTTCAACACATACCTGGAGCTATGTTGGAAGACCTGTTGAAGATGCGCAGTCTTGCTTCTCTATTCATTTTAGTTGTACTAAGATGAATTGAGAGCAGAAGCAGACTTGCGGATGGAGGGATGCACGATGATCGTGTCAGAGACTGCCGCTACGACATCACCATATCAAGAAGAGTTGCTGAAGGCTTGAGGAATCAGACTCAAGTTTGTAATTCCTTTTCACCATGGGATAAGATGGACAAACATAGATGAACCACTCCAACTTGGAAGAAATTTTGAAATTTAGTATTTGAATTGACGAATGTTGAAGTGGACATTTGCGTTTAGACGAGGTGATCCTGTGAATGATGAAGCTATCGATGACGTAGTTCGTTTTTCCCTCAACCTACTCAAATTCCGTTACCTGATAATGAAGTCCTTTGAATAATTTGGGTTTCTCTGTTAGTAATTTCGTCCTATGTCACTCTGCATTTGTTGAGTAACGAATTATGTGGAATTTTGACGAATTATGGAAGGGACTTTGTGATTTATGTTTCAGAAAGGACGGATGTTGAAGTAACCACTGATATTGGCTGAGTTGATTTCGGTAAGTTATGAAGTATTGACGCTATTAACGACGTACCTGAGTTCTGATGGACATTTTCGGATTTCCTTTACTCTTCGAGTAATTTCGTTCTCTTAGTTATGATGTTTGATTTTAGTGACCTCTGAGACGGTAGGTGGACTAGGTGGATTTAGATAAGTTATGTTAATCACGACTTGAGATAAAGTATGACCATCGTGAGGGCATATTTATATGATGCAAGTATTATGACGTCTGGCCAGCGTGATAATACTTACATCATATAACGTGCACTCTTTGTGGGCATAGGATATTTCGAGAAGTGCCTTAGAAGCCTTAGAATTTCTGATATCTGTTTGAGATCATCCGCGTTTAGTGAGACTTTGGATTCATTCTACCTATACGATTGATCTGCTGTCTTTGATATGCGATTTGATACGTTTGGATTCTAGACGCGCGTTTTGCCGACCTCTGCATTGCCGATAAGAATATTAGGTCCTGTTATAGAGCTTTCTGCTATTTGATGACATCTAACGATATGCTTTCTGCCGTACGGATTCGATCTGTTATTATACGGGAATACACCTATGTTCTGCTATATATACGTTTCGCATTCGTTGAATCCGTTCATTGTGATCTGCTATGAGTTAAGATATGAGATTTTTGATTCTGAGAAAACAAGGTCTGTTTACTTATGAGAATACCTTTGGAAGGTTATATTGAAGCCGAGACTATTTGAGAAGCTGAAAAGTTGAACGCTTATATCACTCTAATATTGCTACAATTCGATGCATTCTCATCTGATTCACCTAATCAATTCGATGTAAGTCCTATGTATTTTCTATACCTCTTCCTAGAGAATACGATTATCATCCGTTACGATTGGTACATTATTCTTTTGATTCAAATTCAGTATAATATGTCTTTCTGACAAATCCGAAGCTATTCTAACAATAATAACGAGTCATGAGAAACAAGTCTGTTACATTCCCGTTCACTGTCTGTGGCGTCTTCTGTTTCGTTTCACTCCAATTTTCGAGGACGAAAATTTTTTTTTAGAAGGGAAGAGTTGTAAAACCCAAAAATTTTGAATGCGTAAAATACCCAGAATACCCTTGATCTCAAATTCATAGGGGACGTTTAACGCACTAAAACATTTCATTCCGAATATAATCTAAATATTTAACGTTAAAAATTGAACGAGTAAAACAAATGTACACATTTAACAAATACGTATCACGCGCCCAAATAGAAATACCATAACCGAATTTTCATGTAGTATTTAAATAAAATATACTATCAATTAATAGCCCAAATCAATTCCACAAATTTTGCTAATTACCTATTTTGAGGAAGACCCTCACACGACTGTTAAAGGCCTACGCATGTGCACACATCCTTTTAGATTGTTGCCATAATTCTCTCTAATCACAAAACCCTAAAAACACCCATACAATTTTCGGCTGCTATTTTTTTTTCTGCTTTCTTCCTTCCTGTTCGATTCAAGAGCACAGCAAGGGGACTTTTAGGTGGCTGCTTTTGGCGGTCATGGTCGCGGTACCACAGCAGGTTCGAGGGCTGGTACTCGTGGTTTCCTTTGGCTATCCGTTCTCTCCTTTTTATCACACAACGAGGTTATAGCAGATAGAAATCAAG
Source organism: Artemisia tridentata subsp. tridentata (assembly GCA_021014915.2). Lineage (NCBI taxonomy): Eukaryota > Viridiplantae > Streptophyta > Magnoliopsida > Asterales > Asteraceae > Artemisia > Artemisia tridentata. Next base: position 163,535,934 of record CP139502.1, on the reverse strand, counting down.
TTGGTGTTGCCAAGAGGTGAACGTTGGTGTGGCACTGGTTCGATTCGTGGGTGTCGGTTGTGGTTCGAAAGGCATTGGTTTTGATTATTTGCATTCTTCATTTCGTTCCTAAAATTCGATCAAAGGTATCCTCATCATCCTCCTTTGTTGGTTCTATCCATACGACACACATGTACCTTATAATCTAAAAATAAAACATGCTATACGGATCGTAATAAGAGTACTTATAGGCGCATAAATGTTTTGTTAAAACTGTGATACATCGCTAGATATATAAGCTACAGGGAAGCATGTAAACCAAATATGATGTGCTCATTATTACAAGTATACGTATGAAGTTGTCGCATAAAATCATGAACTCCGAAACCTGTACAAGTCGACCTTGGGTTCTGTTTTTCTTTTCGAAACGGATGTCATGCGTGCATATGCTGGTCATTAGAACATGACTTAAAACATAACTGAAATGTAATCAAAGTATGCTCTTGGTTTTTGGCTGCCTCATTAAATTATGTAACGTGTGTATGTAAAGAAATTTAATTGCATATGCTCTATTTTGCGTCGAGTTATTGTGGACAGTTTGGTGTCGTGTAAGATCGGTGGGTATCGTACCTTGCGAGCTGTTTTGTATCGCGTATATGTGAGGAGTATTGTGTCTTGTTTGAGCAGCTTTGGTCACCATTATTGCAACTTAAGCAACCCTAAAAATCTGTTTTAGTATGGACGTAAATGAAGCCTACAAACCTAATAAAAACGTTAGTTTCACTTGAGGAATGTAGTAGTATGCATGGGAGTCTTGGTCAAAAGAAAGAAAGGAGTGAATGGTGTTGTTTCCAATATTGCATGATCTTATTCGTGAGTGTTGCTGTCAAAATGGTGTATGTGTGTGTGAGTTTTGTGGGCCGTACATGGTTTAAAATCATGTCTGCAAACTGTTTGAAAAGGAGTATAGAATGTGGTATAATGTTGGGTTATAGCGAAGCTTGTTTGTGTCGTGTAAAGGGAGGGCAAGGCTGTGATTTTATTTGATTATGTAGGGTATGTGTTCATGTCGAGTACTCGGTTGGTGGGGGTCTCTGGTGTGTCGAACTAGGGGAAATAAGAGGGTCGATGTGTTTTGATATAAGGCGTTTCGAACCTGGGCACATGAATGTTAATCTAGTCGATAATATGCGTAAGAAAGATATAGCTAATGTAAGGTACATGAAATAACAAATCGCATATATTATAACATGTAGTAATCTGTTGTCAAGTAGTACATGTATCTAAGGATTATAATATGGAATAGAGAAATATATATAATATGTTTACATGTTGGAAAGGATGCATGAACTTGGAGTTTTATTAACAAGGCTATACATGAGTCATAAGAATACATAAGCTGGATATCTAAGCGTGTAAAAAGGGGTTTACGTATAAGAATTTTCCATACAATTGTATAAATCACATATTAGGCCATGAACTATGCGAAATGACACTTTAAAACCTAAACTATTAAAAGTTGGCATAATAAACCCTAAACTATAATGTTGATCATATTAAGTCTTAAAGTTTACTTAATTTTCATTATAAAAATAGAAGATTTCTAAATATGGAATCATGCTAATTTTGGAAACCTGCTAAAAATAGAATGTTACCTAAATACGGAAAGTTACTAAAACTGGAAAGCCGACTAAAATAAGTAATCTGAATTAAATAAGTTTTAACAAGTCAGTCATGAATTCGTGTAGATTTGCTGGAGATGGAGTTTGCTCCGACCTTGATATTTTCTATTGTGTTTTCGTTTGCGGTATAAGGTACAGATATTCTGCTTCTTTATTAAGAGGCCTTCATTCTCTTATTATGATTCATATTAGGGTTTCCCTATACCATTGCTATGTTCCCTTCATTCATGAACTCCGATCTTTTGAACCATCATGATATTGAACCTTTTATGATTATGAACCTTTCATTCATGAACCTTTAATTATGAACCCTTGACCATGAACCTTTGCTTATGAACCTTTGCTTATGAACCTTTGCTTATGAACCTTGCTTATGAACCATGATTATGAACCATGATTATGAACTTATGAAACAAGATATTGACCTATGCAAGTAAACTAAAAACATGATTCATGATACTTGACCTTTACCCTCAGTTTGATACTACGAGCCACTCACTAGGCATGAGGGTTTCATGTCCATGTCAGTCGATGCACCGATGGCATGACTCTAGGGCAGGAGAGTGATGACCTGTCCCGTCCCTGCATGTTATGTTTACGTAGAGGCAGATTATGGCCACCTGGGGCGTATGGATGCATCCTAGATTTGTTCATGTACATGTTATGTTATGTTATGTTATTCATGGTGACTGATGGTGTGTGCGATACACGTCTTTCACACTACGGGAGCTAGCTACTCCAACCCATGATTGAGGACACCCCTCATATTTACAGGATACCATGATTGAGGACACCCCTCATATTCACAGGATACTAAGAGGTCTCCCCTCTGCATGTTTACGATTATGATTATGATTATGATTCATGTTATGTTATGGGCTCGTAGTGGATTTCTGACTTCCTTTACCATGTACCCTTTCCTTATGATACCATGTACTCTTACCTTTCATATTGATACCATGTATTCATGCTTCCATTCCCTTTTACTCATGTTATTATTCATTATGCTATTGCTTGTTACGTTATATCTGTTCACTGGGCTTTTTAAGCTCAGCCGCACGTTTTCTTTTCGTGTGCGGCAGGTTTTAGTTGGAAGCTGGTTATGAGTGAAGAGACTTTGGACTTAGAAGACTTTGAGTAGAAGCCATTAAAAGAGATGTACTTATGGATTTGATAGGCAGCTTTTATTTTCCTTTGTAACCCTTTGTATTGCAAGATTTCATTTGTAACCTTTGAGAACCATTGTATTACTTTTGATTGTATGCTTTGTTTGATCTGATATGGAGCCATTAGTGTGATACTTCTACCCTTGCCGGGTTGGGGTGTTACAATCATGGTATCAGAGAGACAGGCTGCGATTCGTAATACATTTACCCTTGGCCTGTGTAAGTAGGACCACTAAGTTTCCCTGTAAGCGCTCATAAGATAACCTGTAAGATTTACTTTAAGATCTCCCTATAGGAACCTGAATTTGACCAGTGAGGAATGGGTAGACTAAGACATATATGTGAGTATCATTTGCTTTCGCATCACTCTGATTCGTGCCCTTGCCTTTAGTTAAGCCTCATCAGAACTTTTCAGGGGTTAGAAGCTTTGCAACTTAAGCTTAGTAACCAAGTAAGTTTGGAATACCTCGGAAAACCCGCCTGGATACCTTACACCATGTAAGTTTCATTTTCAGATTTTGACATCCACCTCCGATTTGTTTGATAAGCTGTTTAACACCTTTCCGACCATGTCGTAAGCCATTCAACCATAATGTGTTCGACACATTTTGTGAATTCATTGCTTATGCTGAATGCGAATGTATCGTCCGATACTACTTAACTTTGCATAAATCCGTTACTACTCCTATGAGAATTCTGGTAATTATTAACCATGGATATAGGAAGTTATGTTCCTTTCCTTTGAATGACGAATCTTGTTCTGCCAACCATTTCCTTTGGAAGGATATGATGCTATGTTACCTCTGTATGAATTTGTTAACTGAGCATGATGATGCTAATAACGGATATTCTGTACATCTCACTTTTGACAAATATACGATGTTCGTATTGCTGATAATACACATCCTACTTACTGCTTATGCTAAGAAGCTGAACAAATCCCCACACTTGAATCATTCGTTTATCCATCTCAACACTTTTATTGAAACATGTGCTGGATTTCGATATATGAACTATCCGTCTGATTCGATGACTGTATTCGTTCTATGAATCTTTTGATCTTGACATGTCTTATTGTGTGGTCTCTTATGTATGGACTTGATGACTATTTGTAAAGCTACCATAGACTACCGTATCTGAAATGTGATCTTAACAATTTATCTTACCCTATTTCGTTATGATGAATCTCTACACCTGAATCTGCTAAAGTTTTGCCACTATGGAAGCACCAACCCTGAACTCATATGATTATCAATTTTCCTGACAACCATTACTATTCACCCTTGGAAAGTTCCGCCATTAGAAATATTCCGTTGTACGAAGATTTTCTGGTATTTCAGGTGTAATATGAATTTTGCTCACCTCAGTGATTCTCTTGAAGTACTCTTGTTGGTCTATGAAGATGAAGTATGTGACGACGTATCGACTATTGTGCACCTAACCGTACCACTATCAGTAATCGTTACCCGTTTTCGCACCTCAATGATTGATTTGGTCCTTCTTTTGAAACTTCGTATCTCGTTGCATCGTGCTAAATTTGAAGGGCTGAAGCAGCAACCACAAGAACTTCTAAGAAGGGGGTTAACTAACCGAGAGTAACCTTTGTGAAGTAGTTCAGTCTTACTTTGAAGAAGAAGGAAAGCGACATGAGGTGTATGTGAAAGTTTTTCCCTAAACGATTTCAGAGACGGTCCTCGCGCTCGTTATAACCTTATGAGTTTGAGTGATGCCAATAGTATTGGCAAAAATGATCATGTCTTCGTGTGTTTTGGACAAATTGTCATAGTATGACATTGTGTTATGTTCAGAGAATGAAAGAAGAACATAGAGATTATTGGCAGGATGAGCCTTTGTTCTAGAAGAGAAATTCGGTTGACGTTCAGAACTCTTAGTAGGCATCACTACCCTATATAATGTGAAGACAGAGTTTCACACAGAAAGGATCAAGATCGAAAGCAATTATCAGCGTTAGAAACCTGGTGGGAGAATAGTAGAAGATGGTTGCGACAAGTGTACCTTAGAAGAAGCACCTAAGAAGAAGAGAGGAACTGGATAGTACTCGACTACACATCATGCAACACGTGAAGATTGCAACTCGGGCATCAAGACAACCAGATCGTATGAGGTAAATCGTTCAACACATACCTGGAGCTATGTTGGAAGACCTGTTGAAGATGCGCAGTCTTGCTTCTCTATTCATTTTAGTTGTACTAAGATGAATTGAGAGCAGAAGCAGACTTGCGGATGGAGGGATGCACGATGATCGTGTCAGAGACTGCCGCTACGACATCACCATATCAAGAAGAGTTGCTGAAGGCTTGAGGAATCAGACTCAAGTTTGTAATTCCTTTTCACCATGGGATAAGATGGACAAACATAGATGAACCACTCCAACTTGGAAGAAATTTTGAAATTTAGTATTTGAATTGACGAATGTTGAAGTGGACATTTGCGTTTAGACGAGGTGATCCTGTGAATGATGAAGCTATCGATGACGTAGTTCGTTTTTCCCTCAACCTACTCAAATTCCGTTACCTGATAATGAAGTCCTTTGAATAATTTGGGTTTCTCTGTTAGTAATTTCGTCCTATGTCACTCTGCATTTGTTGAGTAACGAATTATGTGGAATTTTGACGAATTATGGAAGGGACTTTGTGATTTATGTTTCAGAAAGGACGGATGTTGAAGTAACCACTGATATTGGCTGAGTTGATTTCGGTAAGTTATGAAGTATTGACGCTATTAACGACGTACCTGAGTTCTGATGGACATTTTCGGATTTCCTTTACTCTTCGAGTAATTTCGTTCTCTTAGTTATGATGTTTGATTTTAGTGACCTCTGAGACGGTAGGTGGACTAGGTGGATTTAGATAAGTTATGTTAATCACGACTTGAGATAAAGTATGACCATCGTGAGGGCATATTTATATGATGCAAGTATTATGACGTCTGGCCAGCGTGATAATACTTACATCATATAACGTGCACTCTTTGTGGGCATAGGATATTTCGAGAAGTGCCTTAGAAGCCTTAGAATTTCTGATATCTGTTTGAGATCATCCGCGTTTAGTGAGACTTTGGATTCATTCTACCTATACGATTGATCTGCTGTCTTTGATATGCGATTTGATACGTTTGGATTCTAGACGCGCGTTTTGCCGACCTCTGCATTGCCGATAAGAATATTAGGTCCTGTTATAGAGCTTTCTGCTATTTGATGACATCTAACGATATGCTTTCTGCCGTACGGATTCGATCTGTTATTATACGGGAATACACCTATGTTCTGCTATATATACGTTTCGCATTCGTTGAATCCGTTCATTGTGATCTGCTATGAGTTAAGATATGAGATTTTTGATTCTGAGAAAACAAGGTCTGTTTACTTATGAGAATACCTTTGGAAGGTTATATTGAAGCCGAGACTATTTGAGAAGCTGAAAAGTTGAACGCTTATATCACTCTAATATTGCTACAATTCGATGCATTCTCATCTGATTCACCTAATCAATTCGATGTAAGTCCTATGTATTTTCTATACCTCTTCCTAGAGAATACGATTATCATCCGTTACGATTGGTACATTATTCTTTTGATTCAAATTCAGTATAATATGTCTTTCTGACAAATCCGAAGCTATTCTAACAATAATAACGAGTCATGAGAAACAAGTCTGTTACATTCCCGTTCACTGTCTGTGGCGTCTTCTGTTTCGTTTCACTCCAATTTTCGAGGACGAAAATTTTTTTTTAGAAGGGAAGAGTTGTAAAACCCAAAAATTTTGAATGCGTAAAATACCCAGAATACCCTTGATCTCAAATTCATAGGGGACGTTTAACGCACTAAAACATTTCATTCCGAATATAATCTAAATATTTAACGTTAAAAATTGAACGAGTAAAACAAATGTACACATTTAACAAATACGTATCACGCGCCCAAATAGAAATACCATAACCGAATTTTCATGTAGTATTTAAATAAAATATACTATCAATTAATAGCCCAAATCAATTCCACAAATTTTGCTAATTACCTATTTTGAGGAAGACCCTCACACGACTGTTAAAGGCCTACGCATGTGCACACATCCTTTTAGATTGTTGCCATAATTCTCTCTAATCACAAAACCCTAAAAACACCCATACAATTTTCGGCTGCTATTTTTTTTTCTGCTTTCTTCCTTCCTGTTCGATTCAAGAGCACAGCAAGGGGACTTTTAGGTGGCTGCTTTTGGCGGTCATGGTCGCGGTACCACAGCAGGTTCGAGGGCTGGTACTCGTGGTTTCCTTTGGCTATCCGTTCTCTCCTTTTTATCACACAACGAGGTTATAGCAGATAGAAATCAAGTTGGTGTTGCCAAGAGGTGAACGTTGGTGTGGCACTGGTTCGATTCGTGGGTGTCGGTTGTGGTTCGAAAGGCATTGGTTTTGATTATTTGCATTCTTCATTTCGTTCCTAAAATTCGATCAAAGGTATCCTCATCATCCTCCTTTGTTGGTTCTATCCATACGACACACATGTACCTTATAATCTAAAAATAAAACATGCTATACGGATCGTAATAAGAGTACTTATAGGCGCATAAATGTTTTGTTAAAACTGTGATACATCGCTAGATATATAAGCTACAGGGAAGCATGTAAACCAAATATGATGTGCTCATTATTACAAGTATACGTATGAAGTTGTCGCATAAAATCATGAACTCCGAAACCTGTACAAGTCGACCTTGGGTTCTGTTTTTCTTTTCGAAACGGATGTCATGCGTGCATATGCTGGTCATTAGAACATGACTTAAAACATAACTGAAATGTAATCAAAGTATGCTCTTGGTTTTTGGCTGCCTCATTAAATTATGTAACGTGTGTATGTAAAGAAATTTAATTGCATATGCTCTATTTTGCGTCGAGTTATTGTGGACAGTTTGGTGTCGTGTAAGATCGGTGGGTATCGTACCTTGCGAGCTGTTTTGTATCGCGTATATGTGAGGAGTATTGTGTCTTGTTTGAGCAGCTTTGGTCACCATTATTGCAACTTAAGCAACCCTAAAAATCTGTTTTAGTATGGACGTAAATGAAGCCTACAAACCTAATAAAAACGTTAGTTTCACTTGAGGAATGTAGTAGTATGCATGGGAGTCTTGGTCAAAAGAAAGAAAGGAGTGAATGGTGTTGTTTCCAATATTGCATGATCTTATTCGTGAGTGTTGCTGTCAAAATGGTGTATGTGTGTGTGAGTTTTGTGGGCCGTACATGGTTTAAAATCATGTCTGCAAACTGTTTGAAAAGGAGTATAGAATGTGGTATAATGTTGGGTTATAGCGAAGCTTGTTTGTGTCGTGTAAAGGGAGGGCAAGGCTGTGATTTTATTTGATTATGTAGGGTATGTGTTCATGTCGAGTACTCGGTTGGTGGGGGTCTCTGGTGTGTCGAACTAGGGGAAATAAGAGGGTCGATGTGTTTTGATATAAGGCGTTTCGAACCTGGGCACATGAATGTTAATCTAGTCGATAATATGCGTAAGAAAGATATAGCTAATGTAAGGTACATGAAATAACAAATCGCATATATTATAACATGTAGTAATCTGTTGTCAAGTAGTACATGTATCTAAGGATTATAATATGGAATAGAGAAATATATATAATATGTTTACATGTTGGAAAGGATGCATGAACTTGGAGTTTTATTAACAAGGCTATACATGAGTCATAAGAATACATAAGCTGGATATCTAAGCGTGTAAAAAGGGGTTTACGTATAAGAATTTTCCATACAATTGTATAAATCACATATTAGGCCATGAACTATGCGAAATGACACTTTAAAACCTAAACTATTAAAAGTTGGCATAATAAACCCTAAACTATAATGTTGATCATATTAAGTCTTAAAGTTTACTTAATTTTCATTATAAAAATAGAAGATTTCTAAATATGGAATCATGCTAATTTTGGAAACCTGCTAAAAATAGAATGTTACCTAAATACGGAAAGTTACTAAAACTGGAAAGCCGACTAAAATAAGTAATCTGAATTAAATAAGTTTTAACAAGTCAGTCATGAATTCGTGTAGATTTGCTGGAGATGGAGTTTGCTCCGACCTTGATATTTTCTATTGTGTTTTCGTTTGCGGTATAAGGTACAGATATTCTGCTTCTTTATTAAGAGGCCTTCATTCTCTTATTATGATTCATATTAGGGTTTCCCTATACCATTGCTATGTTCCCTTCATTCATGAACTCCGATCTTTTGAACCATCATGATATTGAACCTTTATGATTATGAACCTTTCATTCATGAACCTTTAATTATGAACCCTTGACCATGAACCTTTGCTTATGAACCTTTGCTTATGAACCTTGCTTATGAACCATGATTATGAACCATGATTATGAACTTATGAAACAAGATATTGACCTATGCAAGTAAACTAAAAACATGATTCATGATACTTGACCTTTACCCTCAGTTTGATACTACGAGCCACTCACTAGGCATGAGGGTTTCATGTCCATGTCAGTCGATGCACCGATGGCATGACTCTAGGGCAGGAGAGTGATGACCTGTCCCGTCCCTGCATGTTATGTTTACGTAGAGGCAGATTATGGCCACCTGGGGCGTATGGATGCATCCTAGATTTGTTCATGTACATGTTATGTTATGTTATGATATTCATGGTGACTGATGGTGTGTGCGATACACGTCTTTCACACTCCGGGAGCTAGCTACTCCAACCCATGATTGAGGACACCCCTCATATTTACAGGATACCCATGATTGAGGACACCCCTCATATTCACAGGATACTAAGAGGTCTCCCCTCTGCATGTTTACGATTATGATTATGATTATGATTCATGTTATGTTATGGGCTCGTAGTGGATTTCTGACTTCCTTTACCATGTACCCTTTTACCTTTCCTTATGATACCATGTACTCTTACCTTTCATCTTGATACCATGTATTCATGCTTCCATTCCCTTTTACTCATGTTATTATTCATTATGCTATTGCTTGTTACGTTATATCTGTTCACTGGGCTTTTAAAGCTCAGCCGCACGTTTTCTTTTCGTGTGCGGCAGGTCTTAGTTGGAAGCTGGGTAATAGTGAAAAGACTTTGGACCTAGAAGACTTTGAGTAGAAGCCATTAAAAGAGATGTACTTATGGATTTGATAGGCAGCTTTTATTTTCCTTTGTAACCCTTTGTATTGCAAGATTTCATTTGTAACCTTTGAGAACCATTGTATTACTTTTGATTGTATGCTTTGTTTGATCTGATATGGAGCCATTAGTGTGATACTTCTACCCTTGCCGGGTTGGGGTGTTACACAACTCAACGATGTGAACTCGAGGACACATATTATGGCTATTGGCTGGGTTCGACATCGCGGCCTCACCACACAACACGATACTTTTTCCCTGGTCTTGATCTAAGACCCTTGATGTTGAAATGACTCAGATACAACTCGACACCCTTTGATGTTTTGAGTTTAATTCTGCACAAACAACACACCCTTTTGGGGTGTTGTTGTGGTTCTCAAACCAAGGCAACCCTATGTGGGTTGTATTTGAACCAAGAATGATTCAAACAACTCACACAACGCAACAAAGTGGGGATCCTTTGCCTAGGCTGCTGAGTGAGCAGATTTGGGATTGTCCCGTTAAACCCAACGGAGCTCAAACCAAGGCATACACACCCTATGTGGGTGGCTGCCTAGTGGAGATTGAACCGAAACAAAACCAAACCATAACACACCCTTTGTGGGTGTGGTTTTTCTTGAACTGAAAACAACTCAACACCACCTAAACTTACACAAGTTTTAAGTTTCAGTGACACCCATAAACGCTTTACTGGGGGGTTTCGACCACTACCAAAAACACTTCACAACACGACCTATTTCATGGTATTATAATTGTGACCAAACTCGTGAGTATCCAAGACCAAGGTTCATCATTGTGACTCGACCCAAGCTTCATACGCGACCCAAAATATTAGACAGGTTCTACAAAAACTTATGAGCCAACATCCTAATAGCCTACTAACCATATCAACAACAATTCGAATTGAGCAAAACCGAACAAAGACAACTACATAACACTTCCAATGATTAGGCAATACTCAGATTTTTGGTTAAGTTTTGTGAGCTACACAAGATCAATCAACCAAACATAACCATTCGCGGTTTTCAAATTGACAAATTAAAACAACAATAACACCACGACTTTGAACATATAAATGAATCTGTCACAACTTCGAATAACAAATAAATTTAATGAAAGTGTATAGAGTGAAAAAGAGATTATAACTCTTACAATGGATACAGATCAACATTAAAGTCTGTAAATGTGAGAAAATGGAAAATTCACGGTTCCGGATAAGATTAAATAGTTTTGCGAGTTACTGTATGTTACAGTGTGCATGTTTCCTTCTTGAAATAGTTATGTAAGCACATAAATGCTTAATTTAACAGTTAAGTAATAATAAATTAAAATTTATTATTAAAATATTAGTGGGAAAATTACCATTTGTCACACCTATTCCTGATGATGGTGATGATGCTACTGTGTAACAGATGAGGAAGAGGAGCAAATGGGATAATGATGATTACATTTGCAGAGGTTTAATCCTCAATGGTATGTCTGATTCTCTCTGATATTTATCAGAATGTTGACTCTTCCAAAGAACTATGGGATCCCTTGGATGCCAAATATATGGCTAAGGATGCATCAGGTAAGAAGTTTCTTTTAAGTAATTTCACAAATTACAAAATGACTGATTCAAGACCAGTTATGGAACAATACAATGAACTTATTGGTATACTTGGAAGGTTTACACAACATAAAATGAACATGGATGAGGCTATTTCAATCTCTTGTATCATTGACAAACTACCACCTTATTGGAAAGATTTAAAGCATACCTTGAAACATAAGAAGGAAGAACTGACTCTTGTTCAGTTGGGCAGTCATCTACGTAATGAGAAATCCCTTAGGGCGCAGGACAGTGACAAGCCAAAGAGTAGCAATGCTACTGGTGCATCTGTTGTCAATATGGTGGAACATAACAATTCCACCAGGTACAATGACAACAAGGGCAAACATAAACATCATGATAACACAATGGCTGACCCTAACAAGAAGGCAACACCTACTTGCTGGAAATGTAGCAAAACTGGTCAGATTAAAAGGGATTGCAAAGGTGTTAAGGTTAGTGGTAAAGCCAATGGTTCAGGCACTAGTGGTTCAGGGAGTGGTGGTTCTGCCAACTTACTTAAAGGTCAGAATATGTTTAATAAATCCTTTCAGTTTTATTATGTATCATATGTATCTGAATCTAACTATGTACAGGATGATGATATTGCATGGTGGGTTGACTCTGGAGCAACTGTTCATGTGTGCAAAGATAGACGTTGGTTCAAGACTTACGAGTCACTAAATGATGGTTCTATTCTTCACATGGGAAATGAGTCAACAGCCCTGGTGCATGGTCGTGGTTGTGTAGATCTTAGTTTTAGTTCTGGAAAGATTTTAACTTTGTTTAATGTTATTCATGTTCCTGATATAAGAAAGAACTTGGTTTCAAGCAGTGTTTTGAATAATCATGGTTTTAAACAAGTTATTGAATCTGATAAGTTTGTTCTGTCTAAACATGGTGTGTTTATTGGTTTTGGCTATTTGTGTAATCAAATGTTCAGGCTTAATATTGTCACTGATATTGTTAATTCAGCCTTTATTTCAACATCTAAGGTGAACGACTCTACCCTTTGGCATGCTAGACTTGGCCATGTACACTATAAAAGGATGCAAGATATGTCTAAGGATGGGTTAATCCCAACATTTGACATGGACAGTGAAAAGTGTAAGACTTGCATGTTGAACAAAATAACTAAGAAACCTTTTCAGGGTGTAAAATGTGAGACTGTGCTCTTGGAGCTAATACACAGTGACCTGTGTGATTTGCATGCCACTCCCTCTTTGGGGAATAAGAAGTACTTTGTGACATTTATTGAGGATGCTTCTAGTATTTATTACGTCTATCTGTTACATACTAAGGATGAAGCATTAGATAAATTCAAAGTATTTAAAACTGAAGTTGAGTTACAACTTGGGTCCCGGATCAAAAGATTAAGGACTGATATGGGAGGTGAGTACATGGATACTCTGTATTTTCAGTCTTTTGGTATAATCCATGAAACGACTGCTCCTTATACTCCTCAGCAAAATGGTATCTCTGAAAGGAAAAATAGAGTGCTGAAGGAGATGGTTAATACCATGTTGTCCTATTCAGGGCTGAGTCAAGGGTTCTGGGGTGAAGCTATGTTAACAACTTGCTATTTATTGAATTGGGTTCAAAATAAAAGGAACAAGGTTACCCCTTATGAACTCTGGACTAAAAGATAACCCAATCTGAACTTTCTCATGGTTTTGGGTTGTAGGGCTATTGTAAGACTCCCTGATCCAAAGTCAAAAACTTTGGGTGAAAGAGGCATTGAATGCATCTTTTTTGGATATGCTGAGCATTCCAAGTCATATAGGTTCTATGATATTGAACCTAATGAGTCTGTTTCAATTAACTAAATAATTGAATCAAAGGATGCTATATTTGATGAGAATAGATTCTCATCAGTCCCTAGACCAAGTCAGAGGATTCCAAATGGAGCTGATGACATTGGTGTATCAGAGGTCTCTGATGAGGTCCCTGATGAGGTTGTGGTTCAACAACCTGAATGTGAGCTCAGAAAGAGTAAAAGGATCAGGACTCCAAAGTCATTTGGACCTGAGTTTCAATTATATTTAATTGAAGGAACAATGGATGAGGTCTCTGACCAACACTCCTATTGCTTTAATCTTGAGGATGACCCCAAAACATTTGATGAAGTAATGAAGTCCCAGGATGTTGCTTTCTGGAAAGAATCAATAAATGATGAGATGGACTCCATCATGGGCAACATCACTTGGGTGTTGGCTGATCTACCACCTGGTTACAAACCTTTAGGTTGTAAATGGATTTTCAAAAGGAAAATGAAGGTAGATGGAACTATTGAAAAGTTCAAGGCTATACTAGTCATTCAGGGCATTAAACAAAAGTCAGGGATAGACTATTTTGATACTTATGCCCCTGTGGCATGTATCAGTACCATAAGATTGCTGGTTGCTTTGGCATCAATTCATAATCTGATTATTCATCAGATGGATGTCAAGACAGCTTTCTTGAATGGTAAATTGGATGAGGAGGTTTATATGAACCAACCTCAGGGCTTCATCATGCCTGGCAATGAAAACAAGGTGTGTAAACTGATTAAGTCTCTATATGGACTGAAACAGGCACCTATGCAATGGCATCAAAAATTTGATGAAGTGGTTTTATCTAGTGGTTATTTATTTATCATTCTGACAAATGTGTATATAGAAAATTTGATGAATCTGGTAAAGGAGTCATCATTTGTCTATATGTTGATGATATGCTAATCTTTGGCACTGATCAAAATCAGGTTGAACTGACAAAGGAATTTTTGTCAACAAGGTTCTCCTTGAAGGACATGGGGGAGGCTAATGTTATCCTTGGTATATGGATCTGATGAACTCAAATAAGTACATTTTATTACTATCATTTATCCTATTAAATTGACTTGTTTTACTATATTATGTATGAGGATTGATACTTAATCGTTTACTTTTGTAATTCTCAGGTAAAAACAAGCATTTGGTGAAACTTGGCGATTTTGGACTGATTATGGAGCAAAACATGCATAAAGTGAAGAGTCTACTGAAATGGACAAGATCAAGTTAAATCTGCTCCAGATGCGCCGCATCTCACTCATGACATGCGCCGCATCTCTATCAAGATATCACCAGATACGATCCAAGATACAAGAGGACATGCGCCACATCTAATCATGGAGTTACGCCGCATTTTCTGGCGGTGTACGAATATTCCTGAATATTATAATCTTGGACCCCACGCGAAGTTAAGTCAATGCGCCGCATCTACTTACTAGATGCGCCGCATCTCACCACAGACAGAAACTATAAATACCCCGTAGACCAGACGAATTACAAGTTCCGAAAGTTTTAAAACAGAGACCGAAGCAGCAGAACCCTAGGACGAATTCAGTCAAGAAGGCAGCACAAGACACACCAAATGAAGATACAAGAGCTGTAAGAAGGTGCTGCATGTGTTTAATTCATTAAGTAGTTTTGTTTTATTGTGTTAGCAAACTTTAACTCATCAGGATTGATGGGCTTGTGTTATGTTATCATTCACTTCAACTCCCCTTAAAATTGCTTTCCCATCGATTAAAGTTTATATGTTGATGTCTTTGGTTACTACTTATTAGTGCATTGATCACCTCTGTGTTTATTAGTGGCTTGTGTAATGTGGCAACGGAAAGGTTGCATTCCCACGGTTATTACTAAATTGATCACTTAGGAATAACTTTTAGACATAAGTCATCATTAAGGGTTTACTCGCCGATAAGCTTAGGACCAACGAGAAAGGATTAACTACATACACTTCATATAAAGCTATCAATAAAACAAGTGACAAACTACTTAATTATAAGGACAGCCCTCTTATTGTCTCGAGTATTTATCTGTGTACGTGTGTGCTACTTGCTGATTCGTGCCTATTAGTTTAGTTTATTATTTAATTGCAAACAAAATCGTGCCAGTCTCTCAGGCTGAAACCCCCTTGCGTTAGGATATTAAAATTCTGATTAGAATAACGAGATAATACGTTCCACTCTTAGTGATCGACACTCTACTTACCATTATATTCATACTGACCGGGTACACTGCTCGTTAAGTGTGTGTGTTATTGATAAGTCGGCTAAATATAAATTTAAAACTTGAGTAGGCATTAAAACTGCTAAACCGCAACGACACATCACGCGCATCAAGTTTTTGGCGCCGCTGCCGGGGAGTGAATTGTTATTATCTGTTAATTTGATTAGTATTTTAATTAGGTTTTTCTTTTTATTAGATTAATTGCATCATTGTATTATTTTGCATATTTGTTGTATTGTGTGTTAATTGTTTTCTTTTATTTTTGTGTGTTTATTTTTGTTTGTGTGTTTAATTTTTGTTTTTATTTTTCGTATTTTTTCTGTTCTGCTATCGTTGTACTGTGCTAAATCAAACGATACGGCGCATCTGATTTATCAGATACGGCGTATTGCGTTTAAAATTTTTAATTACAACGCGTTTAATTAATTCGATACGACGCATCTTTTCCCCAAGATACGGCGTATCTGTTTTTAATAAGAATTTTTTTTTTCTAAGCGATAAAGTAATACGACGCATCTGCTTTAGCAGATACGGCGTATCTGTTTTTGAAAAAAAAAAAAAAAAATTCTAAACGTTAACGCCATACGACGCATCTGCTTTTGCAGATACGGCGTATCTATTATTTTAGTTAAAAACAGTTTGCGGATTATTAAACAGATACGACGCATCGATCTCTATCGATACGGCGTATCCTCTGAATCAAAAATCTTGTATTTTTAAACGTAACGAAAATACGGCGCATTAACTTTCGTTAATACGACGTATTTAATTTTAAATAAATATCGATTTTTGATTAATTAATTCGATACGGCGCATTCATAAATTCTAAGCGGCGTATCTATTTTCTGAATAAAGTCTGATTAAATTTTAACGATTATAAGATACGGCGTATCCAACTATTTGGATACGGCGCATCGTCAGCAGATATCAGCAACTTTTATTCTTTTCTAATTTCCGAACGGAAAATATTCTGACTTACCCTTATACTAGGAAGCTTTTACTTTGAAATCTTCTTGTTCTTAATTTTCAGGAACAATGTTCGATATTTTCCCAAACTGGTTCGGAAGACCCCAAAGAAACCTTACTATGGAAGAGTTTGCACTACTAATCGCTCAAGCCAATGAACAAGAACATCATGAAGCAAGGAACTTTATCACTGAATTCAAAGGCAGTCATGAGCTGTTACTAAAGGAACAAAACAATATGATCAATGGTTTGGCAATTGAAGTGCACCAATTGTCAACAGTGCTTAACAAGGTTCTTTTGGTAAGGCACGATCTGAAAGGAATTACAACTAGAGGCGGAGCAGGGAGGCCCTCAGGGACCTCCGGCTGCTGCTCCAGCCCATCAGGAGGAGGCGCAGGCACCAGTACCCCCACCAGTCCCTGTACGCACCATGGGTCAGAGACTTGACGCAGTCGAGGGAGAGTTGAGAGCCCTGAGGAGGGACTCAGAGTGGTTGGTTATGAGTGTGAGCAGACTTCTAGAGCACCAGGGTATTACACACGATCGTCCAGATGGTACTCATGTTACGGGAGTGGCACGTGCATACGAGCGCAGAGTCCGCCAGAGGACTGATGGAGCCAGCACTTCCGGGACCCATCCAGACGACCACACTCACCCATGATCTTACTCTCTTGATTTTACAGACATTGTTCCACATATTATTATTATTTTGGATTGTACTAATCACCATTCTCGTGTATATATTTAATGTTTCAGTTTATGTTTCTTGTTATGTTTGATGAAGACTGGCATTAAGTTCAGCATGAGAGTACGAGAGAACGTGAGAGATGAACCGTGGAACGAGTCATTTTACAACAGACTGTTAACAGTCTGTTTGGTAACCTCATGCGCCGCATCTGGGAAACAGATGCGACGCATCCTATCCTTTATTTCGTTTTATTTTTGTTTCAGACCGCATGAAGATACGGCGCATCTCCATCCTGAGATGCGACGCATCTCCTGCAATGGTCATATCTTATTTTAATTTTCTACATTTTTTATTTCCGACTTTGAAACTATTTATCAGTTTATTTTCAATGCGGCGCATCCCTGGTTAAGGATGCGGCGCATCTTTATTCTGATCCGTATTTATTCCAGGCTCGATACGGCGTATCTTCTTCAATAAGATACGGCGCATCGACTGACCTGATGATTTTCAGTTTTAATTTTTAAGTTTTATTTTTATCTAACTACTAATGTATTATGCAAGCTTGAACCTTTCTTATCTTAGGTGTGTTTTAAAGTGTTGGTGGTATTATAGTTTCCTGGATTTCCTGTGGATACATCAAGTATGAAGCTTTAACGTTCTAATCCACAAGAAGTTGATTTTTGCTCTAATACAAATGGAGGATCATACCGAGCAAATCTCAGGGGAGTTTTTCTGTTCTAATTCTTTTGTTTTCCAGTTTTTAACCTTTTATACAAACAACGAGGACGTTGTTTAACTTAAGTGGGGGGATTGGAGAATTAGAACACTTAACAATTACTTGTCCTAAACTTTTTCAAAAATTATGCTTAAAATGTGCTTAATATATCAAACTTAAAAAATTTCTTAGCATGTTTTTGTTTAAGATCTAAATTGCATAGCTGCACACATGACGTTATTTTCAAAAATTGTGATTTTTCAAAATTCACAAATCTATGAGTGTGCCGGTGACTTGTAAACTTTAGAACTTGGCTTGTATACTATTCGAGACCACCATAATAAGTATTATTTATATAATTGGAATGCCTTGTCTAAATTGGTAAAATTCTAGGATTACACCCAAATAGCCTTTATATGTTATGTGTTATTAGCTAACTACACTGGTTAGTTAACCCCCGTATAAACCCTTTTGTTAATCTCATTTTTAGAGTAAGATACCCCTAGAAAAACACTCAGAGCCATTCCTTTCGTTTCTTACACCTATGTTTAAAATGTTTCGTTACACCCTTACACCTTAGCCTACCCTGTAGATTAGAATCCGTGGTTGGTTAATTGCTATAGGCAAAGTGTGTTTCCTTACATTACCTGTGTTCGCGTGCGTAATTCATTATCTTTGGTTAGGTCGGGAAATTGCACAATGCAATTGGAGTGAAAGTAAATATTGTATATTTTTGAGTTTATTTTTCGTTTGTTTACTACTTTCACTATTACCGTTATTTCTGAAGTATGAAAAGTATGGAAAAATTATCCAGAATTATCATTATAGTGATGTGGTAAAATTTTACACATCTATGTCTATGTTTCAAAAAAAAAAAAAAAAAAAAAAAAAAAAAAAAAAAAAAAAAAAATCGAAAAAAAATAAATAAGAAAAGAAAAAGAAAAGTTGGAAGTTAGTTTTAACCAACTTATGTAAAGTTTTGTATTAAGTGGTCGATATCACCACTATTTGTTGTACTATATTTATGGATTGAATGGGAATTGGCAGTTATGGGAACGCCAATTAAGGTTTATTCTTTGATTAAGATCTTGTTGAGTATAATTCGTGTCTACCTAAAGCGTGTGTTTCAAGTGTTAAAGCGTGAGTTATTCGATGATATGAGTCTTATTCATGGGATGGTTGGGATAGTGATTAACCACACTTAGGATTTTAATTTATTTGTTTTGTTTATTTTTATTTTTACACCAATTTATATCCCAAATGTTACCATACCCTTCATTATTCTTTACCCAACCAAACCTTTGATTTATTGAGATTAGGGATTTGAGCAATCTTAAGTATCGTAGTCGTGGATTCGGCTATGTATTTATGATTTTGTTGCCCTTTTTGATATATTATTATTGGTGAAGTTTGGACCTATCTTTAGCCTATTCGAGTTAAGGATTTGAGCAATTGCAAGTATCGTGTTCGTGGATTCGATCATGTATTTGTGATTTTGTCGCCTTTTCTGGAATTTGAGATCGATAGTGAAAAGAGAATAATTAACCCTTAAGCCTGAAAACCCTTTTTACCGCTTTAGACTTGTTATTCCTTGGCTTTAGTGGGGGAGATGTGTATACTTGCCAAGCTTATGATAGAATATTCGTCGCGACTGGACAGTTTAAACGATTAGATTTGCTTTTATCAAATTATTTTATTATACTTCTAATTCGTTAAGTGTTTAGTTGTGTGATTATGAATTAAACGAATACATGCTTGATATAAAAATAAATCCTAACATCTTTTAGGATGCATTTTCATAAGAGAAATTCTAAGGTTTACTTGGGGACAAGTAAAGTTCAAGTGGGGGGATATTTGATGAACT
Organism: Artemisia tridentata subsp. tridentata; assembly: GCA_021014915.2. Lineage (NCBI taxonomy): Eukaryota > Viridiplantae > Streptophyta > Magnoliopsida > Asterales > Asteraceae > Artemisia > Artemisia tridentata. The sequence goes on along the minus strand of CP139502.1, from coordinate 163,516,083 downwards.
CAAATAAGTACAGTTTATTACTATCATTTATCCTATTAAATTGACTTGTTTTACTATATTATGTATGAGGATTGATACTTAATCGTTTACTTTTGTAATTCTCAGGTAAAAACAAGCATTTGGTGAAACTTGGCGATTTTGGACTGATTATGGAGCAAAACATGCATAAAGTGAAGAGTCTACTGAAATGGACAAGATCAAGTTAAATCTGCTCCAGATGCGCCGCATCTCACTCATGACATGCGCCGCATCTCTATCAAGATATCACCAGATACGATCCAAGATACAAGAGGACATGCGCCGCATCTAATCATGGAGTTACGCCGCATCTTCTGGCGGTGTACGAATATTCCTGAATATTATAATCTTGGACCCCACGCGAAGTTAAGTCAATGCGCCGCATCTACTTACTAGATGCGCCGCATCTCACCACAGACAGAAACTATAAATACCCCGTAGACCAGACGAATTACAAGTTCCGAAAGTTTTAAAACAGAGACCGAAGCAGCAGAACCCTAGGACGAATTCAGTCAAGAAGGCAGCACAAGACACACCAAACGAAGATACAAGAGCTGTAAGAAGGTGCTGCATGTGTTTAATTCATTAAGTAGTTTTGTTTTATTGTGTTAGCAAACTTTAATTCATCAGGATTGATGGGCTTGTGTTATGTTATCATTCACTTCAACTCCCTTTAAAATTGCTTTCCCATCGATTAAAGTTTATATGTTGATGTCTTTGGTTACTACTTATTAGTGCATTGATCACCTCTGTGTTTATTAGTGGCTTGTGTAATGTGGCAACGGAAAGGTTGCACTCCCACGGTTATTACTAAATTGATCACTTAGGAATAACTTTTAGACATAAGTCATCATTAAGGGTTTACTCGCCGATAAGCTTAGGACCAACGAGAAAGGATTAACTACATACACTTCATATAAAGCTATCAATAAAACAAGTGACAAACTACTTAATTATAAGGACAGCCCTCTTATTGTCTCGAGTATTTATCTGTGTACGTGTGTGCTACTTGCTGATTCGTGCCTATTAGTTTAGTTTATTATTTAATTGCAAACAAAATCGTGCCAGTCTCTCAGGCTGAAACCCCCTTGCGTTAGGATATTAAAATACTGATTAGAATAACGAGATAATACGTTCCACTCTTAGTGATCGACACTCTACTTACCATTATATTCATACTGACCGGGTACACTGCTCGTTAAGTGTGTGTGTTATTGATAAGTCGGCTAAATATAAATTTAAAACTTGAGTAGGCATTAAAACTGCTAAACCGCAACGACACATCACGCGCATCAGGATCAAACATGAGAGTAAGGGAATTTGTATCACTCAGTCTCATTATATTGAGAAGGTATTGAGGAAATTCAACCACTCTGATTGTACTCCAGTAAGTACACCTATGGAAACAAATGAGAAGCTGATGCCTAATACTGGCAAAGCTGTATCTCAACTAGAGTATTCTAGGGTGATTGGCTGCCTAATGTATGCCATGACTTGTACAAGACCTGATATTGCATTTGCAGTGGGAAAACTGAGCAGGTATACTAGTAATCCTAGTGCTCAGCACTGGCAAGCAATTCAGAGGGTACTGAAGTATTTGAAGAGAACTATGGATTATAGTCTCTCATATACTGGTTATCCTTCAGTATTGGAAGGATACACTGATTCAAGTTGGATCAGTAACACTGAATACAATTCGTTTTCCAGTGGCTAGGTATTCTTACTTGGTGGAGGTGCAATTTCTTGGGCATCCAAGAAGTAAACTTGTATCACCAGTTCAACAATGGAATCTAAATTTGTAGCTTTAGCAGCTGCCGGTAAAGAGGCTGAATGGTTGAAAAACTTGCTTCTTGAGATTCCATTGTAGCCTAAACCTATAGCACCTATTTCTATCCGTTGTGATAGTGCTGCTACATTGGCAAAGGCTTATAGCCAGATGTACAATGGGAAGTCTAGACACTTAGGTGTCAGGCATAGCATGATTCGTGAGCTTATCATGAATGGGGTGGTATCTATAGAGTTTGTTAGATCTCAACAAAACTTAGCTGATCATTTGACGAAGGGATTGGCTAGAGACTTGGTTATAAAGTCTGCTAAAGGGATGGGTTTAAAGTCCAACTTAGTCACTGAATGCTAAGACACCCAATTCCCTCCTAAGGAAACTTGGGAGCTGAGTTCAATGTGGAAAGCTGAACATTCAGTGGACTGGAGCATATGTTTTACAATCATCCCAAGGTTGTGCTCGGAACCTGCTGGAAAGGAGGATGAAGTCTTTACTTCTTAATTGTTAATTTCTTTGAAAAAGTGCTAAGCAGGAGCCTGAATAAAGAGGAACCACCTATGTGAATGTTGAAGTTTTGCCGCTTCAGGGAGCTTAGGACTTTTGGCACTTAAAACATTTATGAATTGGATATGGACACATGGCTTGTAAAGTGTCAGGAGCATTTAAGTGTTTGAAAACTTGTGTGTATTTTATCTTCAGGTATTCAAATGGGTTGAAGGGTTCAATTATTAGAACACCCTGATTCTCAAATATTTGAACGTGTAATGTACTAAGATGGAAATTCAATCCTCAAGAGATTTTCGTTTATGCACTTGTTTTCTTTAATGTTTTATTTTCATGCAAAGGAAGTGAACTAAATTTGGGGAGGATTTTTGGAAAATTTAGTGCAATTGAGGGATCAGTTCACACCTGGTAATGGGTCAGGAGGTACGGAGTGTACACCCATCAGGTCCCAGACTACCCTGACTCAAATAGTGGTTAGGAGTAACTCATCAGAAGGTTTAATCCTTCACTGAGTTACTACTGCTAGTACTAAGTTAGTACTGTTGGAGCAGAGTTAATACTGGTAGTACTTTGTTAGTACTGCTGAGTTAGTACTGCTAGAGAAAGTTCCTAAGTTAGTACTGCTGGGATAAGTATGTAACTACTTTGACCTATTCAAGTGGCAGTTAAAACTACATTTATGACCACATTTAATAGGTCATGTAACCACTATTGACTATAATAGGGATAATTATGAGGCGATTAATGGGCCGATTAATCCTCTTAATTCCATTTGACTAGCTGTAAGTGTTTTCCTATATATTGGAGATCAATCATGCACGAGAAAATAACAGAGAACAAAAACACTTGAAAGCAAAAAGTGTTATTGATTTGTGCCTAATTCAATAACAAATATTTGGTCTTATCCTAAGTAGATATTTGTGATGCATAGGCAATAGGGTCGAATAGTTTACTTTGGAAAGTGATTACACGATTCCAAGTGATATCCGGTAACCATTATTGGTACGTAGTTAGGTCATTGATTATCTTCACCCTGTTCTGGGCCAACCACCACCAACATTTACTCGGTTACCTTCATAGTTAATTAGCTTTTGCAACAAGAAACACTATGTTATCTGATTCATTTATTATTACCGATTAAATGTGGATCCTAAATAATCAGGTTTTGCCACATCGAAACACTATCTTATACTTTTTATTTTATTACTAGTTATATCGTCCTGATTATGATTGAGTCACATAGTCTACGTAATGGCACATTATGCAAGTGATCTGAAGCATTGATTGTAACTCTACAGCATCACATCTGAACTTGAGAAAGACATTGTTACAAAGCGGCCACAAGGGTTTAGATGGAAATCACCAGTCGATGAACTCACCGACAGTTGCTTACTTGCTTGTTCGGGAAATGCTAGCAGGATTGGTATCTGCAAAGGGCCTCCAATAGTAAGAAGGAAGGTAGGCTGTATAGAAGCTTGGAAAGCTTATCCAGCTGCCAAGTTCATTGATGGAGCTCAAACTCATAGCAGGCACATTTTTATGCAGAGTTGTACACTTCCTTAAAAAATGTTTCTTGTCATACTACTTAAACTTATTTTATTGGTTTGCTCCTTTACAGGTGAAAATTTTGTTCGATGCTAAAAATTCAGTTGTCACAAATGAAGATGGAGAAGAGATTGACTCGATTGAAGTAATTAGAGATAAAGACAAACTATTTATTAGAGATATCCCTTGATGCATAATTTAAAAGTTTGACAAAGAAGTCTTGGTGTTTTCTAGATTTCATATCATATTAGTATGATTCAAATGCCTAATGTCAGTATCAAGTTAGATATTAATAAGTTTGGAGATATATTATCTACTTGTATAGCACAAATAAGCAATGCAGGTTTAGTTAAAGTTGGGGAAGTCTGATTAGATGGAGAAGAGATTGACTTTACGGTGAAGGTTGGTAGTTATGTATATAAGTATAACCATGTATGTGAAATTTGAAATAGTGACTTTCTATATTTGGATTCCAAAATTCAGATATTCGAAATTTTGGATAAACGAACAACTTATTATCTAGAAATCTGAAAAGTAAATCGTCCACATAAACTATACAAAAGGGGTACAGGTTGAGGAGAAAACTAGCTTTATTTCTCGAATCAATAAAATCAAGCAGTGTATTATTAGGTAAATCCAAAATAAACTTAAAAGAAAATTGTTCATCAGCTAATATGCATATAATAACGGGTGTATCATTAGGTCACACAAAACCCACAAGAAAAACTTGCCATAAGTTTGGTAATCTAGTCAGCACAATAAGCATCTGCTTTACAAACTCTAGCAGCCCCACAAACAAACCAAGAACACAAAAACTTCATCAACAAATAAAAGGAAGAGTGAAACATGTAGTAGAGGAGTAGAGTTGCTAGGTGTTATTTGAAACAATGAAGTCTGTGGGCTTGATGGATCAAAGGCAAATGCAAAGTTAATTGTAGGCCTTCTGTTATTACTTGTAATAGGCCCAATACTTGTAAAGAGTTTAATCAGCTAATTCAAAAAGTTAGGTTATTACCGTATTAAACTTTTTTCATAACGAGGCCTTACGAACCCGTGCGATGCACCGGCTGTGTCATTGATTGAATTTCTACGTGTTTTGTACGTAATGTTTGTGCAGATGTTTATATACTTTTTATCAAGTTTGCGTCAATGTTTGTAATATAAGTTTTCTATATCAGAACATTTATCATTTAGTACTAAATAACTCACATAAACAATAGATATTTTCGTAGATCTTGATGTTAACCCATTTTTGGTGGAAAGTAATTAAATATATGAATATAATTTAGACCCGTTCGATGCACACGGGCTCGATCTAAATGTTCATAGCGTATTGTTCAGCAATAATTTTCGTCATTTTGATCATTGATGGATTTTGTTGGATGAAGTTGATCGGTTGATGTTCGTGGTAACAGAAAATGATGTTCATCTTTGCGAATTGTTATCTTTTATCGATAAGTTGAAGGCAATGAAGTTTTGATATTTATTTTAAGTTTTTCAGATTTTTGTATATATTTATTTAATAATTAAGATATTTTGGAATGATAATGTTTTTTTAGTGTATTTGGGAGATCTTCATCATAATTGGCAAACTTTGAGGGTTAGTTATGTTATATTGCCAAATTTATGTGTAATTTTTAAGAATCTTTTTATCATAAGTGAAAGGGTTTTATGTGTTATTGCAAAACTTATTGTCAAAAATGTATTTGATATTTCTCCATGGGAAAACAAATCAAATGTGTGAATTAAGTTTCTAAGTTGTGTTTGTTAGCATGGCATGAAAATTGTTGGTTCCTTTATTTCATCACTTTTAATTGAGATTGAGTCACAAAATCAAAATGACATTCAGACTCGTGTGATGCACACGGGCTGTATTTAAGTGTTCATAGAGTAATGTTTGGCGCTAATTTTTGTCATATATAACTTGGGTTGCCTCAGGACCCGATGCAACTATTTTGTTGAGTTTACAGTTTAGTTCTTCTTGCTATGTTTCTTTATTTTTTTCTATGTTTCTAGTCTAAGTTTTAGACAATGAGCTTATAGTATAATGGGTTTAGACTCTATTTAACCCTTGCTTATGTCTTACACTTAACTTTTTTTAATTTGTTATTATAATTTACAAATGTGTTCGAGCTCGTTTAGCCCGTGCCCATTTATAAGCTTTTATATTTGTAACAACTTAAGGATTTTCATTAAGAATATACATATGGTGTGTATAAAGAGTTGCTTAAAATAAAGTAGTAATTACATTAAAGAAATTTCCATGAACATTTATGTCATAAATACCAAACGAAGTCAAACCTTTTATAAACAAAACGAATTCAAATTCTTTTGTAATCGGAGATTCTAGAAAAAAACTTGAAACGCCAATACCTTTGAATATTAAATTTGAATGGCCCGTCATTAATGATATTCCTTTGGAGTTTATTAGTTGTCTCATAAAGTTAAAAACACCAAATAAATATGCTTTATAGGATAGTTAATGAAATATGATATTGTTGGTTGTCAAACTTTCCCTAAGCACAGTTTTTGAATATTAAAGTCAAAAAGACGCATTGTGGTAATCTAAACAATACACATACATTTCAGCCCATCAAATCGGATTATGACAATAAAGCTCGGTAAAAGCCCAGTTCCATGAATTCGATCCAAACTTCCAATTGATATACTCGGTTTTAAAGTGATAAAACCTAATCACTTGTCACATTTTGATCCTAACCCTACACACTCTCATATTTTACTCCGCCCCCTCTCCTCATACTCATGAAAAATGCAACAACCTAGAATAATTTTTATCTCTTTCTTAATTTGATGAACCACATCCACAACTCCTAAATATACTTGAATCATACAAACCATCAATGATTTCTTCCTCAATCGACCAAGGACACAACTTTATTTTAGACCATTTATTTAGTTATTGTTCAATCCGAATCAAGAACGCTTTTTTAATTGCTTTAAGATCCTTTGGAGGGTCTCGGGTAGGTTCTACATGTATTATTGTTCTTGTGTTTTGAAAACCGAATCTGGGGAAGGATGAAATTGGTTGTTTTGTTCTTTCTTACAACAATTCGAATAGTAAAAAGAAGTTAAACTTCTTATAGATTGATGATGATTGGTTTTTTTCTTCGTGTTTATGATCTTTGAGGTCTAAAAAGCTATGGTGAGATACGAAAGAAAAAAATTATTTGATATCTTTAAATATTTTCTTATTAGTTCGAGGCTTGGGTTAAGTGATGAGTGTGTAAATACTCATCATTTTATGCCCATAAAAATACTAAAAACAACCAAATACACCAAATTATACTACAGATATCCTTGGTTTGTGTTTTATGTGTTTCAGGTACAAAAGGTTTGAAAACGAGGCAAAACAGGCAAAATCCGAGCACAAGATTGGAAAGTCGTGAAAAGCCGAAGCCGGGAAAGGAATTTATGAGTTTGGAACACATTTATGTTCAACTTGTCAAGATTGGCCCTTGGAATTATTTTTGCACAAATGACAAGTTTGGTACTTGGATTTTCAGAACTTTTCAAAATTGGTCCCTAAACTTTAACCTAATGCTAAATCCTATCCTTAGCTATCCCTTAAATCCAAAACAAACAAAAATAAAACCCAGCCATTTAACTAAACCCAAGCCCAACAAATATCCCAACCCATATTCTAATAACCCAACCCCGTCCCTTTTTGTTTTAGCTAAACCCAGGTTTGACTTCGGTCAAAACCATCCTTGCCGCCAAATACCAAAACCAGAAACCACCATCACCCACCATGCCTATCCCTGACAAAACCAACCCTCCCCCTCACCCTCCTACTACACTCCACCTACCCAGTCCAAAAAGCATTTAATGCTTCTTCCCCCCCCCTCAAGTTACCAGTACCAAGTGGGTAATCCACTATCTCAGTTTTGGCGCCAAAATCATGAATGAAAGGCTGAGATCATTTCAAGCCAATCCAAGGGTCCAAATTGATCAGAGAGGCATAAGAAGATGATCCCACCAAGAATTAGTATAAATAGGGTCCTTTTGTAGCCTTTGAAGGCATGTAGAAAAATTAGTTTAGTCGTATTTTTAGTTTAAGGTTTCAATTAATGTAAAATGTAATTTTCAGTTATTAATTCAAGTTGTTTTTAAGTTAATTGTTCTAGTTTAATTCAGTTGTGTACCAGTTTCAAATTCAATAAAAATTCAAGGTTCTTGGTTAAATCGTATTAAGCTATTTAGTACTTAGAAACCAATCACAAGCTTCCTCACCCGATCTATACGCTTATATAAGCTAATCATAGCTTTTTGTAAGCTTATAATAGATTAGAATCTGTTTAATTTAAAAAAGTCAAGAAAAGTCGAGAAAAGTCAACCATAGTAAAAGATAAGTTGTTTTGGATGATGGGCTGAAATGGAAGGTCCCATTGCTTTTACTAGCTTGTTGTAAAACAAGCTAGAGCTTGTAGCTGCCATTAATTTGGAGCCTTTGTTAAGCTAAGGCCTCAAGTGAGTCAATTTCTATTTTTTTTATACTTTTACTATAGCATAGCTTAATTATTGCTTATTTTGTGCTTATTCTGCTTTTCTATGTTTATTTGCTCTATGTGATGTTAGTAAATGCTAGACAGATAGGTTATTTTGGTTTAAATTAGTTTTTGCTTAAATCTCACTAAAAAGTTAAAAACAATCAAACTAGGTATAGCTTATTCTAGTACTTATTTAGGTTTAAAAAGTTGTTCATTAGGGTTCATTTAAGTTAACAAGCAAATGTTATTCCAATAGTTAAGCTTAAATCAGCCTAGGGTAGTTTTAATTTCAACACAGTCAAATATAAAGGGTGTTTGGTTCAAGGAGTCAAATGGGTCATTTTGGGTGAGAACTGTTCATGTGCCACTTTGGAAGTTTTAATCTTACTTATAATAAGCTAGATAAGTTGTTTGTTAAGTGATTTGGCCTGTTTTGGTTGATTTCATGGTTTTGAGTTACATATGGTAATTCTAGCTTAAAATCTGACCATCTCAGCTTTTTATAGCCATAATCTTTTTCTGTGCTCTCTTTTGGTCACTTTGTGTTCAATGTAGTGCATATAGTGAATATACAAGAGTTGGACTGAATTCAATAGGGTTTGAGGTGTTTTGGCCATATTGCTCAACAAAAATCTGCACAGAACTATTTTTTGCAGCCTGAACCAGTTTCTAGGCTTAATTTTAGAGCTTATGTGTGTTTATCAGTGCTTAAATTTCATGTTTCATGTTGTTAGTTAACTGATCTTTGGCATTTCATAGTTTTAAAGCTCTTAACTAGTTGAATATTGCTTAAAATTAAGCTAAAAAATCACCTCAGTCCCTCATTAAGTCTGCTCATATCAGCAGACTTCTGTCCCATTTGCCCATTTCTCAGCTTATTTATAAGCTGAGAATAAGCTTGTCATTGTCTTTTTTTTGGTTCTATTTGATCTTTAGTAGGTCAATTTTAGGATTGCTAGCTTTTATGGTCTGTAGTGACCATTTTAGTGCTTAAAAATAAGTCCAAAGTTCCCTTGTGGGGACTGATTTGCCCTGTGCCATGATGTACTCAGCAGACCTCAGTGCTTAATTGGGTTGATAGTAACTTATTTGCTTGTTCTCTTGGCTTATTCTGAGATATTTTTTTACATTAGATGATGCTTAGTTAGTCCTCAGTTTATTCCAATTCCCCCTTAGCTTATTTGTAGCTTAAATAGCTTTTCAGTCCAAAGCTTAGCTCATTTTCTCTTTTAAGCTTCTGATCAATTTTTCTCAGCTCATTCTGAGCTTATTGTGGTATTTTAAAAATAAGTTGTTTTATTAAAGTTGCGGTTTAGTTTGTGCTTATTGAATTTCAATCAGAAAAAGTCAAAAAATAAAATAAAAAGAAAAAAGCTAAGGCCAGGATTCGAACCCTGGACCTCTAGCTACCAAAGCTACAACAATACACACAAGCACCATCTGCCCTAGGGACTTTCTCAGTTAGTCCTTGCACTACTTTTTATTTAACTAAGCTTTTTCCCTTTTGCTTGTTTCAACTGTTTTGCTTATTTCCTGCTTATTCCCATAAGCTGTTTCATTTTTATTATTTTTCCTAGGCTTAGTTCTCTTTAAAGTAATTTCAGAAAAAATTTCAGAATTTTCAGAATAGGTTTAGTATTTTTAATTAATTTTTCTTTTAAATTTAGTTTTTAATTCATAATAAATTATATAAAAGTCAAAAAAATATAATTCTTTTTTCCAAAATTTTCTTTTATCATTTAGAACTTATGAAAATTAAATTTGAACTTGTAGGATTAATTTTTAAAAGATTTTTTTTTTAGGCTGTTTTTGATTTCCCGATTCGCGTTTTTAGAATTCCAAAATCCAATCATCAAGCATTTTAATTCCTAACCGATAACAAAATCCTCGATTCACACCTCGCTGGGACACGACCCGGGTAATCACTTGCCCGGTATCACACATATCGTATTCACGGGTTTTGTAAGTTAACCTTTTTCCTAAAAGGTTGATTTATCATTTCCCGCATATCACGCATATCCGTCTGATATTATATATATACTTTAGCACGGATCATTGAGTGTGGGTGAATGATTGTGACATGAGGAGGATGAACTGAGATAGTTTGTTATTTATACTCATCACTAATCCAATTGAATAATTTGAGTCTTGTGGCTGTGAAGTGGAGATGGGATTCGGATTGTGATGGTGGTCGAAGGGGTTAGGATAGATGTGGATTTGTTCGGTTATTTATAATCTTCAAAAAACCAAGTTAAAAGTCACATTTAAAGATTAAAATTAATTGTTGTAAATGTTTACCATTAATTTACACCCCTTTCATATTCATCTTCATGGTTTTCTAGCTTTAATACCTCCACAATTAAATTTAAGTAATACACCGATTTATGATTTGAACTCCAGGAACACTAAAGGTACGCTTTTAATATCTGATCAATTAATGGTGTAATTAATCTCATTCGATAAATCATTTTCTTCAACTTCATCTTCTGGACATTGAATTGAGAGTTGTGACATGCTGACTCAATCTTATGGCATGAAACTAATCTGAATAATTGGTGTCATTAATACTCCACACTCATTTTTAGGACCTAAAATATATGGTATTTTTAATTGGTGTCATTAATACTCCCCACTATTTTTAGGTCCTAATCTTTAGATATATATGATTACTCAAATTGTACATATGTACATAGGTTTATACAATATGGTTGAACATACATACCTAATCAATATAGGATTAGATTTAAACGAGTGTGGTAGCCCGCACGTTGTCGCAGGAATGCCGTGTACATAAATCAATTTCCCAATTTCTCAAGTGCAGATATGTATTATTCCTTGAAAAAGTCTTACAACACGTGGTGATAGAAAAGTGCAGAAGTAATCATTTGCTCTTAAAACTCATTACTTCATCCAAAGACTACAAACCATGACCAAAAAAGGAAATTACATTACAGGTCATCTTCTCTCGCGTAACTGATTTGCCACAGCTCTACATCCTGTCTTTGAATGCATTCATTTACATACTGAGGGATCTTTGAAAGAGCGATCCTTGTGCCAATGAAAGCGCATGAAGATCCATTTGGAATCTTGTCATGTTCTGCATCATTTATTGTTTCTGGTTAATCATATACGTAAATCTCACGAAAAAAGAAAAGAAAAGAAAGGCATGTTCTGCATCATTCATTTGCATACCGAGGGGTCTTTGAAAGTTATGGGTTGGCCAAACACAGTTTGACCCAAACCCATTTAACCATTACCCAGCCCGTCCAACTTGCTGAATATCTAAATCACTTATAACAGGATAGGATCTTACCGCTTTCATCCTTTACATCACCTTGAAAACAGGAATACCCATTTGTTAAAACATCAAGATCACCAACATTGAAGGTGTAACGCTATTCTAGAGCCAAATATAAGACCTGAAATATGATTACATGAACAACTGTTGTAAAGAAAGAAATGGGTTTTTTCTTCTGTGATAAAACTTCAGATGGTCAAACACATTCAATAAAATACGTCAAGGTTACCTAAATTCTGGAGAAGTGTCTATCGACAAAGCAGGTTTCCCTCCATAAGAAATAACCTGATAATACATTGATCATCGCTTAAAATCTATCACACCTCATCTCGCACTTGCAACTACACTCCCTATCTCCGGCTTCAATGGCACAGTGCATGACATGTTCTGCAGCATCATGAAATACGCAAATGGCTTTAGTCAGTAGTTGAAGAAAAATATAAATGATCCTAGTGGACCCATAAGCAAGATTCATTTATTCCAACGGTAGAGATAGTTGTAAGTAACTGTAAAGGTCGTGTAATGGGTAAAAAAGAACACTTTTTTAACAGGGAATCAAATGGAGTGTTTTGACTCTCAACACTTATTGTTCTTTTAAATTGCACAGGTATATGATGTATCACATATTTTGATACTAGCTAAAAAAGGCTGGATTTGGTACCTGGATGATTTCCTCGCTATTGACGTTACTACTCATATGAAGGCTCAGTTGTCCGTTGGCGATCTTTTGACCATAACATGCATCACGTCCACTAAAAAATGTGACATACATCTCTGCAATCAACGGGACCGCAAGCTACTCTCGCTCTTCTGTCAATAAATTGGTGATGAATATCCTTTCTGATGTACAGTGTATACAATACACTGACTTCTTGGTAACGCACTCGTCAGTCATACTTGCCACCGTTCCTGAACATGTAATAAATACATATTAGTTTTCGTCATGTTAAATGATGTTTTTAAACATTATGGATTTGCTAAATGTTGAAAACAGTCAGAAGATTTAAAATTAACGACACCGAATCAACATTTTCTTTGTGAAACAAACTAATGAAAGGTGTATTTGTTTCAGCTTGTTTTTAAGGTTAAGTGTTTATAATGTTCGGTGATCAGCAATTTTTCCAGCTTAATTTCCAGATTCAAGTTATAATAAACTCATAAAATAGGATAAAAAATGTATAGACAACAATATATATCATTTCAAACTTATAACAGGCAAGAAAATGATAAATTAAATGTTATATTCGCCCGTGAGTATTGAAAAAAATATATCACCAAACCATTTTTGTTTGTAAGAATCAATAAAGAATAAAGCAAATAGTCTACTCTATAAAGAAATGAATTAATAAATTCACTTGCCATGAGGCGCTGAACGTTTTCGATTGTTGTTTCTACACGAAGTCTGTAGTTCATTTATGCCTGCAACAACATTAGCCTTGAAATCATTTTCATAATCTAAATTAACGTTTATATCTTGTATGCAGCATCCTAACCATGGAAAAATTAGTGACCACACATGCCTTGAGTAGCTGAACGTGTCTGCCTGATGGTGGAATGTACGGAAACTGAAGCCTTTTTTTATTTTTGTATTCGTATCTGCAAGAAATCATTGTAAAAAACGGCGACTAAAAAAATATTAAAAGATTTTAAATAATAAAAAAGAAAGAAGTTAATGAATTCACCTGCCATGCGTCGTTGAACATTTCAGACTATTCTTTCTACTTAAACCCTTGGCATCATCTTCTGGTATTTCATTTATGCCCGCAACAACATCAGCCTTTAAATCAGTTTTATAATCTAAATTAGCATTCATATCCTGTATGCAGCACTTCAACCATGAAAAAATTAGTGACCCCGGTTGCCTTGCGTAGTTGAACCGAAAACTGAGGCCTCTTTCAATTTTTTATTAGTAGCTGCAAGAAGTCGTTGTAAAAAGGTAGTACACCTTAAATAACCGTTAATATTTCATATTGACACATACTACATTTGTACAGTAGGAAGAACACGCATTCACATTTGTTGCCAAAGTGATACCCATACCAGACGACATGCATTGAAGATGACAGCCTGTCCGAACCTGCACTTTGAGTAGTGACAAAACAAAATTTGTTTAGTCCCTCATCAAATCGTGAACCACCTATTCCATGATTGCTTTATTGTCTGATAGGTTGTCAACCCCCTGCTTATAGCAGCGACAAAAAAATCACCAAACAATTACCATTACAATGAGAAAATAAGTACAACGCTGACATTTCTAAGCTAATAAATTGGAGTTTAGGTACACTATAATTCAAATATCGGTCATAGCATGACCGAATATTTAACATATATGAAGTTAACAAACGAAACCACTTAATAAACATGTATCTAACGGATAACAGCAGAAACCACCTAGCCAATTGTGGTGGCTAAGAATTGTCACCTTTTCAAAAATCGGGAACTCTCTGAATGCTTTCCCGTTACTATTAAGTCCTTAATTGCAACGGCATACAATTATCCTGACCTGATATCACTTGCATTAGAATCTTGCTCAAACATCGGGAACAAAGGCCTTTACGCAATTGGGAAAAGGTGTCAAAGTTCCTGGCCTGCACATTTAGTTTTTTTGCTAAAAGAAGCTGTTGTAATCAGGCCTAAATTTTAATACAAATAATTTGCGTAATCCACCTAAATTTCAAAATAACCAATTTATAATCTTAAACTCAAGTTTTATAAATAAGCCATAAGCTCAAGTAAGCAATCTCATAAGGCTAAAAACATAAAGCTGTGAACTTTCTGAAAAAAACTTAAAAATAAAAAAGTTTTTACAAATACCCTAATCCTAATTTAAAACATACCAACTAAAGCATACCCAAATTACAATTAAACAGGAAAATACAAACAGGATCAAACCATAATCTTGATTTACAATAAAAATCAAACCTTTTACCAATTTAGAAAAACCATAACTGCATATTGTAAAAACAATTCCTTTTTCTCATCCAATCGTTCATATTTCCGGTTACAAAAGAGTAAACCCATAATGAAAAAGAACCCCTAATAATTTGAAATAGTCACTCAACTTCTGTAACAACATATAATACATACATCTGAACAAAAAAAAATGGATCTTTATAATAAAATAAAATAATTAAACCTTCCGATAAGAGAAAATTAACAGCTCTATTAGGATTTGTACTGCCTTTCTTGGGCTGCCGGAATCCCTCGTACACCGCCTCAGCTTCCCATCAGATCTAAGAAACCCGCCCTTGGCAGTCGGTGTGTAGTAAAAAAAAAAAAAAAAAAAGAGCGGGTTTTGGTTTACAAAGAGAAGAGAGAGGTGAGTGAGGTGTTGCGTATGTTTTTAGAGAGAATATGTGTGTTTGTGAGGATGAAGAATGTGTGCCAAAAAGAAGGGCCTAGAGTTATCCTGGGAAAAAAAGGAACCCCGTTATATTATTTGTTTGGCCAATAGAAAAAGAGATTAAGGCATAGGTGGTGAACATTGATTCTCCAATCACATTTCAACAAATCGAAAAGTGCCAACATATAGATTAGAGAATATGGGCCAATAGGCTTTGAGATTAACATTCTTAATGGCCCCCTAATTGCCCCCCAAAACTTTGGCTATTAGTATATAGTATAATTAGTAGCCATGTCTACTCGGGCGCCTAATTATCTTTAAAAGTTACACGGGTGTCTAATTATATTAAACATAAATTAGTGGTGTATTCTTATATGGTACATTCTAAAGTGTAGTGAAAGTTTAAAAATTAACGTTCGGCTCGATATGCGTCAATATCTAGACACTAGTAGACTGCCTATATCCATTCTTATAACCTGTCAAATAGTGACCCATGAGAAACGATGTCAAGTAATCTCAATTTCCTTACGCTCTGTTCTCGAGCGTTTTTTTTTTTTTTTTTTTTTTTTTTTTTTTTTTTTTTAAGGAATGGAAGGGGATGGGAAGGGAAATCAAAAATATGAGTGTTCTTAAGTTTTTTTAAGAAGGAAGAGGAGGGGACGGGAAGGTGGGAGGGAGGGAAGGTGTGGGCTTTTTTGTGTATACCTGTTCCGTCCAATTTTGGGGGGATTAGGAAGGGAAGCGGGTTATAATATAAATTATTCGGTAATTATGTATAAACAAACAATGTTTATTGGATTAATTTTTCAGGCATGGTGACCACAGCCGGATTATCCCTTTCTCCCACATTACTGTGATTCACAATGCAGCACTTTATGTATATATATGTTGTACTTTAACTAGTAATCAGACATTTGGCCTTCCCTACAAGATCACTTTCCTGTGTAGGGTGTACTTTAACCAGCCACCAAAAGCATCAACACCAAGTATGCATGAGTACAAGAATTACGAGTTTATTAATCTGGCAGTGTTCAATTTCTTTTTTTGTGAAATATTAGTGGAGAAAGACGTGAGATATATAAAAGTAAATTATGTTTTGAGGGTATCTTGGTAATTTGGGTACCTTCCTTTCCTTTCCTTGCAACTTAAAAATAAAAATTCAAGAACACAAATAAAATAACCACTTTCTTCAAAGTGTCATTCATTACTTTCCCCTTCCTATTCCATTCCCTTCCATTCTTTAAAATTTAGACTTGAGAACAGAGCGTTAAAATGAAGGGCATGCAAAGTTTATGTGGCATACTGTTAGAATTTAATAAACATGACATGTTCATATATTAAACATATAATCATCATACACATGCGGAAGCGTAGGATCTATTTAACACATAAATAATTAACCGAATATTAAAGTAAACGTACATTTGATTCTAGCTAAACAAGAATCAACTTCAATAATCCTTCAATTAAGATCAAGAACCCTAATTAGGGTTTATAATTGGATTAACGAATTACCCCTTACCGTTTTGTAATTCAATCCAAGATATTAACTATAGTGAGTTAATACCACGTTCCCCTTGTGCTTGTTTATATAGGATGACAAAACTTTGGGAACAAGTTAGAGTTTATGTTTTGGAACCCATTGCCGATCGGATCTTAGCCCACAAAGAGTTTCTAGATCTTTCTTGTTCTCTATTTTCCATCTATAGTCCTTTCCTTTTATTATTTAACGACCGTTAGTCAATTACCGTTAATTACTTAACGCTCGTTAGTCATTTTGTGTAATTAATAATTAAATATAACTTTTTATATTAAATTATTAAACATTAATTCTTCATACGCAAAGTGTGCAATCCCGTGATCTCGAGTTTGATTCTAGACATACACATATTAAATATTGTCCATAAACTAACAGCTCCCACTTGGATATATCTTAATAGTGTAATGACATTGGTTAGCATCTAGCAACACGCCAATGCCCCCAATACAACTCGAGTAAGGTCTCCTGAAAAAACCTTTTGATGATTCATCTTCATACTTATCCTTTTGTTACCAATACTACGTTAATAAAGATATGGATCTTAGTCAATGTTTAATTAACTATTCTATTTCTCGTTGTTTATGATTAAGCAAGATTACCAAATCGTCTGAACGTATTTCAGATAGATCTTGGGCGTGGCCACACAAACATCTTGTCAACCCTACAAGGGGCCTAACAGTATTAAACTTCAAAACAATTTTGAAGGAACAAATTCTTTCTTGACTACAAGCAAAACCCATGAACTTTGCAACACTTCTGAAAACAATCCTTATAGCTACCAGTAACGTATAGCGGTAAATTGCTTTACAGAAATGCACTACATCCATGACAATTATCTGGTATCTCAAGTCTGAGGTAACTATATTCATGATTTACTTGATGACAAGATCCATAAAGTAAAATCATGTAGTTGGGATAGGTCATATATTCAATTCATTGAATATCATGTGAAATTGGAATGTCAACGCATCAATATACTTTCAAGTATATTCTACCAATACTCAGATTTGTCTTAATTTAATGATATTCCCATATCATTAATTGACAACGGACAATTTAAAATAATTAAATTATTCATGGATTAAACATGCAAATACAGGATACAATCTATTATTAATGAAAACAAATGTACCAAGTACTTTAATTCATTGTAAATAATAACTGCTTAACATCCCTTATCCAAATACTAAATAGATCAATGCATGATAATTCTAGTTAATGAATTATGCCTCAAGTCATGTCAATCATACTTGTTGACAAGACATAAATCAACTAATTTTGATCTATCGAAATTTTGAGAATACTTATTTCAAGAATTCAGTTAGTGAAGTTCTTGTATGTGTGCATTCAACTATCTTGATATTGCCACATAATATTACATAAAATGCGTGACATCCTCAACCACCAATTTATGACAATTAAACTATCAAACCTTTTATAGTTTAAAGTATTCTAATTCTTTAATGTATAATGCAACTATGCGCTTAGTTAAGCATAACTAGTACACATGGCCATTAACAAGGATGAAATCCTACCATGACTAGTATTGAGTGTCATCTCAATTTCAATAGCATCATTGTATGCAAACAACAATATGCTCTTTAAAATTCCGTAAACTTTAATATCCATTGTGTAATGTTTGATGCCTTCCAATCTTTCAAGATTTGTCGGCTATAACGATTACGCAACAATTTGCCATATGGTTCATACTTAGAATTTAGGAGCAATTCCAGGCTGAGGATGTAATTCTATATCCAACCATATTCATTACACTTAGTTATCTAATAACTTTCAATTAGATATCAATGTTGTCAAATCATCTTTCATCCAAGCATGATACAACAAATAACATGATGTACATGAAAAATCCTTGTGTTAAACTTAGATTTCATTCATGTTATATCTTTTCAAAGATATGTGTCTATTTAGACTTTCTAATAGTATATCATGTTCTATTAGAATTAATTATTTTACCGCTTATGTTTATAACAATAAACATATATTCCAAGATTGTATGTTTATTTTCTAAATCTTCAAGTAAAGTTTCATTCCAAACTAAGACTTAACATTTAATGTATATGGAATGTTACTTCCTATATGTTATACAACATATATGAAATAAGAAAATATATATAACACTCCTACTAGCTTTTAGGAATACTAAGGAATTATCTTATTTTAATTATAAATCAAAACTGAATTTAATAATTAAACATAAGTATATCTCCTAGATGCATGCATTAATCCATTCATGAATTATTGCACTTTGTATACTTCCAAAGATTATTTAAACTCAAATACTCATTTTGATTACTTATCTTCCTCGCACAAGTAATTACTCAAGAAAGAGTTTGATATTCCATTGTTAATTTCATATTAATGAAACTTATAATGACAATCATAATCTTTATTCATTTAATGTGCCTTGAAAGAATATTCAATCATAGTTAATTGCTTAAGTGTGATTGATAATCTTGTCATAAGACATACATTAAATATGATTACAAAATTGTCCATGTGATTTCTACACAAAGATTTAAACCACTCGGATTTTCATTCCCTTTGAAGAAACTCATATTCATTCTATAGTCTAACTATAGAGTTCAAGATTAACTAAGTTTCCAAAACTAGTTATCTTTATGGACTGCATCTAAACATTCATAGTATGAGTAATTTGCCAAATTCAATATTTGCAATTCATCTTAATGACCAACAGGTTTACCATAATCCTGTAACTCATAATCCTCAACATATTATTCAAATATTTTAGATATCCTTGCGAATCTATGAATGAGAATTCCATCATCTTGAGATTTAACATTAACATGTTTAATCCTCATCATGACATTTACTAGTGTATTTTTAGAAAATTATGTATCTTGTAATTTTATATTTTCAAGATAAAAACTCCCACTTGCCTTTTACAATTTATAGACTATCTATAAATACTTAGCAAGTAGAGCAACACTAAATTGTTCTCTTTTGGGACATTACAAATACATATTGACAGTTCCTTACATTAGCTTGTTAATTTCCTACTTCATAAGTTGTTTAACAAATTAAGAACTTCAATTTTAAGAGTTAATGTGATTCATCACATTCCATAATAAATGGTGTCTTATTAATATTCTAGATTGGAGTCTTATTGAGTATATTCAATCCATACTCAATTTTTTAACCTTGATAACCTTTTGGAATAAAAGAAGTTATAGTTATCTTTAATCAAACAATACCAATAAAGTTTGATTCTCCTAACTGAACACACCACAAACTTGTGGTATTTCATTAGAACTAATACTGTGAGACAATCTAACAATATGTAAGATAACCTTATACCCCTTATGGCTTACCTATTTACCAACTAAGTCAACTTAATGGTGAAATAGATTTTCCAAGTTAATTGCATGCTTTATAACACAAGTACTTTTTAACTAAGTCACTTCATGTCCATGTCTCAATAAGAAGACATAAACTGTTATAATCCCACTATACGTTATAAATCATTGATTAACTCAATGACTTCTTGTATATGTTTTAATAAAGAAGACATAACAAGTTAACGTCTTACTTTATATTATAATAAGTCTTGTAACAATTAAAAGACTTCATATTTATAGCTTTACAATAAAGTATAACCATGTATAACTAAAGTAATCATGAACACCACAATTTGGTTTCAATAGTAATTTCAAGTTAATTTATTACTTCATTTATTTATGACATTCCAAGAATACATAAATATTCAGATTTGAAGTAGTATTATATTACTTCATTTATTTATGTCATTTCAATAATACATAAATATTTAGTTTGAAGTAGTCTGATTATCATATTGACACTTGTTCTAATAGGTATCTAATTTAGAAATAGTAATTACCCATGTACAGTCTCACGTAATCATGGAAATTCACCTTGTCATTGCAATCTAGTCAAGGTCTCACTTAAGCTAAATTCAACAACAAGTGTTTCTTGAATTAGATGTGTATTAGTCATATTTAGAATGTTAGTTTCTTACCTTGCGGTCAGGACAATTCTTTAAATCATATTCCTATGTGTTGTACCTTGCACACAATATAAGATTTCTCCCACTTGTGCATGGAACAACATCATGTATCAGATAAACAACACGTCGCTCGTTTGTTTATGTAATCAATATGATTGTGTCATAGATATTAGCATAATTAGTAGATATAGAACCACATTTGTCTAGTAAGAAAACGTACATGACTATCCTTAAAAACACAAGTGTCTACAATTGGAAAGTAATTATCTCAAGACATTCTAGAGATAATTTGGGTTACTACCAAGATGACAAAGCTTGTAGCTCCCACTGAATTACAGATCATTACAATAATTCATTATTCAGTAATTATAACACAATGCTCCCACTGGATTTGACAACATTCTAAGTGTTTCATAACCAGTAAAAGCAAATAGTGTGCTATTAACTTTCCTACACCTTTGAGAAGACTCATTCGTAACAATTACTTAGGTATTAAAAGAGTGTATTCTACTATGTAGATGATGGACTATCCATCAATGCATTAACTTGAAAATTAGGCATGCAATTTTTCCTTAATATGTCTACCATCCCCACAATGGTATGTAGCATCTTTAAATGGTCAAAGCACAACAACTAGATAAATTATGCTAGTTTGCCTTTAACTAATTTTGCGGTAATTAGTCTAGCTTCTAATTTAATAACTCATAAAATGTGCAATTTTCTTAACTATTAAAGTTTACTATGAGTTATTTCTTAGAATTTAGACAATTCTAATTTTCCTATCATACCTTTCTTATTCATGAAAAAGAATATGATTAAGTCTCACTCTTCTCTCATAGAAAGGAGACTAGGTTTATTCTTTTAGTAAAGTTAACTCTAGCCAAAAACCCCTACGGGTGTAGATCAATTTACCAATAAAAGAATGTCCCACGTTTACGGTTTAACTTTGCATTAATACATTTAAAAGAATTTACAAAATTCAATTTTAGTATTTTCGATAATACAATCTTTTCAAGAAAATAAAATACCCAATTAGATATTCATATAACCATTGATTTTTCTTGAAAAACTAGGATTCAAATTTTCATAGTTTCACTACATCAGTTGATCTGCTAGTAATGAAAGTACAAAATATGGTAATATGTCGAACAATAATCGGCAAACAATTTCCGACTCCTAGATCATTATGGGATTTACATTTGGCAAGTACAATTTGTAAAGTAAGCATGTTTTATCCCATCTCATGCCTTAAGTTTCTAGGTCTCACTAACAACTTAATTAAGTCGTCTAATATAGAAACTGCAAATTCTCCATATATAGTCTCACCCATTAAAGGAAATTTACCTTGTCATTGTAATCTAGTCAAGGTCTCACTTATGCTAAATTACAACTTCAAGTGTTTCTTATAATTAGATGGCATGAACTTAAATTTTAGGGTACTAATTTTGGTGTATCAATCAAAATATGTATGAAGAAGCATGCATACATCTTCGTATCATAAGTTTTCAAAACCTTTTTATTAACCAATTTTAAGCTAAGATTTAAATCAACAAAGTTTTAATTGAGGTTTTGGGTTCACCAATCTAAGAATTACCTACAATTATCGCCCACTATATCCTACTACTGCATGAGTCAAAGGACCTAAGTTATTCGGATAATTACCACAAAGTGGCACGTGGAATTAAGGTCAATTCACCCTTAAGATGATTTTGTACATTAATAGCCATAGTAGGTTACACAAAGGAGCGGAGAGACAAATGTCAGCACTAAATGCCAATTAAAAACGCGTCTCTTTGGGTTTGACAGTTTAATGTTAATCCTCCTTATACCCCTCTTATAGTTTGTCAAAACTGGGTGAGCCGTTCACACTATTGGTACAAAACTCATCACTCAATTAAAAGTTTATGACTTTAAGTCTTAAAAACATGTAATAAACTATAATCTTGCTAGTCTCGCCTAGGAGCAAATTACCGTGCGAAGTGAACCACTATCGGCACATAAGACTTTGCAAGATCTATAATTTATTATAAAAAGTTTCATAGTTATTTAGTCCATTTATTTTCTATTCCAAAAATTACCCCTTTTTTGCTTGCAACGTGTCATACAATTTAAACAAAAAACAAGTAAGTAATAAAAATAAACAACTAAATAAGCGCACATAATCTTAACAATTAATTTATGTATCAAGTAGCCACATGCAAACTTGTTGATAAAACCTATTAATAATCTTTCTATGTTTCATTATGCATATATTTAACTAAGACTATCACCTACAATGTTAGGTGAGCCACATGCATTGACGTATCTATTGCATTAGTCTTAAAAAATATATACCAAATAGCACATAATAGATTCATTAATATGATAAATTGATGTCTCCCCCAATTTTAGATCTATCATAATTACATGTGTAAATCAACTTAACAATTAATCAAATCTAATCCATGACAAACATGAATGTTTCATCATGGATTAACACAAGTCACAAGATACACAACTTTAAACACATAAACATGTTACAATTTTAGGGTTTCAAAACTACAAAACTAATTTTTTAATTATAAGGGCATCGGGCCCCCCTAAAAAATTAGAGTTTCGATTTTTTTTAACCCTAAAAAATCGATTAACATCAAAACCTAATCCAAGATTCATTTTTTATGTGTTTCGGTAAATTATTACATGTTAAAACGGCTCGTGATGCCACTATTAGAATTTAATAAACATGACAAGTTCATATATTAAACATATAATCATCATACACATGCGAAAGCGTAGGATCTATTTAACACATAAATAATTAACCGAATATTAAAGTGAATGTACCTTTGATTCTAGCTAAACAAGAATCAACTTCAATAATCCTTTAATTAAGATCAAGAACCCTAATTAGGGTTTATAATTGGATTAACGAATTACTCCTTACCGTTTTGTAATTCAATCCAAGATATTTATTATAGTGAGTTAATACCACGTTCTTATACACACGTACTAATACAAAATTAATGTAAATGCTACTTTAATAAAACACAAAACGATTTTGTTTTTGGAAAAACAAAAGTCAAACACATCTTGAAGGTTTCGGCCGATTGGGACACAAGGAAAAGAGAAAAACACTTTTAGGGTTTAGTGTGTGTACAAAAGTTACAAAACAATGAACCCTTGTGTTTGTTTATATAGGATGACAAAACTTTGGGAACAAGTTAGAGTTTGGGTTTTGGAACCCATTGCCGATCGGATCTTAGCCCACAAAGGGGTTCTAGATCTTTCTTGTTCTCTATTTTCCATCTATAGTCCTTTCCTTTTATTATTTAACGACCGCTCGTTAGTCGTTTTGTGTAATTAATAATTAAATATAACTTTTTATATTAAATTATTAAACATTAATTCTTCATACGTAAAGTGTGCAATCCCGTGATCTCGAGTTCGATTCTAGACATACACATATTAAATATTGTCCATAAACTAACATATACATCTATTGTTACTTTATTATTGTATAATACGGTTATCTTTTAGCGTTTATTTTTCGGGCATGCTAAATATACACATTATTTTCACTAAATGAACATTAATGCAGATTGTGGGGCTTTTTCAAGTAATCACAAAAATTATATCAATAATACATATGACAATGGATCACATCGCAATGTCATTAAAATATTCATAAATCACAGGTCTGCTACTAAACCCGATTAACCATTTTACTAAGCCCAATTAAGCCTAATCATTATGTTTATGTTTTTTACTGCGTACAGCTAATTCCCATAACGTATCGTATTCTCATATCTATCGTCTTCTTCGACTACCTACCAACCAACTTTCACTCCAGGTATTTCAGATCTTGGTGATTTTTCTGTTATGATTTCGTTTCTGCGGTAGTATTTTACCTGCATCTGCTACTGTTTATGTTGCATGCTCTTTTTTTTTGGGACCTCTTTCATTTTTGTTTTGGACACGCTATTGTTGATGCATGTTCCTTTGTTTGTTTGTCCTTTATGCTCGAATTGTTGTTGTTTGTTGTTATTGCATGCTCATAATAGGTGCACATGGTTGTTTTCTTATGTTTCTGGCTCTACAGCTTTTAGTTGCAATGATCATGGGAAAGAAACAATAGTCTAAAATTACATGTTCATGGTATGTGCATATGCTTGGTTTCTTATGTTTCTGTAAAATGTTGCTTCGTTTTATATTTTCATGCTTCTTTGCTTTCTTATACAATTGGTAACGCTCTAGACGTTTTAGTTGTACTGATCATGAGAACCAAACAACAAGCTAAAATTAGGGTAAACGTTGATATAACCTGCGATTCTGATGGAGTTGCTTCTGTAAACAATGGTGTCGCATGTGCGTCGC
This sequence comes from Artemisia tridentata subsp. tridentata, assembly GCA_021014915.2. Lineage (NCBI taxonomy): Eukaryota > Viridiplantae > Streptophyta > Magnoliopsida > Asterales > Asteraceae > Artemisia > Artemisia tridentata. The sequence goes on along the minus strand of CP139502.1, from coordinate 163,491,188 downwards.
ATGTGGTGCAGTTGCATGAATGGAGCATCGTTGTTACAACTGACCAACAACCACCCGCAGAACATATACTGTCTTGCAAAGTTGTTGGTGAGTAAATTGTTACCAACATTGAACAACAACTGCCTGCACAACAAACACTTGACCAATCTCCAACCTCCGGTTTAAAGAAAAAGGCTGATGAAAGTATGTTGCCCATGAGAATTGGGTCTGCAAAAAGGTTCGATTCTGGAAGTCTTCCATCTGACACAAGTTGTGATAACCTTTTCTTTTGCCCTTGCTATAGTTTCATGTCTTATTTTAATGTGTAGGGTCGTTAATTAACGCAACGTTTGCTTGCTATGTAGGTTTAAACAATGTTTAGTCTGGGAATGCTAATGTTTGCTCTTTAATGGATGGACCTTCCTTGGCTGCGATTGCTCAACAATCGTGTGAACCTTATTTAGCTAGCGGTTAGTTTCTTCGGCCTGTTCATCATGCTATACTATCAACAAGCATATGAGCTGACTTCCCGATTTTCTGTATTACTGTGCCTACCTGTCATGTTAGGAATATAAATATTCATATGAAGACTCGGTCACCCCGAGTATCTATTAGCATTAAATAGCTCGTAGGATTATTAGTATTATTAGTATTAGTTTAGTTATATTAGTATTTGTGGAGTTGGGTCGGGTCTTTACCCACTGTCAGCTCACTCCACAGCCCACTCAGGGTACTTAATCTAGTAGTATAAATACCCCTTCCCATGTGTGGGAAGGGTTGGAACTCCTCTCATTTTAATCTAACACATATCACTTTCCCTCTCTAGTTCCCAACTTTCTCTTTCTCTCTCTAAATCCAATCGGGCAAAACACAACCATTTGTGTGTTATAAGTTATTGAATATGCTACAATTGGTATCAAGAGCCATGGTTAGGTTCTAGTTATTGCATATTTACGAATTGGTGTTGTGATTTTGGCACTTTTGTTTTGTGTTTTGTAGGTCGAATAGAAAAGAAAGGAAAACATTGGTTTGATCTTTGTTTGTGGTGTAAAACGTAAAAACTTGGTACTTTTGTGTTCACATCGATCTTTAGCATAGTTTCTTGGCATCCTACGGTTGATTTGGTGTGGTTCTTGGAAGATTCAAAGTTTTTTCTTGACTGCGGTTTATGTCTCGGTCGTACATTCATCACTGCGGTTTGTCCCTCGTTAAAGATTCTTCGCTATGGTTTGTGTTTGTTTAGGAAATTATTGTTTGCGGTTTGACCAGAAATTCTGACTGTGGTTTGGAGGTTAACCATAACGGGAAACACGACAAAAAGGACTGATAGTGACGTCTTGTCCTGTAGCTGCTGCGGTTTGTCATTTCTTGTCTTTTGCGGTTTGTCGTTTTGCACTGCGGTTTGACTTCTTGCGCTTTGAGGTGTTGCGGTTTAACCTTCTGCGGTTTAACTTATCTGCGGTTTGACCAGTCCTGCGGTTTGACCAGTCTTGCGGTTTGACTAGTATTGCGGTTTGTCGTTCATTTCTGCGTTTTGGTCTCTTCGGTTTGTGGATTTCTGCGGTTTGTGTCTTATGTGGTTTGTGGTACTCTGCGGTTTGAGTTTTCTGCGGTTTGTGGTATTGCGGTTTGAGTCTTCTGCGGTTTGTGATATTATGTGGTTTGTGTCTTCTACGGTTTGTGGTACTGCGGTTTGAGGTCTCTGCGTTTTGTGGTTTCTGCGGTTCGACCAAGTTACGTTTTGACCAAAGTTGACTTTTTACGTCAAAACTTCAAACGGCCATAACTTTTGAACCGTTACTCCGTTTTCAGCGAAATACCTGTCAAAACGACTATGAGACTGCGGAGAAGGACACATTGAATTAACTTATTCATTCAACCCAACTTTCGAAGCCTGAAATCGCTCCAGAAAGAAGTTATTGAGGTTTTAAGTTTTCAGACCATAATTTCACCGTAACAACTTGCATCAACCAAACCAAATCACAACTATACAACAGATCACCAAGTCTACCATACTTTCATCATAACACATTCAAGTAATCAAATCACGGTTTCTTCTTGATTTTGTAAAATTCCGCGAAAGATTCTATTTCTCGGTTTAAATCATAGAACTGTAAAATCCCGTGCACGTTTACATAATGTCTACTACCTCAGAGTCTTTCATATCTGAGATACTCAAGTTGTATGACACGAATGATAAATAAAAGACTTCCAATCTTGTACAACAAATAAACGTGTGTGATTCTGATAATGCTAATATGGAATTGTTGTGCTCGAATTCTCAAGAGAAAGAGGTTCATCAGTCACTAATGTTGCCTAATGCAAAGGAAAGTTGCATTGAGTGTTTTCGATCACTTCATTCACATCTCAAGGTTCTCTTTGAAAAACCTGGATACTTGGGAGGATACACACGGGCTTTCGCAACACTCTTTGGTCAAGATGTTCAGGATTTCACAGTCAAAATGATTTTGTATTTAGATCAACTTGAACAACAACTTGACAAAGGAGAATTTTCTGAAGTTAGATCCATGGCTGCCTTTTGTGTGATCAACAACCAACTCCAAGTGTTCATTGATTCGCAATTCACTGCGGATTATGATTACAACTTATGGGTAATGTAAAGGGGTTCATTAATGAAAGAGTACAACATATGGGGAACAGGACAGAGTCAGATAAACATGTTGATGGCAACAACTCAGGAACTGATATCACACATGGGATGGACACAGATCTCAAACAAGTAAATTACCAAGTTCCATCTGCTGAGGTACATCTGTCTGAGCAACATAATGTTTTCTCTAATGAACCACAACATACTGATCAAGTTAACCCTACTTATGACACATATCTGATGGAAAAGACTGATAGCAATATCACCTCTAATTCAACAAATATGAGTCATAAGGGGGGGTGAAATTGATCAGGATGCTGAACATGATGATGCGTCAAGTTCTTCGCTTATGGCTGAGTTTTTCAAATCAAATGATATGGTTGAAAAAGAAGTTTACAATGAACTTTCAAACAGATTTTTACAACTTGAAAAACATTTTATTGATCTTGAAATCTCAATGCAACAAAAGGAAGAAAGTCTTCAAACTAACCTACCATGTAAAAATCCGGAATTTACTGAATTCCGTGAATTTTTTATGATAAACGATTTGAAAGCTCAGCTACAAGCCAAAAACTTAACGATCAACAACCTGAAAAACCGTATTGCTGAGATGTGTGATATGTGTAATGAAGTTAAGGCTAGACATGACAATGATGTTATTGCAACAAAAAATACTGAAATGGAACATAAAGTGACTGAATTACTTAATGAAAATGAGACTTTGAAAATTCATTGCAAAGAACTGTGTGATACAATCAAAGAAACGAAAGCTAAGACTGTAGAGCAAACAACCTCTTTGATTGCCAAAAATGATGAATTCAAAGCTCAACTTCAGGAAAAGGGTTTTGCAATTGCAGCGTTGAAAAACGATTTAAGAAAATCGACAGGAAATGGTGTGAACACTAAGTTTGCAAAACCATCAATCTTGCGGAAACCACCACTTAGATACCAATCAGTTATTAGACAACCGACTGCGTTTAGATCTGAATGACCAAAATCCTCAAAACCATGGTTTGCCTCCCAAGTTGATTCGAAACAAGTTTTGTCAAAACTAGTCACTTCACAGTCTAGACCTAAGGAAAAGGAATATACGCTTGCAAAACCTCATTATATAAGTGCCTCTAGCTCTTCTAGGATTAGTTCAACGCGTGTGTCATTTGTATCACCAAAGGAACATGTTAGACATAAAAACAGTGTTCAGAATCACAACCTAGAGGATGCTAAGAAAAACACACATGAAAAGACTAGGAATTTGCTTGTTTCTAAGAGTAGTTGCGTATCGATTAATGCGATTCCCGTAGCTGATCACTCTAAGAATTCTAGATCTTTCTCTGAATCCAAACACTTTGTTTGCTCAACTTGTCAGAAATGTGTTTTTAAGGCGAATCATGATAATTGTGTAACAAAATTCCTGATGGAAGTGAATACTCGTGCTAAGGTTCAATCCGCTAAGACTAGAAACAACAACAAGCCCGTAGAACTAAAGAGTTATATTAAGAAACCTGGTAGGCAGATTGCTATAGGACAAAGGTTTTCTCCCAACAAGTCTTTCACTATGCATGAGAAACCAAACACTCCTAGATCTTGTCTTAGGTGGATACCAATGGGTAGAATTTTTAAGATTGTTGGTCTTAGATGGATACCCATTAGAAAGATGTTCACTGAGTGCAAAACCATCACATCAAGAATCTTCAAACCTTCTTTCAGGAAAGAATCTTCAAACCTATGTGCTCACGAACTAGATCTCCTAAAAAACTTGAAAACAGTGCTCTGTGTTCCCCTGATACCTTATTCAATGCATCGAAGGTTACCTTGAGCTTTATTCCACCAGGTTGGCCATATCACAAGCGAAACTTAAATAGACTAGTTATGCCCCTCTTAGCTAGCATCCTATCTGATTGGTTGGTTTCAGGCGCATCTAGATCTTCACCATCAGAGTACTTTTCGGATTCATATTCTAAGTTTTTACCATCATGTTCATTATCAGCAGGAAGTAAAAGATGATTATCAACAATGGGTTGAATTTCCATGACTCTTGAGCAACAATGGGTAAAAGAAAATGATTCTGGCTTGGAGAGTATTGGTGATAGAAGATTTATTTTTGTGTTTTCTTTGCAGTCTTTTTTTAGGAGAGAAAAGAGGGTATATGAAGAATATGAATCGTTATTCTTGGTAACTGCTTGTAATTAGGTGATTTAAAAATTTTGGATCAAAATTTTGGCTCAAAGTTCTAATTTTAAATTAACAATTGAATTATTCAATTTTTTTGCCTTTAAACCTGTTAATTAAAGCATAAACTTGAATAAATCAAAATTTTGGCTCCAAATGTTATATATCATTATCATAATCGCAAATGTACCATCTAACTGTGCAACCATCACATCAAGAACACAAATTTCTACCATTTAACAAACCAAAATACTTACATAATTACCAGCTATTGTACCCATAAAAATTACATTTACAAAACACAAATTGCTACAATTTTTTTTGAACATTGAAAACTTTTTATTCATATATTGAAAACCAAAACCAACAAGTGGCTGGGGAATATAGAAAGGAGAATATTGAAAACATAATACAGTACATACATAAGGGAAAATCAAGAGCTAATTAAAAACCAAGATATAAGAGTTAAAAGTTGAAAGAGCTCCATTGATGCTAGGTGATGTTTGATTTGGGATCAATTGCTACCATTTAATAAACCAAAATAATTACCAGTTATTATACCATTAATAATTACATTTATCCAAATTAAATATCAGAATTGAACCAAATACCATTTGCAAAACACAAAAGCTGTTAATGTATATCCTAAACCTTTAAACCATCTTCCTCTTGCCTTTCCCATGGCTGCTAGAAGGTGCTCCAAAACCTATAGGATTCTTCTTACATGGCTGTCCCAAGACAATATCCTGAGTAAATTTCTTTTTGTGTGCCTTTTCAACTGGTATTTGAACTTGCACAGGGAGAGCCAGGATAGGAGCTTGAGATGAGAGTTCCTCTGGAGGTTCAATGGCTTGGATAGATTCCACTTCCCAAGTATCAATACTTGCATCAGAATGTTGCTCTAGATAATACCAAGCAAAGAGGCCAGGAAGGATGTTGAGAGCACTATCATTTGATTCTGAACTGCTTGAATTAGAAGAAATTTGTATGACATCTACAAATAACAACTGTTAGATCAGTTTTATTGATTCAAATGTTAAACTATATCACAATCAAAGAAAAACCTTTTGATGGTTTACCATTGCAGAAGAATCCATTGTGTTCTCATATTTGGTCCTCTTTTGTGGTATCCCAAACAATGAAGCAATGTTGCACAAACTAGGCTGCATTTCAAGTCTCATTGGTGGCCAACTAGGCTGCAATTGAAGTCTCAACTGGACCTCTCAGTGTACTCACAAACATTGGACCTCTCAGGGTACTCGCAAATAGTTCAAAAGCCTGTATTTGTAGTCTTAATGGACATCCCAATGTACTTTAATAGGCTGCATTTGGACCTTTCATTGGTGGCCAAGCACAAACAAGTCTGCTAGGTACTCTCGTTACTGGCCAATCACAAACTAGGTACATTCCAATGCTCTCATTGATTTAGACCTCTCAGTGTACTCACAAACAGGCAACAAAAAATACTCAAACACAAAACACTTAATTAGACATAGCATAACAACCATTATGTATACGTAAATCAGAGTATGGAAAAAAAAACAGAGCATACATTAGACATAGCATAACAACCATTATAAAATACAAAACAACCCCATTTTACATTAGAATCGGTAACAACCACAAACATCACCATTTATAGATCAAAAGCCTGATACTAATTATTGTACAATCAATCATCAACTGATATGTAAAAACATTAAAAAACATACCTTTATTGTTATTTGGATTCATTGTTTGCGTGTTTGTGTTTGCGAGAAGAATGTGTGTTTTGATTAGGGTTTATTGATTATTGTGTGTGTTTACAAATGATCGGGCAAAGGGATTAATTGCCGGTTGACTATTGAATTTGTGGTTTGGTTTAACTATAACTGACGTGGCAAGATTTGTAAAAGAGGAAAAAAAAAAGGCTAATGGTGCTTACGTGGCGGTGAAAACCGGCTATAGCCGGTAACTAGGGATGGCAACGGTTCGGGTTCGGGATAGGTTTTAGTGTACCTGTACCCGAACCCGTTTATAATATACCCGTACCCGCCCCATATCCCACCGGATACCCAATTAATATTATCCATTGGTTTTTCGGGTTTCCCCGCGGGTATCGGTTATCCGTAATTGAATATTATATGGACAAAATTGGCGGTATTAAGATTAAGTCACACTAAAATCCACCGACAAAACAAAAGAAAATACTCTAATATATTCAAATTTTTTAAAAGTTAACAAAAATAAGTATCGTATCAAACGATTTAACGCAACGTATCGCAACGCAACGTACTCGGCACAATATTCACCAAAAAAATCAAATGCGCAAGAGTTTTTAAAGGTAATCATTCTCATTTCCAAAAATAATCTCGTTTTAGCCTTTTAAAAGGGTTTGGTATCATCATTCATGTAACGTTAGAGAACACAGACTCACAAGTACTCACTCCAAAAAAACAAATAACCAAATAATCAAGAAGAGTATTGACGATAACTCGAGTCGAGACGAGATGACGAAAAGAAGTAAAAAGAGATAACTAACAACAAACATATCAAACAAGATGAGTCGATTGGTAATCGTCGGTATTTTCCCATAATCCCATTTTTTAGTACAAGGTATATATACTTGTTTTATGATTTAAAACAAGTTTGGATTTACGACAAAATTAATTGATCTTTAGAAATAACAAAATTTCGCCATGACTCTTTCATTTATCGAATGTTTTCAAGTCAAAAGACTTTATTGAAAATCAATTTCCCGAGTAATTTATAATATAACGAGTATTTATACAAACCCTAAACCCTATATCCTAAAACCTAAAACCTAAACCCTAAACCCTAAACCCTAAACCCTGAACGGTAAACCAATCCGTAACTCAAACAATAACCAAACGAATAGTCTAATAAATCCAAATATGTTAGTCTATGGGTAGCATGTCTCGAATAGTCCAATAGCCCTTGTGTGTTCCGTTTTTATCCCAAATGTCTCACAAGGTTTTCAAAATGGAGATCCTACTTAGGATCGATTTCGTCTTTGCAAAATCGAGATTGTAAGATCGGATCGGAATCTTAAGATCCTACTATAATGTCATTTTGTTAATAGTTTTTGTAATATTATACAAATCTATAAATTAATATATATCATAAACACAAATTATGTAAATATTTCATAGAAATGTTGTATTAAATTATGATTATGAAATTTTTAAGAATATTAACATTTTATTATTTTTTTTATTTATTTTTTTTTTTTAATTCTACAAAATACATTCCATACTTTTTTAGTTTTTTTTAGTTTGTGGTTCGAGAAAAGTAAGATCGGATCGTATTAGATCTTAAGATCCTATGGTAAAGATCGGGATCCTATAAGATCTTAAGCTTTAAAAGATCCTTTGCAAGATCCGGATCGTTTTTGATTTGTAGTATCGTAAAATCGTAAGATCCTATGATCTGGATCGGGAACCTGACAGCCATGGTCTTACTTACACTTCTAATTTCCTTACTTCGTCATTAACCAAATTTAATAACAAATATCTTTACAGCTTTTAATTTAACAATTGTTTTTATTTATTTCTTTTATTTTGTCCAAGTCGAGTCAATATCAAGTCGCAACAAATGAGTTACTATTTCCTTTCGACTCATGGTTAAACATTTATTTCCTCGGGTCAATAATAATGAACCCGATCCCAAATCATTCCAAACATTCCCTCGGTTTCATTTTGTCGAGTCAAACCATAATCAACAAGTCAATTAGTCAATCCAATACCAAACACAATTCCAAATCAACTACGCTAGTCAATCCAAACCAAACACAAACCAGATCGAACCAATATTATCCATCAGTTTACTTTTGGCGCATTTCCATGGTCCCTTTTCCCGCCTAACGTATTGGGAACCATTCATATACCTCTCCAGCATATTTATACCTATTGATTGGAAAACCGTTCATAATCATCCGTTCATATACAACTCCTTTGATATTTTCATTAGATATTATATTTCAAATTTCAATGGCTGAATCCTATTCAACTCCTGTTTCAAACAAAACCAAACACCCAAGGGATGATTCTCCTCCTCCAATCCCTGAAAAGTTAAAGAATTTTTTTGACATATCCCAAGATATTTGGGAGAAATGTCATTCTGGCAAATATGGAACTGAAAAGACATTGATAGATCTTTACAACAAGCGTATAAAGAGGCTGGAAGAAAAGAACAAGGATGATTTAAAGATCATATTGGATCATCAGAAGAAAGTAGATGATCGGAACAAAGAAAATGAAGATATAAGAGAGAAAATAGTTGATGTTTACAAAAGTATTGAAGATAGTTTATATATTTCTTAATGTATCTTTTGTATAGTTTATATATTTCTTAATGTATCTTTTGTATCATTATCTTATTTTGACTATGTTAATGTATATTAATACAAGTTTATGATATTTGAATGCAGTTATTATTTGACTATGTTAATGTATATTAATACAAGTTTATGATATTTGAATGCAGTTATTATTATTAGTTTATGATATCTATGTTTCCCCTGATGATAAAGGGGTATTTGGTTTATTGGATAATAGCAGTCTTTTTTAAAAAATCTACTCTTTAATACTTAGAAGACTATTAACATTGAACCAGTAAACTGTGTTGTAATGCAAGAACAACAATATCACCAAAACTGATTAAGTGTCTTCCTTTACATTTAATCCCTTCCAAATGTATGAGTGCAGTATGGTTTTAAAAGAAAATTGAGTTCATACTGCTGAGAAAAAGTTTTTGCACAAAGTTTGTACTGCTAGGCAAAAAATTGTACTGCTAGCGTAAAACTTTGTACTGGTGGGTATCCGTTGGTACTGTTTGGGAGTGCAGGGTACGATTGTGTCACTTTTTACTTAAAGGGTATAAATCCCCAATTGCGGCACACAATCATATTCACGCACACATTACTCTCTCTCTTCCACGGCCTAAACAAATTTTAATCGTCATATTGCAAAACCCCCAAATCAAATCCTAATGTCGAACCTAACTTTTACCGAACCTCATAATAATGTTGCCTTTTTAGAAAAATCCAATGAGTCTGTAGATTTTACTGAGATCATTGATTTCCTTAATGCAAGCTATATTAAGTTTGCATTAACAGTAAAACCTACTACATGTACTTCTAACATTATCCAGTTTTGGTTGTCTGCTAAGGTCAAAACTATTAATGGGGAAGTACAAATCCATGCCCTTGTAGATGGGCAGAGGATTCTCATTACAGAGGCATCTATTCGAAGAGATCTTCTCCTAGATGATGCTAACGGAGTTGAGAATCTTCCAAATACTACAATCTTTGAAAAACTTTCATTGATGGGCTATGAGAGAAAATCAGATGCTTTAAAGTTTTATAAAGGTAATTCTTCTCCTCAGTGGAAATTCTTAATTCATACTGTCCTAGTGTGTCTAAGTCCAAAGACCACTGCGTGGAATGAATTTAGCAATAATTTAGCTTCTGTTATAATTTGTTTGGCTGAAAATAAACAAAGATTTAATTTTTTAAAATTAATTTTTGATAGTATGGTCAAGAACTTGGATAGTTCTTCAGGTAAATATTTTCTATATCCAAGGTTTTTGCAACTCTTTTTGGACAACCAATTTGAAAATAAGAAAAGTCACAAAAGAGTTTATTCCACTCTCTGCCTTACCAAAAAGGTTTTTGCTAATATGAGGAGGGATGTAAAAGATTTTTCAGGGGCAGTGATACCTTTGTTTCCAACAATGGTGGCACTACCCCAAACCCAAATAGGTGAAGGTTCAGCAATCCCAGCTGGTCACCATCACACACCTATAATTTTGTCAAAATCTCATCAACAACAACAAAATAACTATAAACGTAGGACTCACACCAAGAACACTGAGCTACCTCAGGCTAGTGGTTCTATACCAACTATTGCAGATGAGGCTGTCACTGGTGGGGAGAGTGACATGTTGGCAAGGGCTGCCACTACTGTGTCTAGCTTAGAAGCAGTACAGGACAGTGGTAACATCATTAAGACCTGAACCAAGACAACTTCTAATGAGTCAGGTCCTCATGGAACTGATTTAGGTGAAGGACCTAGTCACATAGAAACAATGGGGAGTTCAGATGTTCATCCTAGGTGTGAGACTGAACTGAACTTTTCCCATGATCCACATCTCGGGCTAGGTAACACAAGCCAAAGTGGTGACGATAGTATGCAACTTTTGAATGAATTAAAGGATACCTGTACCAAGCTGTCTGCACAAATTGTTGATCTGCAAACACTAGTTGCTTCTTAAGATGGAGTCATCAAAGCTCAAGGTGGGGAGATAAAGGCTTTAAAGAGAAGGGTTAGGTATTTAGAAGGAGTCAAATGATCAATAATTCCCAAACACAAATTTAAATCTTCTGAAGCTTCTAAGGATCCTCCCAAACAGGGGGGAATGAAGGCAAAGTTTCAGGGGAGGCTAAAGAAGGTGAAAGTATTGGTGCAGAGAGTGATCCGATGGAATTTTTAGTTGCTGATAACCAAGGGAATCAAGTGGTGATTGATAGCTATTTGGTCAAGGTTACTACTGCTGATAGTGCTATTGATCAGGGTATTAGTGTCGCTAGTGGTCCTATTATTGCTACTAGTGAGCCAGTTACAGCTGGTAGTACAAAAGCTAGTACTGCTACACCAGAGGATACAACTGCTGTTAGTGTACTTGCTAAGCAGAAGACATCAAAACCAGTAACCAAAGGTGTTGTGATACAAGAGCCATCATCAAAGCCAAAAGCTAAACAATCAACTCCACAGGTACAAGGCAAAGGTAAAGGGATTCTTATTGAAGAGCCTGTGGAGAAACCATTATCAAAAGAAGAGAAATTACAAGTTGATGCTGAAGTTGCTAAGAAATTAGCACAAGAGTATGAAGCAGAAAATCAGAGAATTTTGGAACAAAAGAGAATACAAGAAGAAAAAGATGCTAAAAATGCCGAGTTAATCGCTGCATGGGATGAGGAAAGGGCTCAGGTTGATGCTGATTGCGAGCTTGCTAAGAAACTACATCAAAAATAGCAAGATCAGTACTCAATAGATGAAAGAGCCAGGATGCTGAAAGAATTTATTGATGCAAGAAAGAAGGTCTATGTAGCACAAAGATATGCAGCTAAGAAGAACAAACCACCCATTCTAGCACAAAGAAGAGCTTTCATGTGCAGGTATTTGAAGAATATGGACAGTTGGAAACTAAAGGATTTGAAATTCTTGAATGATAAAAGAATTGAAGAATTATGTGTAATTGCCAAGAGAAACACTGAAAGCTTCTTGAATGATGAAGTGGTGAAGGGCAGTGAAGAAAAGAAAGAAGAAAAAACAAGTTCAAAAAGAGCAGGTGAACAATTGGAAAGAAAAAGCAATCAAAAGAAGAAGAGTGAGCACAAAGCAGAGAAAAAGCAGAGCACAGACCAAGAGCAAACTGAGCAAGCTGATGCTGATATAGAACAAATGCAAGCTCACACTGAACTTGCAGTTGTATCAGTTGGAGAGCCTGAAGGAGAAGCCATGGATGCAGAACCTTTAAATGTTAAACAATGCATTGTTGCTTTCAATTCTGGATTTCAAGGGAAAACAGTTTATTATGATATTAAGAGGCATGATGGTTCATCTCAAAGGTTTGAAAGCTTTCATCAGATGGTTCATAATTTTGACAGAGAATATATGGTGGCTCTATGGAAGTTACTCAAAGAAAGATTTGGTTGTAAAACTCCAGAACAAATCTATGATAGAGTCATCTGGAATTACTTGAAGGTAATGTTTGAACCAAGTCAGGAGGATGAATGTCGGAGAAAGCTAACGCACAACACATTTACAGAATGGAAACTTTTTCAAGGATGTGGAGTACTTGCTGTAACACCCCAACCTGACAAGGGCTAAAGGGTTACATTATGGTGACAAATCAGAACGTACAATGCGCGGAAGACTTATAAACATAAAAGTTACAAAGGTATTCTAATGATAGCTACTATATACAAAATGATTTCCAAAATTGAAATACAACTCCAAGCTTAAATCTAACTGAAGATAAATCAAAATCTAATCCAAAAGCAACGGGTATCTATCGCCCGGGTAGTCCACTAAGAGCTCCTACGCACTCTTCACTCAAACTCAGCTTCCAACCTAAAACCTGCCGCAGGAAAAGAAATGCGGCTGAGCTTAAAAAGCCCAGTGAACAGATATATATATATATATATATATATATATATATATATACATATATATATATATATATATATATATATATATATATATATACATATATATAACAACAAATAATCAAACATATGTATGTAAAGGAAAAGGAAAGACAAGCTCCTGCTGAAATGAATATCATCTGTCAAGAGAATGAGAGATCAAGATCATCTGAACAAATATCATAAGTCAACTAAAATGGAGAAAACAGAATATGGTGCGTTGGGGAATAACAGAAGATATGTCATAATGTATCAAAGGTGTAAGGGTTGTCAGAAATCTACCACGAGCCCCCAAAGATATAATATCATAAACATCATAATCATGGTCTTCATAAATAACGTAAGTAACATAATGGAGTAGCTAGCTCCCAGAAATATGAAAGGCATGTATTAGACATAGTACCAATCACCAAAAATATAACATATAACATAACAGATTAGATCTAGGATGCATCGATACGCCCTTGCAGAAAATCATAATGGCCAGAAACATAATACATAACAGAAAAGGGACGGGGTGGAACATTACTCAACCACCCTAGAGTCATGCCATTGGTGTATCAATGACATGGTCATGGAGCCCCCATGACTAGTGATAGCTCGGGTATCAAACTGAATGGTCAAACAAAATGTCATAGTAATGACACATAATCTAAGGTCATCAGAAATATCAAAATTATAGGTTCATATCAAAGGGTGCATAGCCAAGGTTCATATCAAAGGGTGGATAGCAAAGGTTCATATCAAAGGGTAAATAGCAAAGGTTCATATCAAAGGGTACATAGCAAAGGTTCATATCAAAGGGTGCATAGCAAAGGTTCATAATCAGGGTTAATAAATCAGAAGATGTGAAAGGATCATGAGAAACCTTATAAGAAAGGTCAGAATATATGTACCTTATGCAAGCAACCAAAATAAGAAAGGATACCGAAACAGGGAATCACTCCTTCTTCACCGAACCTATATAATTTAATGATCACGTGTTACTTTTAAGCTCGTTTTAATCAAATTTTAGGTTTCTTTCCATTTTTAGAAACTTTCTATTTTTAGTAACCTTCCAGATTAAGTAACTTTCCATAATTAGTAACTTTCCATTTTTAGTAACTTTCCATATTTAGCAAATTTCCATATTTAGTAACATTTCATATTTAGTAAGTTTCCATATTTAGCAGGTTTCCATATTTAGTAACTTTCCATATTTAGTAAGTTTCCATATTTAGTAACTTTCTACAATTAGTAACTTTTAACACGACTCCCCAATTTAGTTTAAATTTGGTTTTGGGTTCGGGATTATCAAATAGGTTTAACATATACACACACAAGTCAAAACATCATTAACAAGTCATACAGAAAATAATAACAAGTATTGGGCATCAAGCATCAAAAGAAACACCTTGAACATATAAGCAATACATGCATACTTGTTAACTAATTTTATCATAAAATTAAGTCCATTTAACGAATTTTAAAAACGTAACAAATTCCAAAACTAAAAATCCAAAAAATTTTAGCATAAGCCCACATGTCTTAGGAGTCTACTGAAATTTTACCATATTTTATTATCATGTGTAAACCCCCTTTTAAAATCGTCTAAGTGAACATGTTCAGATTGAGATTTGCAGATACACTTCAAAACTATGCACCTAAACACCTAACCATATTACTTCAGAAAATTATAAAAAAATTCCAAGAGGTAGTACACATTTGAAATATGATTAATGTAAATTTTTGGCCTATAATATTCCATGGTTTGGAAATGAAAAATCATAGAACTTGACTGAAAAACAACTCAGCAAACACATTTTAACACATGATCGCATTAAAATCAGAAAAACATCCAAATCAAACTCAAATTCGTTCAAACCAATTGCAATACTTTCCTAGGACCCTAAAATAGGATTAAATTCAAAATTTCAGTATTATAACCTTTAGAAGCTCATGTTATCAAGCCCACAAAATTGACATTCAGAACAGTCAATCACACAAATCCATTCTAAACCATATTTAGCACCATTTAATTATCCAACTTGCATATAAGCTTATACTTTTCAACCACAACTCATATAGGCATCATATTAACATACTTATACAATCAAATCCAAGGAATCAAACACCAATTTTAGTTCATGTAATCTAAATATTCAAGAACCATTTTAATTTATTTACAAACAAGCTCTAATTCGTCTAATTCTTTTTAACCCAATCAACCACGTGATCAATATAACTTTTATTTTTAGAATTTTCTCATCAAAAATATATTTATAAACACTCCATATAAATCATTCAAGATTAAAAGCAATAACCTACACACGAACACATAAAATAACAACACCAAAAATCACCAAAACTCTAATTCTTACACGTTAACATCCATGATTTTATGTGATGATTTTAGGATTAACAATTAACATAATAAACCAATTAACATGAGTATTACAACATATTAATAATTAGGTTTTCTTGTAGATTTAATTCGGATTCATGGCATACCCTTTTTTTGTGTCGATTTGAACAAAATAAAGAACAAGAGATGGATTGATATACCTTATGATCAACGAGACAAAAGAAAGAAGAATAAACCCTAGGATTCCAATACTTGATTACCCGCGAATTAACACCAACAAAACCCTTGAATCCTTTGTTCATGAGAGAAAATTGAAGCCACTTATGTTTTTTTTTCTTTGTGTCGACATTTTGGAAAAGGGAGGAGAAAAAGACCGGATTTTAGGATAGGAAAAAGGAGTGGGCTTTTACTTTTGGAAAGGATTAATAGCAATTAAGTGTGATGGAGAAAATTATGGGCTTGATTGGTCCAATAATGAATTTTACAAATCATGTATTAATGGGCTAGGGGCGTCCCATATCTTTTTCTTTTTTCTTTTTTTTTTTTTTTTTTTTGATTTGTAACAATATTATTTCTTTTATGACTTAGGTTAATTTGTATTTATCTTCATAACATATAGTAATTATAATGTGTGAATGACATATGATTAAAGTTAGGTTAAAATGATACTCTTGTATAATTAATTGTATGCTCTTGAAATTTCAAAAATTTTGAGGGGCAAAATGGGAATTTTAAATAGATGGAATTTTAGGGTTTTACAACTCTTCCCCTCTAAAAGAAAATTTTCGTCCTCGAAATTAGAGTAGATAGATCAGATGGAAATGTATCGAATCACAGAAGATGTGTGGATGACATATATGTATAATTCTTCAATTTCTCATGACCCGATCCTGACGCTCCAGGATAGCCTCAGGCTCTTCAATAACAGACAAATCATAATAAATCTCGATCGAACGAATGCAGAACATATACATGACAGATGATATTTGTAATCTCACTAAGAGATACATGAAACACATGTACACATGAGGCAAATACGGAGGTAGTAAATAACGATAAAACTTCATCAACTCTATCGAGATTTTGAGTGAACTGATGGATGGGCTAATAGTCAGAGAAGCACGTATCGAAATTACCAAACGTCTCAAGAGTTTCATATAGAGGTGGGTAACATATTCGTATCGACGATCAGCTAAGTACATATCGGAATATCAAAACGTATCAGAAGCCTAATGGAATAGGTAGAATAATCGCACGGATCAGAATAAATCTAAGGTCTAACGTGTCGTGAACTGAATCTTCGTCAAACGCCAAAACGCCCAACACTGTTGTACGGAACATCACACGTAACACACCAATTCCCGGTCTAAAGTTTCCGAATTTCCCTTCCAACATGATAACTAATCCATTAGTCATTGAATTTACTCAGGTCCTTCAATAAACAGCTCCCTAACCTAATTTAACCCAAAAGGTGTTCTTCAGCTCTGTCAAAATCCTGCTCAACACATCTTCCAAGCTGGAATAGTTGTTCTGCTTATTCATCGGTTTGGAGGTGCAAAGCATTACCAACTCGAGTCTGGTCCCTCAAGCCTTCAGTAGCTCTTCCTAGGAATGTGATGTTGAAACGCAAATCTCTGACACGATCACTGCAGGTGCGCCATGTAGTTTTGAATAATCTTCTGCCGAAAGAAATCACTGCCAATCTTCCAAGTGAGCCGACCTGGTCAAACCGTCATCTACCACTCAAGTCGTGTTGTCCTTCCTAAATGTGCGTGGAATTTTCGTTACCAAATCCCTGAAAGTTTAATCTCACTTCTACATACGAACATCCAACACTAAAGAAAACCACTTGTACGCTGATGAGTAGAGTAATTAGTGTCCTTCAATCAAAACCGCTTCCTTCAAGTCTTCTAACATAGATCATGCTTCACCGTTTTGCTCCCGAGCTTCTTCATGCCTGTCACCAATCACTCCCAAGTCATGCGTCGGATAGTTCACTTCTTGCGGTTCTAGCTATACCAACAATCTTCCCGTGTTGCATAAGGACAATAGCTAAGTCCCCTTCTTGGGTAGAAACAATTCTCTTTTCAGCTTCTCAAAATTTCTCCTCTCATTCTTCATCCCAATCCAAAATTTACTCATATAGCTTCTTCTGACGTAGAAACCTCAACATAGAATACGAAAATGATTTCCGTGTTTCTCTTTTGTCTCTGAATATAACAATATGTCATACTATGACAAATTGTCCAAATATTCGTGAAAGACACGATTCATCAAGTTCATAGGAACAGTCGAAGCAGTAGGCAATACGATTGGCATCACAATACTCATAGAGATCAAAACGAATACGAAAAGCAATTCTAGGAACATCTCGCTCTTTTAAACGTAACTGAAAATATAAACAGGTCTAAAATTCATCATTGGGAAACTTCACACTCTGGAGTTGATTAATCAAATCGTCGATTCGAGGTAACGGATAATGGTTCTAACCACAATCTATTCAGCTTCTCGGGATCACTACACAACTTCATGCTATCATCTTCCTTCTTCATGAATACAACTTGGGTACACCACGGATACATACTCTAATGGATAAAACCACTTTATAAAAGCTGGTCCTTCAATTCTTTCCATTCAACCGATGTCATAAGATACGGAGTTTCAGAATTAGGAAAAACATTGCTCTTATACGGATAGAGTTTCTGAATCAACTAACTTACTGATCTCAGGCACTGCTCAAGACATCCTATGATCCCAATAAGTTCAAGTTATATGATGTAACTATTATCACGTTGGCCAGGCGTCATAATACTTGCATTATATACACATGCCTTTATTGCAATCACAGTTTACCTCGAGTCGTGACTAAACAAACTTCATAACCAGATCAAAACAAGATCACACTCAGATGCAAATCTTGATAATTCATTAAGGAATACATTACGAAAATTTCAAACAACCGAATAGCTCTCGAGTCGAGTTTCATCAAACGAAAATATCTTCGCAACCGTGACAGATTAACGTACGAATTTTTAAAACAGATGTGATCATAATTATTTACCAGGTTGGGAACCATGGTACAGAGTTTGAGTTTCTCAAATCGCCAAAGATTACAAATCTAATATTACTGTTGTTAGCATCTTGATGCTTAGTCAACCAAATCCATATTCAGAATCATATCGAATCGGACATCCCCAAAGGAAACAGGTTAACAGAGCAAAACTTATCTTCAAATATTTTCAAAACGTACTGGACAATTCCGATACTCGTGACGGATAATCACAAGTCATTCTCATAGGAATAGAAATGAGTAAAGCGGATTCTAATAGTGCAGAGGGGACCTTAATATGCTTAGCAAGGGCTAGGGAAACTACAAAATGTGTCGAACACATCGGATTCATACATATACAAATTCTCTGAATGAATAAAAAGGTATCCAACGAATCATAAACGAATCGGAGATCGAAATTTAAAGAATGCGGTCACATCAGAGAGTGAAACCTGTAAGGTATTACTACGAAAGTATTAAAGCATTCTAAACTTATGTGATCACTAAACTTATATTGCATATATGGCTAAATTTCCTAAGTCTTCGGAAAGAATGGTCTTATGAGAGCCTAACTGAAAGCAGAGGCATAAATCAGAGCGGCGCGAAAGAAAGATAAATAATCAAAGTCTTATCGCATAATCTACCCAATCGTCACCGGTCATAACTAAAGTTTCTACAGGGAAAACCTAAGGCAAAACTTCAAGGGTTGTCTTATGATCTCTTACAGTGGAAGCCTAAGGGTCCAAACTTCACAGGTCATGGTTTTATGTACTACAAGTCGCAGCCTGGGCTCTGATACCATAATTGTAACACCCCAACCCGACAAGGGCTAAAGGGTTACATTATGGTGACAAATCAGAACGTACAGCGCAAGCGGAAGACTTATAAACATAAAAGTTACAAAGGTATTCTAATGATAGCTACTCTATACAAAATGATTTCCAAAATTGAAATACAACTCCAAGCTTAAATCTAACTGAAGATAAATCAAAATCTAATCCAAAAGCAATGGGTATCTATCGCCCGGGTAGTCCACTAAGAGCTCCTACGAACTCTTCACTCAAACCCAGCTTCCAACCTAAAACCTGCCACAGGAAAAGAATTGTGGCTGAGCTTAAAAAGCCCAGTGAACAGAGATATATAACAACGATTAATCAAACATATGTATGTAAAGGAAAAGGAAACACAAGCTCCTGCTGAAATGAATATCATCTGTCAAGAGAATGAGAGATCAAGATCATCTGAACAAATATCATAAGTCAACTGAAATGGAGAAAACAGAATATGGTGCGTTGGGGAATAACATAAGGTATGTCATAATGTATCAAAGGTGTAAGGGTTTTCAGAAATCTACCACGAGCCCAGAAACATATCATATCATAAACATCGTAATCATGGTCTTTATAAATAACATAAGTAACATAATGGAGTAGCTAGCTCCCAGAAATGTGAGGGGCATGTATTTTACACAGTACCAATCACCAGAAATATAACATATAACATAACATATCAGATCTAGGATGCATCCATACGCCCCTGCAGAAAATCATAATGGCCAGAAAAATAATACATAACAGAAAAGGGACGGGGTGGAACATCACTCAACCACCCAAGAGTCATGCCATTGGTGCATCAATGACATGGTCATGGAACCCCCATGACTAGTGCTAGCTCAGGTATCAAACTGAAGGGTCAAACAGAATGTCATAGTAATGACACAGAATCTAAGGTCATCAGAATTATCATAATCATAGGTTCATATCAAAGGGTGCATAGCCGAGGTTCATATCAAAGGGTGCATAGCCGAGGTTCATATCAAAGGGTGCATAGCAAAGGTTCATATCAAAGGGTGCATAGCAAAGGTTCATATCAAAGGGTGCATAGCAAAGGTTCATATCAAAGGGTACATAGCAAAGGTTCATATCAAATGGTGCATAGCAAAGGTTCATAATCAGGGTTAATAAATCAGAAGATGTGAAAGGATCATGAGAAACCTTATAAAAAAGGTCAGAATATCTGTACCTTATGCAAGCAACCAAAATAAGAAAGGATACCGAAACAGGAAATCATTCCTTCTTCACCGAACCTATACAATTTAATGATCACGTGTTACTTTTAAGCTTGTTTTAATCAGATTTTAGGTTTCTTTTTATTTTTAGAAACTTTCTATTTTTAGTAGCCTTCCAGATTAAGTAACTTTCCATAATTAGTAACTTTCCATTTTTAGTAACTTTCCATATTTAGAAAATTTCCATATTTAGTAACATTCCATATTTCGTAAATTTCCATATTTATCAATTTCCATATTTAGTAACTTTCCATATTTAGTAAGTTTCCATATTTAATAACTTTCTACAATTAGTAACTTTTAACACGACTCCCCAATTTAGTTTAAATTCAGTTTTGGGTTTGGGATTATCAAATAGATTTAACATATACATACACAAGTCAAAACATCATTAACAAGTCATACACCAAATAGTAACAAGTATTGGGCATCAAGCATCAAAAGAAACACCTTGAACATATAAGCAATACATGCATACTTGTTAACTGATTTTATCATAAAATTAAGCCCACTTAACAAATTTAAAAAACGTAACAAATTCCCAAACTAAAAATCCACAAAATTTTAGCAGAAGGCCACAAGTCTTAGGAGTCTACTGAAATTTTTCCAGATTTTATTATCAAGTGTACACCCCTTTTTAAAATCGTCTAATTTAACATGTTCAGATTCGGATCTGCAGATACACTTCAAAAGTATGCACCTAAAAACCTAACCATATTACTTCATAAAATTCTAAAAAAATTCAAGGAAGTAGTCCACATAGGAAATATAATTTCTATAAATTTGTGGCCTATAATATGCTATGGTTTGGAAATGAAAAATCGTAGAACTCGACTGAAAAACAACTCAGCAAACACATTTTAACACATGATAGCATTAAATTCAGAAAAACAACCAAATCAAACTCAAATTCGTTCAAACCAATTGGAATACTTTCCTAGGACCCTAAACTAGGTTTAAATGCAAAATTTCAGTATTAGAATTGATAGGTCTAGAACCGTAGAGAAGAAGAAGAGCTAATTTAGGAGAGGAATATGCCAAATTTGCTGAATGATACTATCAGCTTCTTCATTCCAAATAAATAAACATGCAATTACAATATGACCCCAAACCATAGAAAAAGGCCCTAATGGTCCTTGACACATGCAAAACAAACAAAACAGACCCAACTAAATAAAAGGCAAGTAATAACCGTATTAAGAACCTTTAGAAGCTCATGTTATCAGGCCCACAAAATCGACATTCAGAACAGTCAATCACACAAATCCATTCTAAACCATATTTAGCACAATTTATTTATCCAACTTGCATATAAGCTTATACCCTTCAACCACAACTCATACAGGCATCATATTAACATACTTATACAATCAAATCCAAGGAATCAAACACCAATTTCAGTTCATGTAATCTAAATATTCAAGAACCGTTTTAATTTATTTACAAACAAGCTCTAATTCGTCTAATTCTTTTTAACCCAATCAACCACGTGATCAATATAACTTTTATTTCTAGAATTTTCTCATCACAAACATATTTATAAACACTCCATATAAATCATTCAATTTTAAAAACAATAACCTACACACGAACACATAAAATAACAACACCAAAAATCACCAAAACCCTAATTCTTACACGTTAACATCCATGATTTTATGTGATGATTTTCGGATTAACAATTAACATAATAAACCAATTAACATGAGTATTATAACACATTAATAATTAGGTTTTCTTGTAGATTTAATTCGGATTCATGGCATACCCTTTTTTTGTGTTGATTTGAACAAAATAAAGAACAAGAGATGGATTGATATACCTTATGATCAACGAGACAAAAGAAAGACGAATAAACCCTAGGATTCCAATACTTGATTACCCGCGAATTAACACCAACAAAACCCTTGAATCCTTTGTTCTTGAGAGAAAATTGAAGCAGCTTATGTTTTTTTTTTCTTTGTGTCGACATTTTTGAATAGGGAGGAGAAAAAGACCGGATTTTAGGATAGGAAAAAGGGGTGGGCTTTTACTTTTGGAAAGGATTAATAGCAATTAAGTGTGATGGAGAAAATTATGGGATTGATTGGTCCAATAATAAATTTTACAAACCATGTATTAATGGGCTAGGGGCGTCCCATATCTTTTTTTTTTTTTTTTTTTTTTTTGTTTTTTTTTTTTTTGATTTGTAACAATATTATTTCTTTTATGACTTAGGTTAATTTTTATTTTTCTTCATAACATATAGTAATTACAATGTGTGAATGACATATGGTTAAACTTAGGTTAAAATGATACTCTTGTATAATTAATTGTATGCTCTTGAAATTTCAAAAATTTTGAGGGGCAAAATGGGTATTTTAAACAGATGGAATTTTAGGGTTTTACACATGTTTTAACTATAAATGAGTTGGTGATCTACATGCTTGTAGAAAAGGATTACCCTTTCAAGTTTCACAAAGACATTCTACATTAGATGTTGTTTGGGAAGAAAAGACTCCAGCTTCAGTTTACTTATAATGAGATGGCGTATAAATTGCTCAAGAAGATGAAAAAGGATCTAGGACTCAAGAATATGTTACAGAATTAATTGTTTGGGATCATTACAACATTACAACTACTGAAGAGTTTATACTGCTATAGTTAGAGTTAAGATTGCTAGAATGTATAGTTAGTACTGCTAGATTAATATCACATTGTGGAGTGTTTGGAATAACCCAGTTTGACTTATAAAGTCAACACATACAAAAAAAAGTAGTAACCATACTGCATTGTTAATAACATATTAATTAAAACATATCAGTTAAATTACATTTACACTGAAAGACAACATATTGTTTCTTGCAGGTGATTTACTTGGTTAATTGACTAGCAGGTGAATCACTTGGTTTATGAGTTGGAGGTTCTTCATTAGGTGTTTGACTTGCAGATTCTTCACTTGGTTTTTGAGTAGCAGGTTCCTCACTTGGTGCTTGACTTGGGCATACTCCACTTGCTGTTGAGTTGCAGTTGGTTCAGTTTCTTCATCACCACTTCCCAAGTAAGCACCAACTCTTGTAGATGCATTAATATGTAAGCCAATTACATATCCACTACTATCTGTTGTAGTTGTGTTTTCTCTTATAACACCACCTCTACCAGTATAAGATGGGGTTCCCCTTCTTTCAAGGCACACTGGACAAACATACCACCTGAAATCCGTATAAGGGGGACGCCTTGCAAAAAAGGTCAATCCAGCCTTGTTTTCACTTTCAACCCAACAGTCAATGCAGACCATTTGACAACCATTTTGTGCATCCATGGTGAAAAGCAATTGATATGATAAAGAGTTGATGATAACTGGGGTATTATATAATGAAGGAAAAAAAGGATATAATATGGTACAATGTGGTTGTTGAACAACTAGATAGGATTAAAGACAACATAAATGCTTACAATGGAGCCAAAACATTGAGATTTTGAAATTTTTGACTATTGCATACTAGGACCATTTAGGACAAAGTTTTTGTTAAAATAATAAAAAACAATCACATAAATATTTCATAATGTGACTATTTTGAATGTATTGGTCACATATAATACCCTTATAATGTGGCCATAAACATAATTTAGATACACATTTGTGATATGGTGTGACTATTGTATAGCTTATAGTCACATGATTGTGCTACAATTAAATGTGACCATCCACATTAGGATTTGGCAGGCAAACACACTGATTGGTTCTAAACAGTCAACTAATATTGACCAAGTAAATGGTCAACAATAGTCAAACAATATAGGGCACAATGCAATTATCCAAGGAGTTAGTGTATTCCCGGGTCGTTAAGTCCCAGCGAGATGTGAATTCTGTAGTAAAACGGATTTGTGATCTGGTGATATTGAATGGAAAAGGGGGTTTTGAATTTATTGGACTAAGAAAATAGAATAGCTTTAAACAAGCTATAAGATTAAATACAGGAAACCGAATTACTTAAAAACGTTTAATAACCTAGAAACGTACGTTTAAATTTAAATAAACGTAAACGTACAAAATAAAAAATGAAATTGAAGAAATATTAATCCTAAAAATATGAAAACAACTTTTTTATAAACCTAAAGATAAAAGAAAATTATTGGAAAAAGAAAATTATTTTTTAGACTATTTAATTAATTATTATTAATTAAAAACTATTTATTAATTATTTAAAATGCTCTAGATTAAAAGAAAATAGGAAATTATCCTAGAAAATTAAAATTTTAACTTAGATAAATCTAAAATAACCTAAAACTTATTTTAAAACTGAAAATATATTTTTTAGACTTTTTATCTATTTATTATTAATTAATTACTAATTAATTATTATTTAAACTAATTTAAATTATAATAAATACTAAATGATCAAAGAAAAATCTGAAACTTTTTCTATAAATATTCTAAGGTGACAGGATGTAAGGAATTAAATATTCCATAGATTTGATGATCACAAACAAGAAGAATGAAACATATTGTATACTGAAATGATAAGCAAAATACGCTAAAGTGAAGGTACTGCTAGTGTATTTTATGGTACTGATGGTCTAAAGAGCAAGGTACTGCTAGTTCAAGAACAAGGTACTGCTAGACCATGAAGGTACTGCTGATTCAAGAGCAAAGTTCTGTTCCTGCTGAGAACTCTGCTGATTAGCCAGAGCACTCTGCTGATAAACCAGAACACTCTGCTGATAGTGCAAAAACCTCATTCCTGCTGATAGTGTATTGTTTCTGCTGATTAGTGTTCCTGCTGATAGTATTACAATCCTGCTGATAGTTCAAATGAAGTAACTGCTGAATCAATGAGTCACTCTGCTGCTACAAGGATAAGAACGAAGAAGATATTTATTTTGTATGAGTCATGTTTATACAAAATATAATATCTAGATATCTTATCAAGTCATCAAGTTGAACACTCAACTTGACACATGTTAAAGCAAGTGGATGACTAAAAGCTTATCAATTTGTAAATGATCTCCTTATGTTATAAAAGGAAGATCATACCCCTTAGATAAAGGTGTGGGTCACTGTGGACAGTGAGTGTGTCACTGTGAGATTAGTGATCAACCAAAGTGCTTCGTACTCTCAAAGTACAACAACACAAAGTTGTGTTAAAATGTAAGAGCACTTAAAGAGTGTGTGTGGGAACATTAGACATGGGGTCTAATGTTGTTTAGGTTTGTTTAGCCTCAAGGATCTTTGATCCCTGATTAGAGTGTAATCGTACTACCAATGATCAAGTAGTATTGGGGCTAATGAAATAACAAACGGTGAATTCCACAAAACCTTGTTATGATAGTATTGTATTCGTTCATAGAATATTCCGTCAATATTATCATCATGCTTTTCATAGACAAAATCCTAGATCAAAGGCTTAACAGCCTAGAGCCCATAAACGATCAGAAAACTTATTTAAGATAGTTGTTTCTTGTTTTTTAAAGTTTTCAACACAGGACCCTAGGAAAATTATAAAAAAGAGAAGTGCTTTTTGAAAAAGCTGAAAAATAAGCCGAGTGGCTTAAATAGAAGCTATCACTATTTTTATGTTGTTGATTTTCTGATTTTTAAGTTACAAATCTATTTTACTACTGATAATATGAAACTTTAATGATAGCAAAAACTATGGAACTTGAAAATAAGCAATTCGTGGGCTTATTTGCTTAACAGTCAAGCTTTTGGCTTGAAATTAAGAATTTAAGCTTTGAATAAGCTTTAAATAAGCTACACAGAGGAAACCAAAGACAAAATAAGGTAAAAACTAGTTAAGTAACTGGAAATTAGCTACTTGGTATAATGGAATTTACTGATAAGCTTACAATAAGCAAATAAGCAAATCCAAAATACAATGCCTAGCCAAACAGGCCTCCAGTGAAATTTTAATGCAATTTAAGCTTATAAAATAAGCTGAAAAGCTCAAAATAAGCACTGAGTTAGTGAGTTGGGCTGGTGGGCTTTCCAAAAAGCCAAAACTCAACCTGTGGGACCCACTGGTGAGCTTATGAAGGGCTTATGAAAAAGGCTTAAATACACTGATTTGCTCAGTGTACAATGAAAATGGGACAAAGTAAAAGCAATAAGCAGGCTTATCAAATAAGCTTGCAAACCAAAGTAAAGCCTGGAATCCTATAGTTTGGTGGTTGGGATTTCCAAAAAATCCAACCCACACAAGCTGAGGACCACTGATAAGCTTTTTATGAGCTTGAGAAAAAGGCTCGACTACACTGATTGCTCAGTGTAGTGAGTGATTTTGATAAACATGATGAGCATAAATAAGCAGTCATAATATGCTATAAATGGAAAATAAGCAGACATGTAACAAGCTAGCCAGAAGGGCTTTTCAAAACACTAAATTACACAAGCTAATGCTAACAATTTAAGATTATGCAAGCTATTGAAAAAGACTAACAGATCTGTGCACAGGGGAGATTTCAGAAAAACAGCTAAAAGAAAGGCAACAAATAAGCAGTTTAATTAAGCTAATAAAGATAACTAAAAATAGTCTAGTTAAGATGAGCAGCAAAATATTAATATCCCAAAAGACTAAAAGCTAAAACCTATTATTAAGACCTAGGCAAAATTAACAAGTTTGATAAAAAACTAACCAACTGAAATTTGACTTTTTAAGTTAAGCTAAAAAGTTGACTTATATGAACTTTGATCCTACTCTACTTACTGAAAATGATGTATTAAACTTCAATGAGACCAAATTAAGCTATGTTAAGCACTAATGAACCAAAATGGATGATTATGCAAATCCAAAATTCTATCAGTTAAGCTGAAATGGAAATCAAAGGATCATTTTGAATTTTTATCAAATGAGCACAAGTTTTTATGGTTTGACTGAGCTAATATCAACTAATATAGCATGTAACAACAACAAATAACAACACTAACAATCCACACCACAGCTAACTACAGCAAATCCAAACAGCCCTTAACTTAACTGATTTTGTGATTTTCAAAGCAAATGACAGATTTAGACCATGCAACTGATTCACAACCTTGTATTAACATATAACAAGACCACATGAGCATAAAACAACAATGATACAAGCATGAAACTCAAGAACAACAATTATGCTACTAAACTATGAAAATGAGATTTTAAAGCAACTACCAATTCCAAAGAACAAACTGATTATTTTAAACTATACTATGATTAACAAGCACAAATAAAGCCTAGAAACACAGATAATAGCAAAGATTACCAACTATTACAGTGAATAATAAAATTGGAGAAAAAGCTTACAAATGTGCAACCCAGCTAAAACTTGAAACCAAGAACCAAGAACAACCTTAATAGCTTACCACAAAGCTTCTAACCCAGGGCAATCCACAATTCACCCTGCTCCAGTTGTGATCACCATATTCATTGACAATTTTGATTTTTGATCTAATTTTTGTGATTTTTATTGTATTTTTGAGTTATGATACTAGACTGACTTTTAAGGTATCTAATAGCTTTTAGAAGCTATATAGGGAGCTTACATGAGCTTGTGAGTCCAATAACAACAACTAACAATAACATTCACAGTAACATGATATTTTGAACAAAAACTTGCATAAACTGAAAATGATACTGAAACTTGAAATTGATTACTGAAAAAGAGTTAATATTACACTGAATTCACTAATTGCAAAGTTTGAAAGTTTAAAATACACTGGAAATTAAAACATAACTAAGTCGACATTAATAAAATACAATTACACTAGATAGCTTTTTCCTCTGCTTCCTTCTCTCTCTTTATAGACTTTAGAGACTCCCCACATGCTTCTGAACATTTCCCATCAATAATCTTGACCTTTGGATGAGTCAAAGTGATCCTGGCCTTCAAATCTACTTTTGGCGCCAAAAGTAAAATAAGTAACTTGCAGCCGAAATTTTACAATTAAAGAATTTTGGAGGGATGTATTGGTGGAGGGGAGTGGTTAGACAGCTGTGGTGATGAGGTGGGGGTGAGGTGTAAAGGTGGTGGTGGTTTTGGAGCAGTGGTGGTTTTGGCGCGGTTGTGTGAGGGAGACGGGTTTGACTGAGGTCAAACCCTGGTTTTGAGTTTGGGTTTATTTGAAATGGTTGGGCCGGGTTATCTGTTTTGGGGATTGGGCTAGGTTTAATTTAAATGGGTTGGGTTTTTATTATATAAGGGTTTGGGTTGGGTTAAATTAAATAAGGGTCCGGTTGGATTGTTAAATAAGCACAAGGACCAAAATTGTATTTTCTGAATTTTGAAGGGCTGAGTTGTAATTTCACCAAAGTTATCAAAAGGACCATAAAACATAATTTTCCATTTTAAAACACCCGGGGACCATAAATGTCATTTTTCAAACCTCAGGGACTAATTTTGACAACTTTTGAAATCCGATGGACTAGACTTGCCATTTATGCAAACTTTGTTCGTTTTCACTTGTTTTCAATCATTTTGCATTTGAAACATATAAAAACACAATCCAATGATAATTTCTGAATTTTAAAGCATAACTGCATGTTTTTAAATGTTTTTGCAGTCAAAATGTGAAAGAAATGATGAGTATTTAGACACTCATCAATCCCCCACACTAAACTATTGCTAGTCCCTAGCAATCTTTTTTGAAAGTTTAATGGATTTTACTCTTTACCAGATAGCCATTACTTCTGGAGTAGCCACTGTTTTAGTATGTGATACTTTGGTACAATGATAACCAAATGATTTTGAGCAAATCATCAGCTGTCAACGGGTTTGATTTGTCTTTACCAGAAGCTGTTTACTTCTGGACTAGCCAACTCTTAGATAAATTATAACTATTATCTTGGTGAGCTGATTACCAATTATGGTTTTCCAATGCCTTTACCACAAGCCATAACCTTGCGGGCTAGCTAACTCTTCACTTATAAAGATATGGTGAGTTGAATACCATACAATTTTTGGCAAATTGTAAGCCATAAACGGATTTAAGATATCTTTACCAAGAGCCGTTTGCTCCTGGATTAGCCAATCCTTATGTGGGTTAGACATGGCGGACTGATAACCATTTATTGCGTTCTAAGTGAGAAAAAATTTTAAAATTTTGGCCAAAATGGGGGTACTAGATGATACATTTGATAAAATTCGCTAGAATTCCCCCCCACACGTAGAACTGAATATTGCCCTCAATATTCAAAGTACCGGTTGTTAAACCAACACTTAGAACGTGAAAGGGAAATACTAATAGCCATTATTTTATATACACCATTTTTTTTTAACTTGAAATTTACATATATACAACATGCGGGGCATCTCCCCCACACTTGGGTGGTAGAAAAGAGAAAGAAGTCAGAGACATGGGTGAAAACCCATGTTGTGGGCTAATGTTTTTGTTCACCGAGTCACTAGCTTGACTCGACCCCGCATTCATTGGTTCATGGGGAAAGTTTGGAGATCCGGGATAACCATTGGTGGTATATCCTCTCCAAAGTAGTGTTTCAAACGATGACCATTCACTTTGAAATTTGGACCGTCATTTTGAGATAACTCAACGGTACCATATGGATAAACTTTTGTAATAGTGAATGGACCAGACCAACGGGATTTGAGTTTTCCCGAGAAAATCTTTAATCTTGAATTGAAAAGAAGGACTCGATCACCAACGTTGAAAACGCGGTTCTTTATCTTTGAGTCATGAATTTTCTTTGTCTTTTCTTTATAGATCAAAGAGTTCTCGTAAGCTTGATCACGTAGTTCATTTAATTCATTCATTTGAACTTTACGGTGATCACCCGCATTTTGGAGTTCAAAGTAAGCATGTTTCAAGGCCGAGTAGGCTTTGTGCTCTAATTCGATCGGAAGATGACATGCCATTCCGTACACAAGCTTGTAAGGTGTACACCCGATGGGTGTTTTGTAAGCTGTACGGAAGGCCCATAGTGCATCATCCAATTTATCCGACCAGGATGCACGATTTTCTCCTACAGTCCTTTCCAAGATTCTTTTAATACCCCGATTTGAAACTTCTACTTGCCCACTTGTTTGTGGGTGATACGCAGTAGAAAGACGGTGAGTTACACCATACTTTTGCATGACTTTATCAAATTTGTCATTGCAAAAATGTGTACCACGATCACTGATTATAGCACGTGGAGTTCCAAAACGGGCAAAAAGAGCTTTCAGGAATTTTACAACAACTCGGGCATCATTGGTGGGTAAAGCTTTTGCTTCAACCCATTTTGACAAATAGTCAACAGCCACGAGAATGTATTTATTTCCTCGTGATGATGGAAATGGCCCCATAAAGTCAATGCCCCAGACATCAAAGATTTCACAAACTTTAATAGCATTTTGTGGCATTTCATTTCGCTGTGAAATATTTTCGTGACGCTGACAAGCGTCACAAGTTTTGATGAGATCATGGGCATCCTTATAGATTGTGGGCCAATAAAACCCGGAATCAAACACCTTTTTGGCGGTGTAGTTTGGACTATGATGGCCCCCAGTGGGTCCAGCATGGCAAGCTTTGAGAATGTCAATAGCTTCCTATCCATAAACACACACCGTCGGATGACTTGATCCGCACAGATTTTGAACAAGTAGGGGTCGTCCCAGAAGTAATGTTTAACATCCTTGAAGAATTTATTCTTCTGTTGGGTCGACATCCCTTTCACTATGAAGTTACCCGCATGGTAATTTGCGAAGTCAGCAAACCAAGGGGTAGTAGAATCTCCACGAAAAGTAACCGCATTGAGTGTCTCAAGAGGAAATGTTTCATTTATTTCCTTTTTCTCGAAAACATCTTGGTGTAGGTTCTCTAATCGGGATAGATGATCAGCAGCTAGGTTCTCAGCTCCTTTTTTATCACGTATAATGATATCAAATTCTTGTAGGAGGAGAACCCTACGGAGCAATCTCGGCTTTGCATCTTGTTTTGCAAAGAGATATTTGAGAGCCGAGTGATCCGTATACACTACACATTTCGTCAAGATCAAATATGGCCGAAACTTCTCAAAGGCATACACCACAGCTAATAATTCTTTTTCTGTAGTGGTGTAATGAGTTTGAGCTTCAGTCATGGTTTTACTTGCGTAGTAGATAGGCTGAAAGTGTTTGGATTTTCGTTGCCCCAGGACTGCACCGATAGCAAAATCACTTGCATCGCACATGAGCTCAAAGGGTAAATCCCAGTCTGGGGCAACCAGAATGGGTGCTTCAGTAAGCTTTTTCTTTAATATTTCAAAAGCTTTGATGCACTCGGGTGAGAAGATAAAAGGAGCATCCTTTTCAAGGAGATGAGTCATAGGCCGGGCGATTTTAGAAAAATCTTGTATGAATCTACGATAGAAACCGGCATGACCCAGAAAACTCCTAATACCTTTGACGGTTGTGGGATGAGGTAATTTAGCAATGACATTAACTTTAGCTCTGTCAACCTCAATCCCATTCTTTGATATCTTATGGCCGAGGACAATGCCCTCTTTGACCATAAAATGACTCTTCTCCCAATTTAGACAAAGATTGGTTTCTTTACACCGTTTCAAGATGTTTTCTAAATTGGAGAGACATGGTTGGAACGAATCCCCAATGACCGAGAAGTCATCCATAAAGACCTCCATAGTTTTCCCGATCATATCGGTAAATATGGCCATCATACACCTCTGGAACGTGCCTGGAGCATTACATAACCGAAAGGCATACGTTTATAAGCAGAGGTTCCATAAGGGCACGTGAAGGTAGTCTTTTCTTGATCTTGTGGATCAATGGGGATTTGAAAGTAACCTGAGAAACCGTCAAGGAAACAATAGTACTCGTTTCCTGCTAGTCTCTCAAGCATCTGATCCATAAAAGGTAGAGGAAAATGATCTTTACGGGTGGCATCATTTAACTTACGATAGTCAATGCAAACACGCCACCCCGTAACCAATCGAGTTGGAATCAACTCATTTTCATCATTTGTGACAACAGTTATGCCACCCTTTTTTGGAACACAGTGAATGGGACTAACCCAAGGACTATTAGAGATGGGATAAATCAATCCTGCATCATGAAGTATGAGAACCTCTTGTTTGATAACATCGTGGATTTTAGGATTCACCCTTCTTTGATGTTGGACTGCTGGTTTAAAGTCATCCTCCATTAAAATCTTGTGAGTACAAAATTCAGGGTCAATACCCTTTATGTCGGAGAGTTTCCAAGCAATGGCTTGCTTGTGTGACTTCAAGACCTTTATTAGAGCAGTCTTTTCCTCATCACTTAAATCTTTAGCAATAATGATAGGTAATTTATCATCACCCTCCAAAAATGCGTACTCAAGATGAGGCGGTAAGTCTTTGAGTTCGACCTCAGGAAATTCATCGGTTTTCTCAACTGATTTGATTTCCTTATTATGAAGTTAAACGGGAGGGAGTGGAGGAGAATTGTCATGATTTAACAATTTCTCAAGAAGAAGAATATCTCCCTCCAGATCAATCTCAACGTCATCAATTCCTTCCAGAAATGAATCACACTTGAGAAAAGCCTCGATCTCTTCCAAATTGAAATCACTTCCCTCAAACGGAGTGAGAGAAGGGGAAGAGTCGGAAATGATAGGTGGAGAAGATGTGGTGGGATCTCCACTCACAGAATTATGAGAATAACCAAGAAACTCTTGAGTGTACTCCTCTGAAGCAACATCAATGACATCGATTCGGTTAACCGATTCAGAATCATAATTTGAGGAGTACCTCGAAGTTTGAACGAGGTTAAAGGTAACAGCTTCATTACCCACACGTAATGTGATTTCATGCTCAAATACATCAATGAGAGCATGGCCCGTCTTTAGGAATCCTCTTCCAAGAATGAGAGGAACCCTAGGATCAGCATCGAAATCAACAACCACAAAGTCAGCTGGAAAATGGAACTTTCCTACTTTTACAAATACATCCTCAGCAATGCCGCGTGGGTGAGATGTGGAACGATCTGCAAGCTCAAAAGTCATGCAGGTAGGAGTGAGTTCAGGAAGAGAAAGTTTCTCCCACACTGAATAAGACATCAGGTTGATGCTTGCACCAAGATCGGCCAAGGCATAGCATTCAACCATTCCTGGAAAGACACAAGGTAGTAGAAATCTTCCAGGATCTCCAAGCTTCTCGCGAGAAGCTTTTTCAAGACAACTGCTGAGCAGTTCTCATTTAATGGAGTTTTCGCCATTTCAAACAGTTTTTCCTTGTTGCTTAACAAATGTTTGATTGTGGATGCAAACTTGGGCATCAGAATGATAGCATCCGCAAAGCTTATGTCAAAATGTAATTCTTGAAAAATTTGGAAAAATTTATCCATTTGTTGACTAGCTTTTTTGCGGAGCTTTTGCTCATGTAAACGTGATGGGTAAGGAATAGAAGGTTTGGATTTAGGGTTTTCAACAGGGATTTCATGCGATTCAAAGACAACTCCCGGTTTAGTCTTGGGTTTCGGGACAACTTGAGGTTGGACGTCGTCGGTACCTCCATTATTAGTAGGAAGTACTGTGTCCTTAGTCACCTCAGGTTCACTATCCACTACCTTGGGAGGAGGAGAAGAAAAGGTAGTAGGAATAGTGGGTCCATCATAAGCTTTACCACTGCGTGTGGTGACAGCTTTGAGTTCACCCTTTGGGTTTGGAATGGTATTACCAGGGAGACCTCCCGAGGAAGAAGGTAGATTGAGATGGTTCATGCGACTGGCAAACATAATCTTAACTTCGCTTTGAGAATGATCCATTTTGTTTGAAAGCTCATTCTTTAGCTCAGTTCCTTGCTTGTGTATTGAAGATTGAAATTCATTCTTCAAATAAGAGATTTGATTTTGCATTGATTTCATGTTGGTCTCATTAACCTTGATGTAGTTATCAAGTTCATTTGGGAGAGGTCTTTGGTAATTAGGAGCTTTATACCCTTGATTACCCCTTTGGGGTGGGTATTGATTGTTCGGGGCATGAAATTGATTTTGCATGTTTTGCCCTTTTTGTTGATTAGGATTAACCCTATTTGGATTGTTGGGTGGAGGAAATCCGGGTGGTCCATGTTGATTGCTAGCACGGTAGTTTGGTTTCACTTGAGGACGGTATTGATTACCTCCTTGATTGGAAGTTCCGGCTATAGCATTAACATCAAATGGAGTGCCATCGGTGGCAGTACAATTGTAATAAGCGTGAGGACCACCACAAGTAACACAAACTTCTATCTTTTTGACTTCAGCAGTGTGAGAAGTTTGTGGAGCAGAATCTTTCTTTTGTGAGGAGAAAACCAAAGATTGAATAACCTTCGTGAGTTCAGCAAGCTGAGTATTAGTACTAGACTGACTCACGGGAGATGAAGTAGAAGGACCAGCATTAGCCTGAGAATTATATGGTATGGCTCGTGCAGTGCGGACCTTTGACTTATTTTCAATGAGTGCAATGGCTTCCTTAGTGGATTTGCTCAGAAAAATACCTCCAGCTGAGGCATTGAGAGAATCTTGGTCAGATGGGTTTAAACCAGCGTAGAAAATGTCCATTTGCATCAAATCGGTGAAACCATGATGAGGACATTTGCGAAGCAATCCTTTGAAACGATCCCATGCCTCACCAAATGATTCATCATATTGTTGTGTGAATTTCATGATTTCATTTTTAAGATGCGTAGTTTTAGAAGGAGGAAAGAATTCATTTACAAACTTTTGAACCAACTCTTCCCATGTTGCAATTGATCGAGGGGGTTGTTTATCAAGCCAAATCCGGGCTACCCCATCGATGGAAAACGGGAAAAGAAGAAGTTTGATTGCCTCTTCAGGGACATTTTTACATTTGATGGTGGATGTGATTTTATTGAACCATCGAATGTGATCTTGAGGATCGTCCCTTTCAAAACCATAGAATTGACGCGATGTTACAAGGTTTATCAACCCGGTTTTAAGTTCAAAATTCTCAGCCACGATGGCTGGAACAATAATGGCATCTCCATAGCCCTCGGTGGGAGCTTGAAGAAGCTCATTCATAGGACGGTCTTCTGCCATAATGACAGGGGTTTTAGGATCAGTACGTATCTCGGGTACGTCTGATGGAGCAGAACGTCTACGATGTCTTCGAGGTATGTTTCCAAGCTCACGAAAAGGGCTTGATGACCTAGAAGAACGAGTGCGCATGCACTAAGACGAGTCTAAGAATCCTTTAGAGTGATGGAAACTTAGAAAAGGGGAAGAAGATTCTTTTTGGGTTTTATTTGTTTAAGGAAATTTGAATTACGATATTTTTGGCTTATCGATCCGTCAAACGAATTAACTTCACGATAATTTTGGTTTTATATATATATAAAATATATATATATATATATATATATATATATATATATATATATATATATATATATATATATATATATATATATATAAAATAAGAGAATATGAACAAGGATGGTTAATATACAATGGGTGTATATCCAACAATCACTGATACTTCAAATTCGATCTACGCAGCACACCTCCCCGGCAGCGGCGCCAAAATTTGATTGGTTCTAAACAGTCAACTAATATTGACCAAGTAAATGGTCAACAATAGTCAAACAATCTAGGGCACAATGCAATTATCCAAGGAGTTAGTGTATTCCCGGGTCGTTAAGTCCCAGCGAGATGTAAATTCTGTAGTAAAACGGATTTGTGATCTGGTGATATTGAATGGAAAAGGGGGTTTTGAATTTATTGGACTAAGAAAATAGAATAGCTTTAAAAAAGCTATAAGATTAAATACAGGAAACCGAATTACTTAAAAACGTTTAAAAACCTAGAAACGTACGTTTAAATTTAAATAAACGTAAACGTACAAAATAAAAAATGAAATTGAAGAAATATTAATCCTAAAAATATGAAAATAACTTTTTTATAAACCTAAGGATAAAAGAAAATTATTGGAAAAAGAAAATTATTTTTTAGACTATTTAATTAATTATTATTAATTAAAAACTATTTATTAATTATTTAAAATGCTTTAAATTAAAAGAAAATAGGAAATTATCCTAGAAAATTAAAATTTTAACTTAGATAAATCTAAAATAACCAAAAACTTATTTTAAAACTGAAAATATATTTTTTAGACTTTTTATCTATTTATTATTAATTAATTACTAATTAATTATTATTTAAACTAATTTAAATTATAATAAATACTAAATGACAAAAGAAAAATCTAAAACTTTTTCTATAAATATTCTAAGGTGACAGGACCCTAGGAAAATTATAAAAATGAGAAGTGCTTTTTGAAAAAGCTGAAAAATAAGCCAAGTGGCTTAAATAGAAGCTATCACTATTTTTATGTTGTTGATTTTCTGATTTTTAAGTTACAAATCTATTTTACTACTGATAATATGAAACTTTAATGAAAACAAAAACTATGGAACTTGAAAATAAGCAATTCGTGGGCTTATTTGCTTAACAGTCAAGCTTTTGGCTTGAAATTAAGAATTTAAGCTTTGAATAAGCTTTAAATAAGCTACACAGAGGAAACCAAAGACAAAATAAGGTAAAAACTAGTTAAGTAACTGGAAATTAGCTACTTGGTATAATGGAATTTACTGATAAGCTTACAATAAGCAAATAAGCAAATCCAAAATACAATGCCTAGCCAAACAGGCCTCCAGTGAAATTTTAATTCAATTTAAGCTTATAAAATAAGCTGAAAAGCTCAAAATAAGCACTGAGTTAGTGAGTTGGGCTGGTGGGCTTTCCAAAAAGCCAAAACTCAACCTGTGGGACCCACTGGTGAGCTTATGAAGGGCTTATGAAAAAGGCTTAAATACACTGATTTGCTCAGTGTATAATGAAAATGGGACAAAGTAAAAGCAATAAGCAGGCTTATCAAATAAGCTTGCAAACCAAAGTAAAACCTGGAATCCTATAGTTTGGTGGTTGGGATTTCCAAAAAATCCAACCCACACAAGCTGAGGACCACTGATAAGCTTTTTATGAGCTTGAGAAAAAGGCTCGACTACACTAATTGCTCAGTGTAGTGAGTGATTTTGATAAACATGATGAGCATAAATAAGCAGTCATAATATGCTATAAATGGAAAATAAGCAGACATGTAACAAGCTAGCCAGAAGGGCTTTTCAAAACACTAAATTACACAAGCTAATGCTAACAATTTAAGATTATGCAAGCTATTGAAAAAGACTAACAGATCTGTGCACGGGGGAGATTTCAGAAAAACAGCTAAAAGAAAGGCAACAAATAAGCAGTTTAATTAAGCTAATAAAGATAACTAAAAATAGTCTAGTTAAGATGAGCAGCAAAATATTAATATCCCAAAAGACTAAAAGCTAAAACCTATTATTAAGACCTAGGCAAAATTAACAAGTTTGATAAAAAACTAACCAACTGAAATTTGACTTTTTAAGTTAAGCTAAAAAGTTGACTTATATGAACTTTGATCCTACTCTACTTACTGAAAATGATGTATTAAACTTCAATGAGACCAAATTAAGCTATGTTAAGCACTAATGAACCAAAATGGATGATTATGCAAATCCAAAATTCTATCAGTTAAGCTGAAATGGAAATCAAAGGATCATTTTGAATTTTTATCAAATGAGCACAAGTTTTTATGGTTTGACTGAGCTAATATCAACTAATATAGCATGTAACAACAACAAATAACAACACTAACAATCCACACCACAGCTAACTACAGCAAATCCAAACAGCCCTTAACTTAACTGATTTTGTGATTTTCAAAGCAAATGACAGATTTAGACCATGCAACTGATTCACAACCTTGTATTAACATATAACAAGACCACATGAGCATAAAACAACAATGATACAAGCATGAAACTCAAGAACAACAATTATGCTACTAAACTATGAAAATGAGATTTTAAAGCAACTACCAATTCCAAAGAACAAACTGATTATTTTAAACTATACTATGATTAACAAGCACAAATAAAGCCTAGAAACACAGATAATAGCAAAGATTACCAACTATTACAGTGAATAATAAAATTGGAGAAAAAGCTTACAAATGTGCAACCCAGCTAAAACTTGAAACCAAGAACCAAGAACAACCT
Source organism: Artemisia tridentata subsp. tridentata (assembly GCA_021014915.2). NCBI lineage: Eukaryota > Viridiplantae > Streptophyta > Magnoliopsida > Asterales > Asteraceae > Artemisia > Artemisia tridentata. The sequence goes on along the minus strand of CP139502.1, from coordinate 163,452,748 downwards.
TAATAGCTTACCACAAAGCTTCTAACCCAGGGCAATCCACAATTCACCCTGCTCCAGTTGTGATCACCATATTCATTGACAATTTTGATTTTTGATCTAATTTTTGTGATTTTTATTGTATTTTTGAGTTATGATACTAGACTGACTTTTAAGGTATCTAATAGCTTTTAGAAGCTATATAGGGAGCTTACATGAGCTTGTGAGTCCAATAACAACAACTAACAATAACATTCACAGTAACATGATATTTTGAACAAAAACTTGCATAAACTGAAAATGATACTGAAACTTGAAATTGATTACTGAAAAAGAGTTAATATTACACTGAATTAACTAATTGCAAAGTTTGAAAGTTTAAAATACACTGGAAATTAAAACATAACTAAGTCGACATTAATAAAATACAATTACACTAGATAGCTTTTTCCTCTGCTTCCTTCTCTCTCTTTATAGACTTTAGAGACTCCCCACATGCTTCTGAACATTTCCCATCAATAATCTTGACCTTTGGATGAGTCAAAGTGATCCTGGCCTTCAAATCTACTTTTGGCGCCAAAAGTAAAATAAGTAACTTGCAGCCGAAATTTTACAATTAAAGAATTTTGGAGGGATGTATTGGTGGAGGGGAGTGGTTAGACAGCTGTGGTGATGAGGTGGGGGTGAGGTGTAAAGGTGGTGGTGGTTTTGGAGCAGTGGTGGTTTTGGCGCGGTTGTGTGAGGGAGACGGGTTTGACTGAGGTCAAACCCTGGTTTTGAGTTTGGGTTTATTTGAAATGGTTGGGCCGGGTTATCTGTTTTGGGGATTGGGCTAGGTTTAATTTAAATGGGTTGGGTTTTTATTATATAAGGGTTTGGGTTGGGTTAAATTAAATAAGGGTCCGGTTGGATTGTTAAATAAGCACAAGGACCAAAATTGTATTTTCTGAATTTTGAAGGGCTGAGTTGTAATTTCACCAAAGTTATCAAAAGGACCATAAAACATAATTTTCCATTTTAAAACACCCGGGGACCATAAATGTCATTTTTCAAACCCCAGGGACTAATTTTGACAACTTTTGAAATTCGAGGGACTAGACTTGCCATTTATGCAAACTTTGTTCGTTTTCACTTGTTTTCAATCATTTTGCATTTGAAACATATAAAAACACAATCCAATGATAATTTCTGAATTTTAAAGCATAACTGCATGTTTTTAAATGTTTTTGCAGTCAAAATGTGAAAGAAATGATGAGTATTTAGACACTCATCAATCCCCCACACTAAACTATTGCTAGTCCCTAGCAATCTTTTTTGAAAGTTTAATGGATTTTACTCTTTACCAGATAGCCATTACTTCTGGAGTAGCCACTGTTTTAGTATGTGATACTTTGGTACAATGATAACCAAATGATTTTGAGCAAATCATCAGCTGTCAACGGGTTTGATTTGTCTTTACCAGAAGCCGTTTACTTCTGGACTAGCCAACTCTTAGATAAATTATAACTATTATCTTGGTGAGCTGATTACCAATTATGGTTTTCCAATGCCTTTACCACAAGCCATAACCTTGCGGGCTAGCTAACTCTTCACTTATAAAGATATGGTGAGTTGAATACCATACAATTTTTGGCAAATTGTAAGCCATAAACGGATTTGAGATATCTTTACCAAGAGCCGTTTGCTCCTGGATTAGCCAATCCTTATGTGGGTTAGACATGGCGGACTGATAACCATTTATTGCGTTCTAAGTGAGAAAAAATTTTAAAATTTTGGCCAAAATGGGGGTACTAGATGATACATTTGATAAAATTTGCTAGAATTCCCCCCCACACGTAGAACTGAATATTGCCCTCAATATTCAAAGTACCGGTTGTTAAACCAACACTTAGAACGTGAAAGGGAAATACTAATAGCCATTATTTTATATACACCATTTTTTTTTAACTTGAAATTTACATATATACAACATGCGGGGCATCTCCCCCACACTTGGGTGGTAGAAAAGAGAAAGAAGTCAGAGACATGGGTGAAAACCCATGTTGTGGGCTAATGTTTTTGTTCACCGAGTCACTAGCTTGACTCGACCCCGCATTCATTGGTTCATGGGGAAAGTTTGGAGATCTGGGATAACCATTGGTGGTATATCCTCTCCAAAGTAGTGTTTCAAACGATGACCATTCACTTTGAAATTTGGACCGTCATTTTGAGATAACTCAACGGTACCATATGGATAAACTTTTGTAATAGTGAATGGACCAGACCAACGGGATTTGAGTTTTCCCGAGAAAATCTTTAATCTTGAATTGAAAAGAAGGACTCGATCACCAACGTTGAAAACGCGGTTCTTTATCTTTGAGTCATGAATTTTCTTTGTCTTTTCTTTATAGATCAAAGAGTTCTCGTAAGCTTGATCACGTAGTTCATTTAATTCATTCATTTGAACTTTACGGTGATCACCCGCATTTTGGAGTTCAAAGTTAGCATGTTTCAAGGCCGAGTAGGCTTTTGTGCTCTAATTCGATCGGAAGATGACATGCCATTCCGTACACAAGCTTGTAAGGTGTACACCCGATGGGTGTTTTGTAAGCTGTACGGAAGGCCCATAGTGCATCATCCAATTTATCCGACCAGGATGCACGATTTTCTCCTACAGTCCTTTCCAAGATTCTTTTAATACCCCGATTTGAAACTTCTACTTGCCCACTTGTTTGTGGGTGATACGCAGTAGAAAGACGGTGAGTTACACCATACTTTTGCATGACTTTATCAAATTTGTCATTGCAAAAATGTGTACCACGATCACTGATTATAGCACGTGGAGTTCCAAAACGGGCAAAAAGAGCTTTCAGGAATTTTACAACAACTCGGGCATCATTGGTGGGTAAAGCTTTTGCTTCAACCCATTTTGACAAATAGTCAACAGCCACGAGAATGTATTTATTTCCTCGTGATGATGGAAATGGCCCCATAAAGTCAATGCCCCAGACATCAAAGATTTCACAAACTTGAATAGCATTTAGTGGCATTTCATTTCGCTGTGAAATATTTTCGTGACGCTGACAAGCGTCACAAGTTTTGATGAGATCATGGGCATCCTTATAGATTGTGGGCCAATAAAACCCGGAATCAAACACCTTTTTGGCGGTGTAGTTTGGACTATGATGGCCCCCAGTGGGTCCAGCATGGCAAGCTTTGAGAATGTCAATAGCTTCCTATCCATAAACACACCGTCGGATGACTTGATCCGCACAGATTTTGAACAAGTAGGGGTCGTCCCAGAAGTAATGTTTAACATCCTTGAAGAATTTATTCTTCTGTTGGGTCGACATCCCTTTCACTATGAAGTTACCCGCATGGTAATTTGCGAAGTCAGCAAACCATGGGGTAGTAGAATCTCCACGAAAAGTAACCGCATTGAGTGTCTCAAGAGGAAATGTTTCATTTATTTCCTTTTTCTCGAAAACATCTTGGTGTAGGTTCTCTAATCGGGATAGATGATCAGCAGCTAGGTTCTCAGCTCCTTTTTTATCACGTATAATGATATCAAATTCTTGTAGGAGGAGAACCCTACGGAGCAATCTCGGCTTTGCATCTTGTTTTGCAAAGAGATATTTGAGAGCCGAGTGATCCGTATACACTACACATTTCGTCAAGATCAAATATGGCCGAAACTTCTCAAAGGCATACACCACAGCTAATAATTCTTTTTCTGTAGTGGTGTAATGAGTTTGAGCTTCAGTCATGGTTTTACTTGCGTAGTAGATAGGCTGAAAGTGTTTGGATTTTCGTTGCCCCAGGACTGCACCGATAGCAAAATCACTTGCATCGCACATGAGCTCAAAGGGTAAATCCCAGTCTGGGGCAACCAGAATGGGTGCTTCAGTAAGCTTTTTCTTTAATATTTCAAAAGCTTTGATGCACTCGGGTGAGAAGATAAAAGGAGCATCCTTTTCAAGGAGATGAGTCATAGGCCGGGCGATTTTAGAAAAATCTTGTATGAATCTACGATAGAAACCGGCATGACCCAGAAAACTCCTAATACCTTTGACGGTTGTGGGATGAGGTAATTTAGCAATGACATCAACTTTAGCTCTGTCAACCTCAATCCCATTCTTTGATATCTTATGGCCGAGGACAATTCCCTCTTTGACCATAAAATGACTCTTCTCCCAATTTAGACAAAGATTGGTGTCTTTACACCGTTTCAAGATGTTTTCTAAATTGGAGAGACATGGTTGGAACGAATCCCCAATGACCGAGAAGTCATCCATAAAGACCTCCATAGTTTTCCCGATCATATCGGTAAATATGGCCATCATACACCTCTGGAACGTGCCTGGAGCATTACATAACCGAAAGGCATACGTTTATAAGCAAAGGTTCCATAAGGGCACGTGAAGGTAGTCTTTTCTTGATCTTGTGGATCAATGGGGATTTGAAAGTAACCTGAGAAACCGTCAAGGAAACAATAGTACTCGTTTCCTGCTAGTCTCTCAAGCATCTGATCCATAAAAGGTAGAGGAAAATGATCTTTACGGGTGGCATCATTTAACTTACGATAGTCAATGCAAACACGCCACCCCGTAACCAATCGAGTTGGAATCAACTCATTTTCATCATTTGTGACAACAGTTATGCCACCCTTTTTTGGAACACAGTGAACGGGACTAACCCAAGGACTATTAGAGATGGGATAAATCAATCCTGCATCATGAAGTATGAGAACCTCTTGTTTGATAACATCGTGGATTTTAGGATTCACCCTTCTTTGATGTTGGACTGCTGGTTTAAAGTCATCCTCCATTAAAATCTTGTGAGTACAAAATTCAGGGTCAATACCCTTTATGTCGGAGAGTTTCCAAGCAATGGCTTGCTTGTGTGACTTCAAGACCTTTATTAGAGCAGTCTTTTCCTCATCACTTAAATCTTTAGCAATAATGATAGGTAATTTATCATCACCCTCCAAAAATGCGTACTAAGATGAGGCGGTAAGTCTTTGAGTTCGACCTCAGGAAATTCATTGGTTTTCTCAACTGATTTGATTTCCTTATTAGAAGTTAAACGGGAGGGAGTGGAGGAGAATTGTCATGATTTAACAATTTCTCAAGAAGAAGAATATCTCCCTCCAGATCAATCTCAACGTCATCAATTCCTTCCAGAAATGAATCACACTTGAGAAAAGCCTCGATCTCTTCCAAATTGAAATCACTTCCCTCAAACGGAGTGAGAGAAGGGGAAGAGTCGGAAATGATAGGTGGAGAAGATGTGGTGGGATCTCCACTCACAGAATTATGAGAATAACCAAGAAACTCTTGAGTGTACTCCTCTGAAGCAACATCAATGACATCGATTCGGTTAACCGATTCAGAATCATAATTTGAGGAGTACCTCGAAGTTTGATCGAGGTTAAAGGTAATAGCTTCATTACCCACACGTAATGTGATTTCATGCTCAAATACATCAATGAGAGCATGGCCCGTCTTTAGGAATCCTCTTCCAAGAATGAGAGGAACCCTAGGATCAGCATCGAAATCAACAACCACAAAGTCAGCTGGAAAATGGAACTTTCCTACTTTCACAAATACATCCTCAGCAATGCCGCGTGGGTGAGATGTGGAACGATCTGCAAGCTCAAAAGTCATGCAGGTAGGAGTGAGTTCAGGAAGAGAAAGTTTTCTCCCACACTGAATAAGACATCAGGTTGATGCTTGCACCAAGATCGGCCAAGGCATAGCATTCAACCATTCCTGGAAAGACACAAGGTAGTAGAAATCTTCCAGGATCTCCAAGCTTCTCGGGAAGCTTTTTCAAGACAACTGCTGAGCAGTTCTCATTTAATGGAGTTTTCGCCATTTCAAACAGTTTTTCCTTGTTGCTTAACAAATGTTTGATTGTGGATGCAAACTTGGGCATCAGAATGATAGCATCCGCAAAGCTTATGTCAAAATGTAATTCTTGAAAAATTTGGAAAAATTTATCCATTTGTTGACTAGCTTTTTTGCGGAGCTTTTGCTCATGTAAACGTGATGGGTAAGGAATAGAAGGTTTGGATTTAGGGTTTTCAACAGGGATTTCATGCGATTCAAAGACAACTCCCGGTTTAGTCTTGGGTTTCGGGATAACTTGAGGTTGGACGTCGTCGGTACCTCCATTATTAGTAGGAAGTACTGTGTCCTTAGTCACCTCAGGTTCACTATCCACTACCTTGGGAGGAGGAGAAGAAAAGGTAGTAGGAATAGTGGGTCCATCATAAGCTTTACCACTGCGTGTGGTGACAGCTTTGAGTTCACCCTTTGGGTTTGGAATGGTATTACCAGGGAGACCTCCCGAGGAAGAAGGTAGATTGAGATGGTTCATGAGACTGGCAAACATAATCTTAACTTCGCTTTGAGAATGATCCATTTTGTTTGAAAGCTCATTCTTTAGCTCAGTTCCTTGCTTGTGTATTGAAGATTGAAATTCATTCTTCAAATAAGAGATTTGATTTTGCATTGATTTCATGTTGGTCTCATTAACCTTGATGTAGTTATCAAGTTCATTTGGGAGAGGTCTTTGGTAATTAGGAGCTGAATACCCTTGATTACCCCTTTGGGGTGGGTATTGATTGTTCGGGGCATGAAATTGATTTTGCATGTTTTGCCCTTTTTGTTGATTAGGATTAACCCTATTTGGATTGTTGGGTGGAGGAAATCCGGGTGGTCCATGTTGATTGCTAGCACGGTAGTTTGGTTTCACTTGAGGACGGTATTGATTACCTCCTTGATTGGAAGTTCCGGCTATAGCATTAACATCAAATGGAGTGCCATCGGTGGCAGTACAATTGTAATAAGCGTGAGGACCACCACAAGTAACACAAACTTCTATCTTTTTGACTTCAGCAGTGTGAGAAGTTTGTGGAGCAGAATCTTTCTTTTGTGAGGAGAAAACCAAAGATTGAATAACCTTCGTGAGTTCAGCAAGCTGAGTATCAGTACTAGACTGACTCACGGGAGATGAAGTAGAAGGACCAGCATTAGCCTGAGAATTATATGGTATGGCTCGTGCAGTGCGGACCTTTGACTTATTTTCAATGAGTGCAATGGCTTCCTTAGTGGATTTGCTCAGAAAAATACCTCCAGCTGAGGCATTGAGAGAATCTTGGTCAGATGGGTTTAAACCAGTGTAGAAAATGTCCATTTGCATCAAATCGGTGAAACCATGATGAGGACATTTGCGAAGCAATCCTTTGAAACGATCCCATGCCTCACCAAATGATTCATCATATTGTTGTGTGAATTTCATGATTTCATTTTTAAGATGCGTGTTTTAGAAGGAGGAAAGAATTCATTTACAAACTTTTGAACCAACTCTTCCCATGTTGCAATTGATCGAGGGGGTTGTTTATCAAGCCAAATCCGGGCTGCCCCATCGATGGAAAACGGGAAAAGAAGAAGTTTGATTGCCTCTTCAGGGACATTTTTACATTTGATGGTGGATGTGATTTTATTGAACCATCGAATGTGATCTTGAGGATCGTCCCTTTCAAAACCATAGAATTGACGCGATGTTACAAGGTTTATCAACCCGGTTTTAAGCTCAAAATTCTCAGCCACGATGGCTGGAACAATAATGGCATCTCCATAGCCCTCGGTGGGAGCTTGAAGAAGCTCATTCATAGGACGGTCTTCTGCCATAATGACAGGGGTTTTAGGATCAGTACGTATCTCGGGTACGTCTGATGGAGCAGAACGTCTACGATGTCTTCGAGGTATGTTTCCAAGCTCACGAAAAGGGCTTGATGACCTAGAAGAACGAGTGCGCATGCACTAAGACGAGTCTAAGAATCCTTTAGAGTGATGGAAACTTAGAAAAGGGGAAGAAGATTCTTTTTGGGTTTTATTTGTTTAAGGAAATTTGAATTACGATATTTTTGGCTTATCGATCCGTCAAACGAATTAACTTCACGATAATTTTGGTTTTATATATATATATATATATATATATATATATATATATATATTATATAATAATATAAATGGAATAAACAAGGATGGTTAATATACAATGGGTGTATATCCAACAATCACTGATACTTCAAATTCGATCTACGCAGCACACCTCCCCGGCAGCGGCGCCAAAATTTGATTGGTTCTAAACAGTCAACTAATATTGACCAAGTAAATGGTCAACAATAGTCAAACAATCTAGGGCACAATGCAATTATCCAAGGAGTTAGTGTATTCCCGGGTCGTTAAGTCCCAGCGAGATGTAAATTCTGTAGTAAAACGGATTTGTGATCTGGTGATATTGAATGGAAAAGGGGGTTTTGAATTTATTGGACTAAGAAAATAGAATAGCTTTAAACAAGCTATAAGATTAAATACAGGAAACTGAATTACTTAAAAACGTTTAAAAACCTAGAAACGTACGTTTAAATTTAAATAAACGTAAACGTACAAAATAAAAAATGAAATTGAAGAAATATTAATCCTAAAAATATGAAAATAACTTTTTTATAAACCTAAGATAAAAGAAAATTATTGGAAAAAGAAAATTATTTTTTAGACTATTTAATTAATTATTATTAATTAAAAACTATTTATTAATTATTTAAAATGCTTTAAATTAAAAGAAAATAGGAAATTATCCTAGAAAATTAAAATTTTAACTTAGATAAATCTAAAATAACCTAAAACTTATTTTAAAACTGAAAATATATTTTTTAGACTTTTTATCTATTTATTATTAATTAATTACTAATTAATTATTATTTAAACTAATTTAAATTATAATAAATACTAAATGACAAAAGAAAAATCTAAAACTTTTTCTATAAATATTCTAAGGTGACAGGACCCTAGGAAAATTATAAAAATGAGAAGTGCTTTTTGAAAAAGCTGAAAAATAAGCCAAGTGGCTTAAATAGAAGCTATCACTATTTTTATGTTGTTGATTTTCTGATTTTTAAGTTACAAATCTATTTTACTACTGATAATATGAAACTTTAATGAAAACAAAAACTATGGAACTTGAAAATAAGCAATTCGTGGGCTTATTTGCTTAACAGTCAAGCTTTTGGCTTGAAATTAAGAATTTAAGCTTTGAATAAGCTTTAAATAAGCTACACAGAGGAAACCAAAGACAAAATAAGGTAAAAACTAGTTAAGTAACTGGAAATTAGCTACTTGGTATAATGGAATTTACTGATAAGCTTACAATAAGCAAATAAGCAAATCCAAAATACAATGCCTAGCCAAACAGGCCTGCAGTGAACTTTTAAGGCAATTTAAGCTTATAAAATAAGCTGAAAAGTTCAAAATAAGCACTGAGTTAGTGAGTTGGGCTGGTGGGCTTTCCAAAAAGCCAAAACTCAACCTGTGGGACCCACTGGTGAGCTTATGAAGGGCTTATGAAAAAGGCTTAAATACACTGATTTGCTCAGTGTACAATGAAAATGGGACAAAGTAAAAGCAATAAGCAGGCTTATCAAATAAGCTTGCAAACCAAAGTAAAGCCTGGAATCCTAGAGTTTGGTGGTTGGGATTTCCAAAAAATCCAACCCACACAAGCTGAGGACCACTGATAAGCTTTTTATGAGCTTGAGAAAAAGGCTCAACTACACTGATTGCTCAGTGTAGTGAGTGATTTTGATAAACATGATGAGCATAAATAAGCAGTCATAATATGCTATAAATGGAAAATAAGCAGACATGTAACAAGCTAGCCAGAAGGGCTTTTCAAAACACTAAATTACACAAGCTAATGCTAACAATTTAAGATTATGCAAGCTATTGAAAAAGACTAACAGATCTGTGCACAGGGGAGATTTCAGAACAACAGCTAAAAGAAAGGCAACAAATAAGCAGTTTAATTAAGCTAATAAAGATAACTAAAAATAGTCTAGTTAAGATGAGCAGCAAAATATTAATATCCCAAAAGACTAAAAGCTAAAACCTATTATTAAGACCTAGGCAAAATTAACAAGTTTGATAAAAAACTGACTAACTGAAATTTGACTTTTTAAGTTAAGCTAAAAAGTTGACTTATATGAACTTTGATCCTACTCTACTTACTGAAAATGATGTATTAAGCTTCAATGAGACCAAATTAAGCTATGTTAAGCACTAATGAACCAAAATGGATGATTATGCAAATCCAAAATTCTATCAGTTAAGCTGAAATGGAAATCAAAGGATCATTTTGACTTTTTATCAAATGAGCACAGGTTTTTATGGTTTGACTGAGCTAATATCAAATAATATAGCATGTAACAACAACAAATAACAACACTAACAATCCACACCACAGCTAACTACAGCAAATCCAAACAGCCCTTAACTTAACTGATTTTGTGATTTTCAAAGCAAATGACAGATTTAGACCATGCAACTGATTCACAACCTTGTATTAACATATAACAAGACCACATGAGCATAAAACAACAATGATACAAGCATGAAACTCAAGAACAACAATTATGCTACTAAACTATGAAAATGAGATTTTAAAGCAACTATCAATTCCAAAGAACAAACTGATTATTTTCAACTATACTATGATTAACAAGCACAAATAAAGCCTAGAAACACAGATAATAGCAAAGATTACCAACTATTACAGTGAATAATAAAATTAGAGAAAAAGCTTACAAATGTGCAACCCAGCTAAAACTTGAAACCAAGAACCAAGAACAACCTTAATAGCTTACCACAAAGCTTCTAACCCAGGGCAATCCAAAATTCACCCTGCTCCAGTTGTGATCACCATCTTCATTGAGAATTTTGATTTTTGATCTAATTTTTGTGATTTTTATTGTATTTTTGAGTTATGATACTAGACTGACTTTTAAGGTATCTAATAGCTTTTAGAAGCTATATAGGGAGCTTACATGAGCTTGTGAGTCCAATAACAACAACTAACAATAACATTCACAGTAACATGATATTTTGAACTAAAACTTGCATAAACTGAAAATGATACTGAAACTTGAAATTGATTACTGAAAAAGAGTTAATATTACACTGAATTCACTAATTGCAAAGTTTAAAAGTTTAAAATACACTGGAAATTAAAACATAACTAAGTCGACATTAATAAAATAAAATTACACTAGATAGCTTTTTCCTCTGCTTCCTTCTCTTTCTTTATAGACTTTAGAGACTCCCCACATGCTTCTGAACATTTCTCATCAATAATCTTGACCTTTGGATGAGTCAAAGTGATCCTGGCCTTCAAATCTACTTTTGGCGCCAAAAGTAAAATAAGTAACTTGCAGCCGAAATTTTGCAATTAAAGAATTTTGGTGGGATGTATTGGTGGAGGGGAGTGGTTAGACATCTGTGGTGATGAGGTGGGGGTGAGGTGTAAAGGTGGTGGTGGTTTTGGAGCAATGGTGGTTTTGGCGGGGTTGTGTGAGGGAGACGGGTTTGACTGAGGTCAAACCCTGGTTTTGAGTTTGGGTTTATTTAAAATGGTTGGGCCGGGTTATCTGTTTTGGGGATTGGGCTAGGTTTAATTTAAATGGGTTGGGTTTTTATTATATAAGGGTTTGGGTTGGGTTAAATTAAATAAGGGTCCGGTTGGATTGTTAAATAAGCACAAGGACCAAAATTGTATTTTCTGAATTTTGAAGGGCTGAGTTGTAATTTTACCAAAGTTATCAAAAGGACCATAAAACATAATTTTCCATTTTAAAACACTCGGGGACCATTAATGTCATTTTTCAAACCCCAGGGACTAATTTTGACAACTTTTGAAATTCGAGGGACTAGACTTGCCATTTATGCAAACTTTGTTCGTTTTCACTTGTTTTCAATCATTTTGCATTTGAAACATATAAAAACACAATCCAATGATAATTTCTGAATTTTAAAGCATAACTGCATGTTTCTAAATGTTTTTGCAATCAAAATGTGAAAGAAATGATGAGTATTTAGACACTCATCACACACACTAAAATTTAGACACACATATTAACTTACGTGACCATATGTATCGAATTTTGGTTACACTTAATCATGTATACTAATGGTTTAGTGTGACCATATATGATATTTGGTCACATTGTTCAAGTGTGTGACATATATTTGTCACTTTTAAATGCATATCGTGACTAATGCTTCAAACTTACTTTTCAGTTGTCACACATTTCAAATTCATATGTGGCTAAATTTTCAACAAAAACTAGCAGTCACTTTTAAATAATGTGTGACAAACTTGAGTATATGATTTAGCCACATACACAATTACTTCATGTGACCATATATGGATTTTGGTCACACTGTTTAATTGTGTGACATATATTTGTCACATATGTATATATATAGTGTGACTAATGTTTTAAACTTATTTGTATCTGTCACATGTCCCAAATTGTAAGTGACTAAATAATCAAAATAAGTTTTACCAGATACCTCTAGTCACAAAAATATTCAAATGTGTGGCTGTAGCCTCAGATTTAATTAGTAAATGGTCACACAAGTCGGATCAAGTGTGGCTATTTATTTTATTCTAGTACATTTAGTCACATAAATAAGTTACTGTGTTGCCGTTCAAAATACCACATGTGTGACGAAATCCCATATCTGTACTAGTGTTTGCTGTTATGATTTACCATAATCATATTGTGTTTTTTGCAACGGTAATATTAATGTTGATATTGTAACCTTTGGCTTAACCAGCTATGCATGCGCGATCTGCGAGAAAAAGTTGCAAATGGAGGTGACCCAGCCAAAGTGCCAAACTACTTGAAACACGGGAAACACATGAAGATCCATATAATGAACAAGGTACACATGCCACGTAATCACATGTCATGTTACTTTTTTAAAGTTATTTTTTACTATTCTACTGCAAAATTTGTCTCCTTCAATGTGAAGCTAGATTAGTATATAACCATAGATTCTCAAGTACATTTCTAGTATGTAATGGGCATAAAAGTGCTGAGCATAAGAGTACAATCTGGTCAATAAAAGATAAAAGCCACTAGTTTTCTGAGCATAAGAGTGTTGGATGGAAAGATATGTCGCTTACTCTGTCTTCTTGTCATTGGCCTGGTGGTGCTGCTAGACTAAAATATGTTTTTGTGTTATTATTTGTGTTTTTAGTTGAGTTCATTTGATGTTAGAACTATTATATTAAATATTTGTTGATTGATGAAGTTGTTTTAAGTCACTGATGCATTAGTTTTTTGTTTATATTCATTAGGTTAAGAATAGTTTATTTTTGTTTGACCCACAGTTTTTCTTTAAGATTTGTTCTGATGTGCTTTGCTATAACATAGTAATGCATTGAATTTAAAAAATTGATGCAGTAACTATTCAAGTGTTTAAACTTTTATTATATATAGTATATTCTGATGTGCTTTAATATAACAATTCAGATGTTAAGATTCATTTTTGATATATCAATTCTATTCTGATGTGAAGTTGTTTAGCGGCTTTTGGAAGTTTAGGAATTGGCTGCTAAAGTTGACTCAACTGGTGGTGTTTACTTTGTTCCGGCATTTAATGGAGTGTTTGCACCATCTTGGCGTGATGATGCTCATGGTGTATTAATTGGGATCACTCGGTTACAATAAGTCTCATATAGCTCGGGCTGTACTTGAAAGTATGTGCTTTTCAAGTGAAAGAAGTATTCAACTATCTACAAAATCTATATGGTGTGCTAATAATCTAAATGGAGGTGAGGATACATATGAATTTTAGTATTATATTGAATGGGTTTTGTTTAATTAGTTGTGTTAATTATATTTTTTTTTTCAAAAATTATGACGAGTATGTTGGAAAATTCCGATATGGGAATACTTTTCCTTGATGTTCAGTTTTGGAAAATGGATCCAGAAGGCTTAACACAATTATGACGAGTATGTTGGCAAATACCGATATGGGCATACCTTTTCCTACTTTTCAGTTTTGAAGAATGGACCCAAAGGCAATAATTCACCGAAATTGCCATCATCCAATAAACCAAAGCAACATCATCCGCTGAAAAAAGTTGAGCTAGAGAGAATTTTCATGACAATGAGCTTACTATGAATATTGTTTTGACAAGTTTTCATAATTCACAAAAATTGTTCATCATCCAAGACATGTGTTAGCATTTATTACCAAACATTATTACAATAGTATCTTAGTGTTTTTAAAATGGGCCTGATATTTTTTTAATTTACAAATAATAGTTATTGCACTATGTTATTTTGCTTTGTGTATTATGATGCAGTAAATATACATCATGATGCAGTAACATTTATATTGTGATGCAGTAAAATATTCATTGTTATGCAGTATGATAATACATTGATGCTGTAAAGTATTATTTTTGATGCAGTAGTATGATAACGTTGAGAAGCAACAGTGTGTATAACATTGTGATGTAGTAAATTAACATCGTGATGTACTAAATTAACATAATGTTGCACTAAAGTTATATTGTGATTCAACAGTATGATAACATTGTGATGCAGTAATATGATAACATTCTGATGCAGTAGAACAATATTGTGATGCATTATAATTTTATTTTGATTTAGCATTATGATAACATTTGGTAGCAACAATTAATATGTACAACATTTGCGATGTAGTAAATTTACATTGTGATGCAGTAAATTAACATAGTGATGCAGTAAAATTATATTGTGATTCAGCAGTATGATAACACTATTAACTACCATCGTTGATGTAATAAGCATTCTCAGCTATTCGTCAATTTTTGTCGTTTACCCTGCTTGCAACAGATGGATTTTTCATCTTTGACGCACGCCTTCTTTCTTTAACTCTTCCTAAAAAATACCACGACCCTAGTAAGTTTCCATATGCCTCACAAATGCCACGACCGTTGCGGTAAACATCTCAATCCATCTTGGGTGGTTATTCCTCATCAAGTAGTCAACATGCATGTTTATATGTGATAATTTATAAAAGAGTATTAAGTTAATATACTATTTTCATTGCGATACACTAATTATAACACTCTGATGCGGTAAAAAAAATCAACTTTTACTTACTAGATAAACTTGATGTTCACCATATCCTAGTATGCTATTTTCGTCTTCATTTCTACTTGTAACATGATCAAACAAAATCCATTATAAAACATCTACTGCATCACTACTTGATATCAAATATTTGTTACGTGTTTTTTAATGAACTGTTATGTGTTTCTTGTAATTACATTATGTTGCTGCAGTTAACAAACGGTTTTTCGTAAGTTATGTTTCTCCTCAATCAATTGATCTTTTGTTTAGATTTTATACAATACAGACAATGTCCCAAAAATATCATAACTAACAGCAAGAGAGAAATTAAAAGCAGCAAGTGTCCGCAGTCTTGACACGGAACCAAAGCCAGTTTAAAAAAGCAGAATTTGGAAACTCAGCATTGGAAGCTCTAAGAGAAAGTAGATTTTATACATATTGATGCAACAAATTTATAACATTGTGATGCAGTTTATTTATACATTGTAATGCATTGAATTTATATAAGTTTGATTCAGTATATTTGTACATTGTGATGCAGTGAATTTACATAAGTTTGATTCAATATATTTATACATCATGATGCAGTGAATTTACATCATTATGATCCAGTAGATTTTTACACTGTGATGCAGTAAATTTATATCATTGTGATGCAATAGAATTCTAAATTGTGGTTCACCAGTTATATTCATTCTGATGCAGTAAATTTACATCATTGTGATGTAGTAGATTTTTACACTGTAGAATTCTAAATTGTGGTGCATCAGTTATATACATTATGATGCAGTGAAATTATATAATTTTGATTCGGTTGATTTTATCATTGTTGGATGCAGTGAATTTTCATAACTTTGATTCAATATTTATTTATACATTATGGTGCAGTGAATTTATATAATTTTGATTCAGTTGATTTTAACATTGTGATGCCACCAGTTGTATACATTGTGATTCACAAGACAACTGCTGCAACCATCCAAGAAAATAAAGAAAACAATGCAGCCGACAAGAACTGGTCTCAGAACATCTAAGCATAATTCAGCATGATTTCATTTTTTTAAAGAAATTATCTATAACACTGGTACAGAAAGTGGCTTTTGTCACACCAAAAATGTGTGACGATAAGCATATAGTCACACACGTTTTTTTGAGTTTGTGTCATGAAAGGTCGTGCCACCATAGGTAGCATATGGTCACATTGTTTAGTTTGTGGCCGTTTTCATTGAAAAAGAGTGACTAAATCCCAAATATGTGTGACAAATTAGGCACAAGTTTTGTTGGATTTATCAGTTTTGTGTGACCGTAAACACTTTATAGTCACACAAATGTTTTTTGAGAGTAACTATTGTTCGTCCTTTGGCCACATAAATATATAATATATTTGACATTTGAGATGATTTATTCAAGTAAATGTGTATTTTGTGTGACTATTTTCCGTCCTATGGCCACATGAATATATAATAAATGTGACATTTGTCATGATTTAGTCACACAACGTGTGTTGTTTTTTTGGAGTTAGTCACATACAATTTAATCACACAAAGCATGTTTGTTTTGGGTATTTAGTCACATACAAAAAAGCAGAAAGTGGCCAAATGTGTTAATAAGTGTGACCATATGCTGTCTAAAGTGAAGAAATGTGTATTTTGTGTGACTATTGATCATCCAATGGCCACTTGAATTTTTATGTTTGTGTGGCCTTTTGTAATATGTAGTCACACAAAGCATGTTTGTTTTGGGTATTTAGTCACATACAAAAAAAGCAAAAAGTGGCCAAAAGTGTTAATAAGTGTGACCATATGCTGTTTAAAGTGAAGAAATGTGTATTTTGTGTGACTATTGATCATCCAATGGCCACTTGAATTTCATGTTTGTGTGGCTTTTTGTAATATGTAGTCACACAAAGCATGTTTGTTTTGGGTATTTAGTCACATACAATTAAGCATAAATTGGCCAAAAGTGTTAATAAGTGTGACCATATGCTGTCTAAAGTGAAGAAATGTGTATTTTGTGTGACTATTGATCATCCAATGGCCACTTGAATTTTATGTTTGTGTGGCCTTTTGTAATGTTTAGTCACACAAAGCATGTTTGTTTTGGGTATTTAGTCACATACAATTAAGCATAAAGTGGCCAAAAGTGTTAATAAGTGTGACCATATGCTGTTTAAAGTGAAGAAATATGTATTTTGCGTGACTATTGTTCATCCAATAGTCACATGAATTTTTAGTTTGTGGGACATTTTGTAATATTTAGTTACACATCGAATTAAACAAAGAGTGACCAATAATGTTGATAAGCGTGATCATATTATGTGAGTACATCATTTAGTCACAGGGTTACTACTGCTATTACTAAGTTAGTACTGTTGGAGCAGAGTTGATACTGCTAGTACTAAGTTAGTCCTGCTGAAGCTGAGTTACTACTGCTAGTACTTTGCTAGTGCTGCTTGAATGAGTATATATATATATATATATATATATATATATATATATATATATATATATATATATATATATATATATATATATATATATATATATATATATAACAGAATTAAAAACAAAAAGAAATTTCAAATTGAATTAAACTCGAATGTATATAACTGAACCGAATATACAATTGTAATGTCGTACATAATCAAATTCTCAAGTACCATAATTTAAAGACTTTTGACTCTTCGCCGGCCTAGATTGCTTTAGGGCTTCAATAGAGACATAACTTTTGCGCTTCGATGGTGCTGTTGGTCCACATTTGTTGTCACTAATCTTTTGCATCGTAGTTTGTGGTGTAACCTGTAGTAACAAAAGACGCTTGTATCAAACATTGAATTATATATGAAGAATTATATATATGTAGGTTGAAAAAACACATGTATGTACCCAAAGCCACGATATTTGATTTCTTTAAGTGCCACAGTTTGCACTTAAATGGCTAAAAAAAAAGAAATTTTTGCATGTGTATATCAGAAATTATTTAAACAAAAGAATAACAGGAAACATGTTGAAATACATACTGTTGGCAGTGCTTGTGTTGGAGACACATTTTGTTCCGATTGGTAATCTGGAGACCCATTTTGTCGTGACTTTGGCTTTTTCTTAAGTCCGACAGTTTTAGCTGGTTCCTATATGTATATATAAAACACATTACATTATTTAAACAAAAGAATCACAAGAAACATGTTGAAATACATACTGTTGGTACTCCTTGTGTTGGAGACACATTTCCTTGCGATTGGGAATCTGTAGACCCTTGTTGGCTTACATCTGAGGCTACTGGCAATTGAGATGACAAATTTAACTGCACCCCTTGTTGACTCAACTGTGCCATCAGTTGAGTAAGTATTCTCTTTATTTCTGTCAGCTCATTGGACAATTTCTTGATCTGGTCATCATCTTCTTTCTGCACAAAAAATATAGGAAATGTTGGGATTAAAAGTCTTCTTGATACTGTTAGAGTAACTGCTGCTCATATTTGTGTCAATGCTGCTCAGTTGGAGTTAGTGCTGCTCATGAACTTCAATGAAAAATATGCCTAGTGTTTACTACTGCTAGTACACAGTTACTGCTGTTAGTACGCAGTTAATACTGCTGGTATACAAGTTATTACTGCTAGTACACAGTTAATGCTGCTGGTATATAAGCATAATAATAGGATTTGCAGTCACACTTACAAGTTTATCTCCCACTGATCTAATCTCATCATCTGAAAATTTGTCGTCTTTGTTTACCCTTCCTTTCAACCACATTATAGCACGCGGGGGTTCTTCATCTTCTTCAATCTCTTTATTTTCGATCTAATAAACATCAAATGCATACACATGTAAAGTTAAAACAAGATAAACGAAAATATGAGGATGCATACACATGTAATCTTACCATTTTCTCTTTCACATAAACATATCCACCTCGACCCATTTTATGCTGATAAATATTTTTGGAACGCGACATTTTAGCTTTATCATATATCTCCTAAAAACACAAAATCATAAGGCGTTTACATGTAGTAATGCTGCAAACTGAAAATTATGAAATGACATATAGACTTAAATAAAGATGACTAATTAAAACCTTGTATGCATTGGTGGTCGTTTGGTTTACAAACACGACCCAGTCTTCTGATTTCACAAATGCACTATACTTGGCCGGGACTTCATTCAGTTTGGAAGGTGTATTTAGGTTGGGCAAAATATATTTTTCTCTGAGCTTCGTTCTGAAATTCCTTAGCAGTTTACCAAGACGAGTCATTACCAATTTTCTGATTGTCACGTCAACATCAAAATATCGCTGCAAAGATTAACACACTGTTGTTAATTAGTTGCACATAATGTAACTGCATAGATAAACTTATGTAGTACTGGGTTAAAAAATACTCCTTCCGTCCCAAAATAAGTGTCCAGTTTGACTTTTCAGAGTCAAACTGGTTCAACTTTGACCTTAAATATTTTTGTGTGTGTTATATAATACTTGATGAAACATTATACCAATGAAAAATACACTTAAAAACCAATCCATTCATATATTTTGCATCAAGTATTATATAACACTCGCAAAAATAGATAAAGTCAAAGTTGAACCAATTTGACTCTGAAAAGTCAAACTGAACACTTATTTTGGGACAGAGGTAGTAGTATATATGTACTGTGATTTTAGCCCATAGTTTATCTCTTGATTCTTTATTCACCTTCCTCCAGGAAAGAATCTTCAAACCTATGTCCTCACGAACCAGATCTCCTAAAAAACTCGAAAACAGTGCTCTGTGTAACCCTGATACCCTATTAAATGCATCGAAGGTTACCTTGAGCTTTATTCCACCAGGGTTGCCATAATTCATGCGAAACTTAAATAGCCTGGTTATGCCTCTCTTAGCTAGTATCCGATCTGATTGGTTGGTTCCAGGCGCATCTAGATCTTCATCATCTGAATACTTTTCGGATTCATATTCTAATTTGTTATCATCATGTTCATTATCAGCAGGAAGCAAAAGATAATTATCAACAATGGGTTGAATTTCCATGACTCTTGAGCAACAATGGGTAAAAGAAAATGATTCTGGCTTGGAGAGTAATGGTGATAGAAGATTTGATTTTTGTGTTTTCTTTGTAGTCTTTTTTTTAGGTGAGAAAAGAGGGTATAGGAAGAATATGAATCGTACCTTATTCTTGGTAACTGCTTCTAATTAGGCGATTTCAAAATTTTGGATCTAAATTTTGGCTCCAAATTCTAATTTCAAAATAACAATTGAATTATTTAAAAATTTTGCCTTAATTTGAACCTCTTAAGTAAAGCATAAACTTGAAAAAATCAAAATTTTGGCTCCAAATGTTATATATCATTATCTTAATCGCAAATCATCAACCAAGATCTAGAACCAAGATCATGAACACAAACTGATACTATTTAACACAAACTGCTACCATTAAATCATAATTAAACCAATATGAAATCAAGAACACAAACTGCTACCATTAAATAAATATGTGCAATCATCAAATCAACAATAGAAACTATTACCATTAAATCTAACTGTGCAATCATCACTCAAGAACACAAATTTCTACTATTTAACAAACAAAATACTATCATTACAGTTATAAAATAGATACAGCTACTAATTACCAGTTATTGTACCATTAATAATTACATTTATCCAAATTAAATGTTAGCACTAGTACCACCATATTATAGTACCAGATACCATTTACAAAACATAATAGTCGAGATCACCACCTTTACATAATTCTCAACACACTTAATGTACGAGAAGTCTTCTTCACGGCCATCGGTTGATTCATCATTTTCTTACACAGCAGTCCCAAGACAATATCCTGAGTAAATTTCTTTTTGTGTGCCTTTTCAAATGGTATTTGAGAGAATTGAGTTTTGGGAGTAGCTTAAGAGGTATCAACTTTGTTATTTACCTACAAGGTGAACGAGTATAATGGATTAAGTCTGGAGAATGTCATAAAAGTAGCGAAACAACACTTATTAAATGGACCATACCGCATCACCAGATTCTTCATCGCTAGAGAAATAGAAAGGGCTCTTTCTCTTACAATCTGCGTTTTCTCATACCTCCTAATAGTTCAACATACCATGTGTTTCAAAAAAATTAATTAATGGTATAAAGGTATACAACTTTAGCCACAAACACACAACAACTTTAGTATACCTTGTTGGAAATGATTTTGAATTTGGACCTAGGGATTTTTCCTTTTGAACCTGTTAAAGCATAAACTTGAATAAATTAAAAATTCACACAGCTTTACATTCAACAATAAATTCACACAGCTTTACATTAGAATCGGTAACAACCCCAAACATCGCCATTTGTAGATCAAAAGCTTGTTACTAATTATTGTACAATGAATCATCAACTGATATGTGAAAACATTGAAAAACATACCTTTGTTGTTATTTGGATTCATTGTTTGCGTGTTTGTGTTTGCCAGAAGAATGTGTGTTTTGATTAGGGTTTATTGATTATTGTGTGTTTACAATTGATCGGGTAAAGGGATTAATTGCCGGTTGAATATTGAAGTGGTGGTTTGGTTTAACTATGACGTGGCAAGAGGTGTAATAAGAAAAGAAAAAAAAGCTAATGGTGCTGACATGGCGGTGAAAACCGGCTATAGCCGGTAACTAGGGATGGCAACGGTTCGGGTTCGGGGCGGGTTTTAGTGTACCCGTGCCCGAACCCGTTTATAATATACCCGTACCCGCCCCATATCCCACCGGATACCCGATTAATATTATCCATCAGTTTTTCGGGTTTCCCCGCGGGTATCGGTTATCCGTAATTAACAGTTGAAGAAAATGAATATCGTATCAAACGATTTAACGCGACGTACTCGACACGATATTCACCAAAAATATCAAATGCGCAAGAGGTTTCAAAAGTTAACCATTCTCATTTCCAAAAATAATCTCGTTTTTGCCTTTTGAAAGGGTTTGGTATCATCATTCATGTAACGGTAGAGAACACGGACTCACGAGTAGTCATTCCAAAAAAAACGAATAACCGAATAGTCGAGAAGAGTATTAACGATAACTCGAGTCGAGACGAGATGACGAAAACAAGCCAAAGAGATAACTAACAACAAACATATCAAATAAGATGAGTCGATTGGTAATCGTCAGTATTTTCCCATAATCCCATTTATTAGTACAAGGTATACTCGTTTTATGATTTAAAACAAGTTTGGAATTACGACAAAATTAATCTTTGGAAATAACAACATTTCAACATGACCCTTTCATTTATCGAACGTTTCCAAGTCAAAAGACTTTATTGAAAATCAATTTCCCGAGTTATTTATAATATAACGAGTATTTCTATAAATTCTAAACCCTAAACCTTAAACCCTAAACTCTAAACCGTAAATGCTAAACCAATCCGTAACTCAAAAAATAAACAAACGAATAGTCTAATAAATCCAAATATGTTAGTGTACGGGTAGCATGTCTCGAATAGTCCAATAGCCCTCGCGTGTTCCATTTTTATCCTAAATGTCACATGCGAGGTTTTCAAAATCGGGATCCTACTTAAGATCCTATGGTAAAGATCGGGATCCTATAACATCTTAAGCTTTTAAAGATCCTTTGTAAGATCCGGATCGTTTTTACTTTGCAGTATCGTTAAATCGTAGGATCCTAAGATCAGGATCAGGATCGTGACAACCATGGTCTCACGTACACTTCTAATTTCCTTACTTCGTTATTAACCAAATTTAATAACAAATATATCTACAACGTTTAATTTAACAATTGTTTTTATTTCTTTCTTTTATTTTGCCAAGTCGAGTCAATATCAAGTCGCAACAAATGAGTTACTATTTCCTTTCAAGTCACGGTCAAACATTTATTCCCTCGGGTCAATAATAATGAACACATCCCAAATCATCCCAAACATCACAAACAACTAGTTGGAAATATTGAGTATGGAAGTTTATTATTCACAAAGCATGAGATACAACTAGTTGTTGCATCAACTCATTGTACATGGAAAGTCAATTCTTGGTAAAAGGAAATTAGAGACTTTTTGGTACAACTTCAATTCACAGTTTACTTTTGGCGCGCGCCTTTGGTCCTTTTTCTGCCTAAAGTCTTGGGAACCATTCATCTACCTCTCCAACCTATTTATACCTATCAATTGTATACCAAAGAATACACACAAACACATATATCCCTTTTAATTTAAATAAAACTTCAACAATGGCAGCAAATAATTGTAACTTTCAAAATGATGCAGAAAAGTACGAGTTCGTGTTAAACAACTATTTGCTGTTTGACGCAGTGTTTGATCATTTCGGGTATGAACCCGTTGCAGAATATGGGTCGTATAGGCAGGTAGATATGTGGATGAGGAGTACAATTTTGAACTGGCTGCATGCGCAAGACTTTTACTGTGATGCGGTATTGGGAGAAGATGAAGAGGATGATGAAGATGAAGAGGAGGAGGAAGGTGAAGAGGAGGAGGTGGCTCAAAGTGAGGTGGTGCAGCAAAATGAAGAGGATCAGCAGCAAAATGTGGGGGATCAGCAAAATGTGGTGGTGCCTCAAAATCAGGGGGAGCAGCAAGATGGGTTTCAAGACCCTTATAATCTAGAAAAGAGGATTAGCGATCTTGAATTTTGTTTAAACGACTCAAGGAAAGGAAGAAATTGATGGGAAGCAGGGAAGAGAGCTCTGGTTCTAACAAGTTGGGGTGAAATGGAGTGAAGCAGTTTAGGATGATGGTGTTTTTATGTTTTTAGTATGTTTAGTATTTATGTTGGGTAATTAGATGTATATATGGTTGTAGCTTTTAAAAAATATCAATGAATTGAAATATTTGATGTTTAATTAATTGTTTATGGTTGCTTGTGAATGTTTGATTTAAGGAAGTAAACAAACGAAAATTTGCATAAGGGTATGTGGTGAAAAGAATGCTGAAGGTTTATGGGAAAAAGAGGAATCGTTATTTGTGTTTCCCCTTATGTTAAAGGGGTGTTTGGTTTCTTGGATAATACAGTCTTTTTAGAAGACTATTAACACTTAAACAGTAAACTGTGTTGTAATGCAAGAACAACAATATCACCAAAACTGATTAAGTGTCTTCCTTTACACTCAATCCCCTCCAAATGTATAAGTGCAGTATTGTTTTAAAATAAAACTGAGTTCATACTGCTGAGAAAAAGTTTTTGCATAAAGTTTGTACTGCTAGCGTAAAACTTTGTACTGCTGGGTAGCCGTTAGTATTATCTGGGTTTTAACCGTGGGGGTAATTTTTTTCAATTACTTCGCTTAAGGGTTTCATAAATTGGATAATTCTCTTTCTTTATATAATTTATAGGATTTCTTCAAACTAAAGAAGCAATTTATTGAAGTCGGTCCAATCATAACCCAACATCTAATCAAGCATTTAATCAATTTTCATGGCAAATTTAGAGTTTTGTGATACACATAACCAGGTTGCATTCTTGGAGAAACCAGAAGGGAGTTAAGACTTCCACCAGATAGTAGATTTTCTAAACACTACCCATATTAGGTATGCTCTTACAGTCAATCCTACTATCTATGTCTCTCAAATCAAACAGTTTTGGCAGACTGTTACTACCAATACATTTGAAAATGGAGTCAAAGAGTTAATTGCAACAGTTGATAGGAAAACAATAACTATTACTGAGGCATCTGTTAAGAGGCATCTCCATTTAGCAGATGAAAATGGTATTAGTTCTTTGCCTAATACTGAAATTTTTCATCACCTTTCCAGAATGGGGTATGACACATCTTCTCAAATTCTGACTTTTCAAAAAAGATGTTTTGCCCCACAATGAAGATTCTTCATACAAAACCATCCTTCATTGTTTAAGTCCAAAGAAAACCTCATGGGAGCAATTCAGTAGCAATATTGCAACTGCTCTCATTTGTTTAGCAACAAACAGGACTTTTAACTTTTCAAAATTAATTTTTGATGCTATGGTGAAAAATGTGGATAACAAATACAAGTTTTTAATGTATCCAAGGTTTATACAAATGGTTTTGATTTTAAGGAAAAGTTTGCTTCTATCTCATAAAATTGTTTATCCAACTCCTTGCCTTACTCAAAAACTTTTCAGTAACATGAGCATGAATTCTAGGGGGTTTAATGGGATAGTAGTTTCACTTTTTGAAACAATGTTGGTTCAAAATCAAAACATTCAGGGTGAAGGATCAACAAGCCCAGTTGAGTCCCATCACACACCCACAGGTTCATCTGGTTCTCAATCAGCCTCACAACCAACTTCATCACCATATAGGAGTTCATCCAGTGAGGAATCTGTTGTTCCTCAGCCAAATATGGGTGAAATGCCCCATGATTCACCTCTCCCAGGAGGTAACACACCTGGAGGTGATGAGGGCAGAGTGTCACTAAAGGAATTGATGGATATTTGTACCGAATTGACTCAAAGGGTGACTGGTTTGGAGAAAGAACTCAAGGAGACAAAGAAAGATCTCAAGGAGACAAAGCAGTTGTATAGTACTGCTTACAAGAAGCTCATTGAAAAAGTGAAGAAATTGCAGTCTAAAGTCAAGTCACTTAAAGCAAAGAGAAAGGAAAATATTGTGGAGTCTACAAGCTTAGATGATGATGATTCAGATGATAACATGGATGATTCTTCCAAACAGAGGAGGAAGATAGCTGATATTGATCAAGACCCCAATATTTCTTTGGTTGAAGAGAATGTTGAATTTCAAAGGATGCAAGATATGGGTGAAGAAAATTTGGATGCTGAAAATATTGGTACTGCTCATCAACAAGTTATGGCTGTGTATGATAGAAGGCAAAGGGTAGATAAAGGAAAGGGCATTATGATTTAAGAAGAGCCACCAAAGAAGGACAAGAAGAGTGTTGTTGCTCAGATTAGTTTTGATGAAGAGGTAGCTATTAAAGCACAAGAAGATGAAAGAGGACAATTTAAGATTGCACAATTCCTTGAACAAAAAAGATTGCAGAAGAAAACAGCTGAAGCACAAAGGTTGGCACAAGAACAATCTGATGCACTTCTGGCTAAGAAGTTACATGATGATGAACAAGCAAGGTTTAATGACGCTTCACAAGTTCAGTCAATGCTTGCTGCTGATGATGTTTTAAAGGAAAGGCTTGGTGAACTCAGAGCAGATGAAGTGTTGTCCATTGAAGAGAAGTTAAGACAACTTGCTGAACCAATAAATTCAAGAAGAAAGGCTGCTGCAGAACAAAAAGCCAAAGAAAAGAGGAGTAAACCACCTAGTCAAGCTGAGCAAAGAAACACCATGTGTGTTTACATAATGAACATGGCTGGATACAAAAGGAAGCAGTTCCAAGGTAAAAGTTTTGAGGAGATCAAGAGTGAGTTTGAAAGGGTTTACAGAAGAGTGAACACATTTATTCCCATGGGAACAGAAGAACCAACTAGAGATACAAAGAGATATGGTCTAATATTGGAGTCTGAATCTTCAAAGAAACAGAAGATTGGTGAGGAAGTACCTACAGCAGAGGATTCAAAGAAGCAAAAGACCAAAGAAGATAAAGAAGATCATGCAGTTGAGGAAGAAGAAACAGCAGAGGAATTAACTGATGAAAGGCTTCAAGAGCATGTGTTGGTTATAATCCCAGATGCATTGAATGTTGATCCTATTCAACCTAAACATCCAATTATTGATTTGGATATACACATAGATACATTTGGGAAAGCTTGGAAGATAATCAGGGTAGGAGAACACTCAGAAGTTTATAAGTATTTTTATGATATGCTGAAGATTTTTGATAAAGAAGAATTGGACAAGCTATGAAGTCTAGTTCAAGAAAGGTTTCAGATCTACAACTCCTATAGAAGACAAATACAAGGAGCTGTGGGTGGAATTGAAGAGGTTGTATGAACCTGATCCAGAAGATATCTTATGAAATTTTCAAGCTCATGATTTGAGTACAACATGGAAAATGTATGATACATGTGGTGTTCACCATGTATTTACAAAGAATGGAGTGGATGTCTACATGTTGATAGAAAAAGATTATCCATTAAGGGCAGCTAGCTTATTTGTTATGTTAGATGCTAAGCTCACAATTACTGATGAAGACTCAGTAATGGCAAGAGAGTTACTGAGAAAGATCTTCAGAAAAGCAAAAAGGAAATAATGTTAGTACTGCTAGTGTAAATATTAGTACTGCCAGGTTTAACTTTATACTAACAGGTTTAACTTTGTATAGAAGATATTTGGATTTTGTAACAATTTTCTTTAATAAAATAGATAGTCTATAAGACGAATACAAAAGAAGGCATAATCGAAAAAGACCTAAGGGCGGAGATGGTTGAGTTGTTGGTGTTGTGAAGGGGAGGTCACAGGTTCGATACCTGTAGCTTCCTTTTTGGTATTTCCCTCCTCAAAATTTTTAAAAAGCCCCTATTTTTTTCAGCAAATTTCAAAATTAAAGCCCCTCATATTTTTTTAAAAAGCCCCCCATATATATTTTTTTCAGCAAATTTCAAAATTAAAGTCCCCCAGATTTTTTCCATCAAAATTTAAATTTCTCGCATTTCTCACCAATCACAGCCACCAGTCACCATTCACCAGTTACATCACAGCCACTAGCCATCATCCACCATTCACCAGTAACCAATCACAGCCACCAGTCACCATCCACCACTCGCCGGTCCGGCCATCAAAAACGGAGGTTATCAGTTGGTTGTTTTTTTTTTTTTACTTTATTTAGTTTTAAAGTGATATGGTTCATGTATTGAATCAGTAGGTTATGAATGTTAGCAGGTTGTATTTTGGTTATCAGTAGGTTTTGAATGTTAGCAAGACGTTGTACTAGTTTTTTCAATTTGTATTTTGGGTTTAGCTACATGAATGAAAAATAGCATCTTCAAATTGAAAACCAACTATTATTACATAACAAAATTCTGCATACATAGATGCATTGTTGATTGCATAGTTGATTATATAGCAGAAGAAAACATAGTACTTGTTATAGTAGCATTATAACATCAAGACATACATAGATAACCAATGGTCCTTTTCCCTTTACCCTTAGTGAGTTCAATTGGGCCTTTTCCCTTTTTCTTCTTTGCTTGGATTTCTTCCCAAGTTTTCTGATTTGGTAGGCCTAGAACTTGTTCCCTTTTTCCTGTGATTGGCAGAGTGTGAACTGGAGGAGGTTTTTTTTGGAGATTGTGGCTTTTTTTGAGACAGCTTCATCTTCAGATGTTGAATGATAGCTAGAAACCCAGCTATCATTTAAATAGCTACTGTTAAAGGAGCTAAAATCAGAGCTTGAGTCAACAACCTTTCCCTTAGGTGGTATCTTACCAAAGCTACCTGCAGGAGGGTAGGGGAAATTCCAATCAGGTTTAGGAGACATTAGTTCTGATGAATCAGGATATTTCAATAACATTTGGCTTGGAAGTCATTATGGATGAGGTTTAGTGTTTGACAGGTTCTTGATGGTGTAATGTTGTGTGTAATGTTGTGTTAATGTAATGGCCATTTAAAGTAAAGAGGATCACATAGTTTAATGTATAAGTAAATGCCATTAAAGGCTTGGTTGATATGTGCAAGTAACTTCCTGCATTTAGGTGTAATAAACACAGTTTGACTTTGACTTTCTTAAGTATATACATTTCAGTAGGGGTAAATACTTGGTTTACTTATGCACAAATGATTTGATGCTTATATTGGTTTAATTTGTGACTTGTAGGATATATACGTTACCATTTGACCTCAACAATAGCATGGACAAGTCTTGGATGAGAACTAGTAGGACCAAGAAACAATATATTGCTGGAGTAGACGAGTTTATTAAGTATGCAGAACACAACATGCAGAAGATGAGGAACATCGACCCATGAGGTAATAAACAACAACTTAAGATGCCATGTCCGTGTATCTCATGTTTAAACCGCATAGAGCAGAAAGTGGAGGATGTGCAGTTCCATTTATTCTACCACGGGATTGATCAAAGCTACACAAAATGGGATAAACATGGAGAAAATGATGAGCAAGCAACAACTGCCCAAATACCTGTTAATGCTACAACAGAGGAGTTTGTTGATGACACGGATTTCGACATGGATGTTGGTCCAGAAATTCCAACAGATGGCCCAGCAACAGTAGAAATGGTTAATGCTACAAAAGAAGGTTTTGATGAGGATGACCTTGCCAAGTTGCAACAACTATTATTAGACGTGGAGAAGCCACTTTTGAAGGATGTCCTGACTTCACAAAGTTGTCCGCAATAGTTAAACTACTCAACTTGAAGGGTAAGTATGGAGCTTCTGATAAGTTCTTTACTGAATTACTAGGATTGTTAAAAAAGATGCTACCTGCTGGTAACGAAATGGATGAAAAAACTTATCAGGCCAAAAAACTAGTGAGAATGATGGGATCAGGATACAAAAAGATACATGTATGTAGCAACAACTGCATTCTTTACTGGAAGGTTAACAAGGAGTTGACTATTTGTCCAACTTCTGGGACATCAAGATGGAAGGTGGATAATAAGACACATAAAGTGTACGAAAACATTCCGGCAAAGGTAATGTGGTACTTTCCAATTATACTATGACTGCAATGACTCTTTAAGTTAGAAAGTATTTCAGAAGATCTAACATGGCATGCAACAAGGAGGATAACATGTCACAACTCGTAATTTCAGGTCCTTTTTCAAGCTTCAAATTTTACTATTCATCTCGGGAAATTACTATTCATGGGTACTATTCACTATTACTATTCATTTTCACTATTCATTTCAAAAATTTTTATTTCATATTCTCGTAAGTTAAACTTTTTTAATGATAATCCGAGAGTTTGACACTCGTCGGATCATTTCTGCAAAAATCACGAAACCGTGTCTGAGATTTACGTTGAGGTTTAAACGTCATTCCAACATCCCGATATGTCCATAAAACACTATAAACAATAGAAATATGATTTTCTCTCATTTTACGACAATTCTAAAAGTTTTGGAATTTTACGTTTTCCAGTTCAGCGTTTTACGCGAATTACGTGTTTTAGACCCGCGTTTTCAGTTTTATCAGCGTTTGAGCAACCCGATTGAACTTACCATTCATTTTATATTTTATTATGGAGTATATTGACAAGTTTGGTCATCCTTTCAAGTTTCATATTTTTACGATACCCGGATTTACGTTTCGTGGCTTAACAATTTACGGTTAGCGATTAACGGAACCAAAACTGACTCCGTAAACTAGATATTACCAAGCTTCCCACATACTCTTCCACCTTTTACCATGTGCCGCCCCCCTCATCTCCATGTTACTTCCAATTGATCAAGTATTTACCATTATGCCACCAAGATCAAAGATATTTATCTAAAACATACATACTTATCATTTTAACTAGCAAAACTCATTTTCTCCTCCTCTCTTCTTTGGGGTGCATGGCCAAGACCATAAATCAAGAAGAAATCCATCATTTTTCCAAGATCAAGTCATTTTCTAGCTCCATATATCTTCCTTGTTAGAGTTTTGCGATAAAAACTCCAAGGTTGTGATCTTTTTCATCCAAACTCATCAATCTTCAAGTAAGCTTCAAGTGAACTTTTCATCATCTCGTACTTTCATTTGATCATTAACATCATGTATTTTCAAGTTATATTGGTTAAACATGCAAGTTACATATGTTATTTATACCACTTCACAAGTTTTCATGGTTTTTATGAATATATATTAATCCTATGATCATCCCCTTGAATCCTACAATATTTTGTGAAGTCTAGGACCCCATGACACCCTAAGAAGGTGTATGGTAGATCAAGAGATGTTTGGTTGTTGATTGGAAGGTTTTTGTACAAGTTTGTAACTAGGAAACCAAGTTTTGAACAATATATATACCTACTGTCCTTAAATGCAAAACGTGGGAAACTCAGTGGGTTTTGGGTGACTTTGGACCAAAGATTTAGAAAATACATTCCGAGACGAAACTATGGCCGAAAACGGGGATAAAAACGAGTTAATAACGAAGGAGATATGGTTTTCCGAAGTTTAACGACGAAAAGTATTTTTGGAAAATATTGTTGCTGTCCATTTTTGCCAAACGTGGAAACTTCAGGGGTTTCTGGGTAATTTTGGGTTAGATATTCAGAAAATACTTTCAAAAACGAAACCGTAGCCGTTGGAATCACTAAAAGAGCCCTTACGACGTGAAAGTTATGCCAAATACGAGTTAACGAGGAAAACTATATTTTCAGAAAAACTCACTGCTGTCACAATTTTCAAGGGCTGTTTTGAGGCGTTAGCCGTCAACTAGCCGTCCCGACTTATCAAGAATATGTTAATAGGTTGTCCCACGATTCCGGGGATATAAAGAACATAGAAAACGAGCTTATAACGAAAAAGATACAAGTGTTTGAAATCCGACGAAAAAATATATAATTCCATCAGCTTTTACTAATATAAACTTGCCGCAAAACTGTCTTTACGAGACACCATTTTCACGACTGTTTTTATCCATGATTGGTATGGTTTGAGTCCGCGCCGTCTTCAAATGAAATCAAGATCTCCCAGCAAGCTTTTTAAATCAATTGGCCGTTCGTCAAATAGACTTATAACGAATAAACTACGACCTCATCTTTTTACCCAAAAATCCTTTCAAAGTTATCATTTTGACAGCTTTTGCTATAATAGAATTTTCTAAGTGTTGAACATTATATTTTCAAGTAACGATATTGAGAGCCGATTTTCTCATTGATCGAGGCGCGTATAACCAAAACTCAAATGAGACGGCTGTGAGATCATGTTACAAGGTTTTCAAAAACGTCGAGTTTTACCACTAACACTTAACGTACAATATTTCACGACTAGTTTTACAAGGCCGTTTGGGCATATTTTCACAAAGTATGAAAAGTGGTTTATGACTTAACGAGACGTCAAAAATGTATTTTTCGACGAAAAGTAGTTTATGACTTAACGAGACGTCAAAAATGTATTTTTCGACGATAAACATTATTTTCAAAAGTAACGAGTGGTATCGTTAACATACGTATTTGCATGTGTAGCATCATTTCATTACTTACAATAGATCATATCATTCATATTAGGTCGCGGTTAGAGACCGAGCCTCATTTCAGCATATTCATTATTATCATTGTTGCTACCGCATCAGGTGAGTTTCATAGCCCCTCCTTTTACTTGTTTTGTAACGGTTTTGGGGGAGAATACATGCTCGTTTTACAATTAAACTCCATGCTTGTTTTACATTTAAACTTTATGCTTGTTTTACATTTAAACACACTGTTCATTATACAATAAAACACCATGTTTGTTTTACTTGAAATGTGACTGGTCTTTTATTTCTAATTGTTTATATGGCGACATTGTCAGAATTGATTATATGACGACATTGTCAGATGTATTTATATGACGACATTGTCAGATGTATTTATATGGCGGCATTGTCATGGCGACATTGTCAGAATTGTTACTATGACTTCATTGTTAGAATTTATCTTATGACGACATTGTCATGGCGATATTATCACACTTATATATTTTTCATTGAGACATTGTCACACTTAACATTACATTTTGTGGTTCATAAATCATTTAACGTTCACTTATACCAAATCATATTTGGCAATGGGTTGTAAACACACAGGTTGCAAGTCTTGTTATGGGCGGGACTTGGAACTGGGTGGATTTACAAGGCCTTTGCTGGGAAATCATTATTCAAAGGCATTACATTTTACAATAAACTCTATGAACTCACCAACCTCGTGTTGACACTTTTAGCATGTATTTTCAGGTATAAGCATTAGCACGCTACTGGAGGCTTTTGGCAGGGCATGGCATGGTCATAGAAGACTCTGACAAACATTTGGGACCGTTCTACCTATTTTAAAGGGCCTATTTCCGCACTACTTTTAACAATGTAAATTCAACATTTTTGTTAAACAATGTTGTTCTAAATAATTGAAATGAAAACCGTTTTTTGCACTTGTGTTGTGATACCAATTGAGTTGCACCCCAGTGGCATGTATGCTTCCGCTGGACCCGATTTTGGGGGTGTGACATAACAGATGGTGTTTTACGTCACCCCACAGATTCACAGGCATGGCGTACCATAGATGAAAAATTCCCCAAAATTGCTAAAGATCCGAGAAATCTACGGCTAGGAATATCGGCTGATGGGGTTGACGTCAACTCAGGAAATAGGCATCACAGTGTATGGCCAGTTTTATCTGTCATATACAACCTTCCTCCATGGTTGTATATGAAAAGAAAGTTTATCATGCTTTCGGTATTAATATCGGGATACACGGGAAATGATATCAATGTATTTTTAGAACCGTTGGTTGATGATCTGCATACCAAATTCGAGGAAGGGGTTGATACATATGATGCTTCTAAAAAAGAAAACTTTAATCTGCGTGCCATTGTGTTATGGACGATAAATGATTACCCTGCACTTGGTACATTATGTGGCTGCCCATACAGTGGATTCAAAGGTTGTGTAGTATGTGGGAAAGATACACACTGTGTTAGACTTTCCGCCTCATCCAAGCAAAGTTATGCTGGACACAGACGATATCTACCATACAACCATCCGTTCAGAAGGCAAAAAAATGCGTTTAATGGACATGAAGAACCACATCATGCTCCAAATCCACTGACCGGGGAACAAATATACAACGAGGTACAACATATTGAAAATAAGTGGGGAAAAGGAAAAACCTCGAAGAAACCAGAGGCAGAGGTGGGAAGATTAAAAAGCAGAAAAGGAAAACAACAGGAGAAGAGGGTAGTTCAAGCCAAGCAAATGAAGCATATTGGAAGAAATTCAACATTTGGTATCGAAAGCTAAGGTATTGGAGGCATCATTCTGCTCCGCATTGTATTGACTTCATGCATGTAGAAAAGAATGTTGGTGAGAGTCTACTCGGAACTTTGCTGAATGTTCCTGGAAAGACAAAAGATGGAATGAATGCTCAATTGGATCTGGAAGAGTTGGGGATAAAAGAAGAGTTGTTTGCTAAGCAAGAAGCAGACAAAACAACACTACCTCCAGCAGGTTACACATTAACGAATGCTGAAAAAGTCATCTTTTGTGAAACGTTAAGCAACATCAGGGTACCACAAGGCTATTGTTCAAATTTCTCAAGTTTGGTCAGCCTAAAGGATATGAAGCCCATTGGCCTTAAATCGCATGACTATCACATGCTAATGCAAGAGTTTTTGCCCATTGCTATACGTTCAGTCATGCACCCGCCCACACGATATGCTATTATCAGGTTTTGCTTTTTCTTTAAATCTATATGTAGGAAAGAAATCAGCTTGCAAGAACTAGATAAGATGCAAGAAGAACTTGTTGTGACATTGTGCCTACTCGAGAAGTTTTATCCTACGTCATTTTTTGATATTATGATACACTTGACTGTGCACCTAACTAGGAAGGTAAAATTATGTGGTCCCATATGCTTTCGATGGATGTATCCCTTCGAAAGATGTATGAAGGTTATTAAAGGACATGTGCGAAATAGAAATAGACCAGAGGGATGCATTGCTGAGGAGACTATCGCGGAAGAAACAATAGAGTTTTTTAGCGAATATCATAAAACCATGAAAACATTTGGTATCCCAGCTGATAAACATGTAACCAATGAAGATGAGGACGGAAAGCCATTTTCGGCAAATCAAGTGAAGTTTCCGAAGAATTCTTTCAGAAAGCAAATTTGTATGTAATACAAAATACAGATGAAATTCAACCGTATATCGAGTAAGTGTTACTAACACATGTCGATTTCGTTGCTTAAAATGTTCTATCAAATATAATAATGAAAGACGTTTATTTGTTTCAGGCGACACAAGGAACTTTTGAAAACAAAAAACCCGGGTAAAAAAATGGTATTGCTGGAGAATGAGCACAGTAAATCTTTTGCTAAGTGGTTGTGCGAAGAGGTAATCACTCGTATGTTGTTTACAATTGTTTGTTTGTTGCTAAAAAGAAGTGAGTTGAGATAAAATGTGGAGTGTGTTTTATTGATAAGTCCTTAACTGGTGTTTGTGATAAGCTATATAAACCGTTAATTAGTTGTAGCATTCACCCAGAAAAACTCATAGCTACAAGCTCCAAAACCAATAGTAGTAGTCTATAATAAATAAGCACTTACCAATGATCTGCCCAGCAACTTTTTCAGTCATAGAACCTATCATCATAATTGTCCCTCCTGTATATGACATTAGATAGAGGTCCACCAGCACACCATTTCATTATCCCAAACACTCCTATTCTTTAATTATTTGTTTGTTGTTCCTGCAATTTAAAGGTAATATATAGTTGTAATGAAATTCAGGTTGAGAGAGAGTTGGCGATATCCAAAGATAGTGTATCAGAAACTGTGAGGTGGATATCATTTGGACCACGCGCCAGCATAGTGAAATACGAGGCATATAACATCAATGGGTATACATTTCGTACGAAAAGTAATGATGGCATAGTTTACCAGAACAGTGGGGTTAGTGTTGAGGCAGTAGATGTTCACATATCCAAAGAAGTTGCAACCACAAGAAAAGCATTTTATTATGGGGTTTTACAAGAGATATGGGTACTAGATTACCGTTTCAGGCAAATTCCTCTTTTCAAATGTGATTGGGTTAATCTCAAAACTAGTGGGGTCAAACGCGATACTCTTGGTTATACGTTGGTAGACCTGCGTAGTTTAGGCCACAAGGATGATCCGTTCATATTAGCCTCACAAGAAACACAATTGTTTTATGTGAAAGACCAGGTAAATAAAAATTTGTCTATTGTATTTAAAAAACCTACCAAGAATTACAGAGATACATATGACGAAGTCGATGAGGAGTTTAGTACAGTCATTCACGAGCACAATGAAAACATATTGCCACGTGTAACTAAACATGACTTGGGCAAGGAATCACAAAGAGACTACTATCGAACCGACTGTGAAGGTATTGTTATACGAAAATCCAAGTGAAGCATGTCATGCTGCAAGTTAAGACTGCTAGTGTAACAGTTAAGACTGCTGGTTGAAGTTAAGACTGCTGCTCAAGGCTAAGTGCAAGGTTATTGCCGGTATTGTTAAGTTAGTACTGTTAGATGATTAGCAGTTTTAGTATTAAATAGTTTTTTATGTAATTTAGCCTGTTGTAATGGATTTTGACTCCAAAAAGTCAAGCTTTTCAATGGTAATGAAATTTTTTGCAGTTTTCACTATTATATATCCACTTGCAGTCAAGCTTTATTGTATTTGCAGTTTCCATTTATCATGTATATGCA
Organism: Artemisia tridentata subsp. tridentata; assembly: GCA_021014915.2. NCBI lineage: Eukaryota > Viridiplantae > Streptophyta > Magnoliopsida > Asterales > Asteraceae > Artemisia > Artemisia tridentata. The sequence continues at coordinate 163,416,547 of CP139502.1, read as the reverse complement.
CTTGCAGGCACTTTAGTAACATGTTACTTCATTAAAATTGAAAATTCAATTTAGAAAGTCAAGTAACCTAGTTCCTAGGGGCAAGTAACATACTTACATACTAGTGCATTAAACTAGATAGACTATAAAATCCCAGCATTGTAATGGGGCAAATGAAGAGTCATGACTAATAGTATGAACTCAATTAAGTGAATATCAAATTAGACTCAAACTAGATAGACTATAAAATCCCATATCTAACCCCTCAAAATTACATAAGTTATCAGAAATGTGTGACCATATGTATCAAATTGTGACTACACTTAAATAATGTGTGACAAAATATGACTCTATAATTTAGACACCTAAATAAATACTTCATGTGATGACCATATGTAACATCTTGAATTTAGTCACACAAACACTCAATGTGACTAATATCAAGGTTAATGGTAACTGAGTTCACATTTTGCAATAAATAATAGTCACATGAATATTTCACAGTGTGACTATTTTGAATGTATTGGTCACATATAATACCCTTATAATGTGGCCATAAACATAATTTAGATACACATTTGTGGTATGGTGTGACTATTGTATATCCTATAGTCACATGATTGTGCTACAATTAAATGAGACCATACACATTAGGATTTGGCAAGCAAACACACACTAAAGTTTAGACACACATATTAACTTACGTGACCATATGTATCGAATTTTGGTCACACTTAATCATGTATGCCTATGGTTTAGTGTGACCATATATGACTCACACTGTTCAAGTGTGTGACATATATTTGTCACTTTTAAATGCATATCGTGACTAAAGCTTCAAACTTAATTTTCAGTTGTCACACATTCCAAATTCATATGTGGCTAAATTTTCAACAAGAACTAGCAGTCACGTTTAAATAATGTGTGACAAACTTGACTATATGATTTAGCCACATACACAATTACTTAATGTGACCATATATGGATTTTCGTCACACTGGTCAATTGTATGACATATATTTGTCACACATGTATATATATAGTGTGACTAATGTTTCAAACTTATTTGTATCCATCACACGTTCCAAATTATAAGTGACTAAATAATCAAAAAAAAAAAAAACCAGATACCTATAGTCACAAAAATATTCAAATGTGTGGCTGTAGCCTTAGATTTAATTCCGAAATGGTCACACAAGTCGGATCAAGTGTGGTTGTTTCTTTTATTCAGGTACATTTAGTCACATAAAAAAGTTACTGTGTGACCGTTCAAAAAACAACATGTGTGACGAAAACCCACTTTTGTACTAGTGTAATACCAATATAGATATTCAAGGATTTCTTACAATAAATATTTTCTTTGGAGAGACTGTTGGGAATACGTTTTATTATTATCAAGTGTCGGTCATTAGTTTTGTAATAGGTTGCTATATTATTTTGTCTCATATGATTGTCTATTTAGACTTAAGTCCATAGGCCTTGTGTTTAAGCCCATTCGTATGAAATGAAGGATACTAGGGGTGTTGCCCTAGCCCTTCCCTATATATATCACATGTAAGACAACATTATGAGAGTTGGTTATTTCATTATCTATACTAAACCTTTGTTTATTTATTTATCATATTGAAGTAATCATCCATCTATCATCTCTATCTCATTTCTATACTTGTGTGTTTACATTATGGTGACCTAACAAGTGGTATCAATCGCTAGAATAAGGTTTGAAGTGTTTTGTGTTGATTTTTGAACCAAAAATTATTCTTTTATATACTTGTTATTTTAGTTTTTGATTTTTTTTTTTGTTTATTTCTTGGGCTTTAGCACTCCTTTGATTACAAAATAGTGTTACAAACCTTTTATAACAAGAAAGGTTCAAGTTTTTTGGCTACAAATAAAGTTTTTTTATTCGTACCTTTATGTTCTACCAAATTTCAAAATCACGAAACTTTGTTAAAAACATTAAAGCTTGAAACTTTCGTTTAGATTTAGCATTTTTAAGGTTAGTTGTACAAGAATCTTGGATTTAATATCAGTTTTTTAGTGTGCTTTAATCGTTTTCAAAAAACTACCAAAGTTTTGAAATCATAATACCCTAAAGTTTCGAAATACTTGTTAAACCCTAAAGTTTCGAGATCACTACACAAGCATCGTCTTTAGGATATTTCGTTTACTCAGTGTTTATCTTTCTTGTATAAGCTAGAAAAATACTTCGACACTTGAGAATCTTTCTAATTTGTATAAATTAGAAAGTTTGTGAAAGTTTCGTAATATTAAAGTTTCTAAATAACTTTAAGTTTCGAAATCATCAACGTTTCAAAATTAGGAGATAATCACACTTTCGAAATCAGGAGTTCATCAAAGTTTCGAAATCAGGAGTTAACCAAAGTTTCAAAATCAGTAGTTCATCAAAGTTTCGAGATAAGCACTTCTTCAAAGTTTTGAAATAGGTCAACACTACAACTCACTTCATAACCATCTACAAGATCCATCATCTACACAAGTGTAAAAGTCTCAACCACCATACTTCAACTATTTTCATCAACAACAGCAGTATCCTCAACAATAGCAGTATCCTCAATAATAGTTGTATCCTCAACAACAACTATTCATGCAACAATATCAATTCTTTCCACAACAACAATTCCCTCAACAACAACCATACCCTATACCACAACAACCAATGCAATCATTCACTTTTTCTGCAAAACAACCACATTGGTTTGATCAAATGTGTAAAGCTGTTAGCAGCCAACAATCGAGACATGAAGCTGGATCACTTGACACACCTCCAATGCTCACTCCTGACATTGGTAGTTTTTTAAAACTTTCAAAAACTACAACAGTTCCAGGAGATGCAACGGCTATTCCTCTAAGACTTAAGACTCTCATCACTGTTCCCGAGAATCAACTTACTGCAGAGCAAATACTTCATTGTGAAGTAAATGAACTTGCAATGTCATATATTCTTCAGGGAATACCTAATCCGATTTTCCAAATTATTGATGCTCAGAAAACAGCTAAGGACATGTGGGAACACGTTCATCTCTTAATAGAAGGCACTGAACTGAACCAAAAAGACATGGAATCCAAACTTTACCTCGAATACACTATGTTCATGATTGGACCAGGGGAGTCACTAGAGTCTTATTACCATCGGTTCACAAACATCATTAATGATTTGGACAGACACAACATTGTTTTACCAAAGATTGCCATCAACACTAAGTTTATCAGTTGTCTTGGTCCAGATTGGCAAAAATATGTCACGTTTGTTCGCCAAGCCAAAAATCTTCACAATGCATCGTATGGTTTATTGTATGACTATTTGAAGCACCATCAATATGAAGTTGACAAAGATCGAGCTCTCCATGGCAATTATAACCTTCTACAACTCCAAATTCATTGGCACTGATAGCTCAATCTCACTTTGCTCCACCTCTACAGTCAAACCATGCTTATGTCCAACAACAACATCACTTTACTTACCCTCAACAAACCCCATCAACCTAACTTATTTCATATGAGTCAACACAGTAAACAATTGACAATCAACTTGTCCCCTATGACAACACTGACACCATGTTCTACACAAATACAAACAATGACGAAGACGATGCATTCAATTCTTTGAATGAAGGATTTGCACTCATTGCTCATGCTTTCAACAAATTTTCTAACAAATCCAACAATCGTCTTCGCACTTCATCTAACACCAGGAATCAAGCTGTTGTACAAGATGGATGGGTTGAAATACAGAATCGTAACTATGGAAGAACGAGCTCAGGAGGTTATAAGGGAAATTCAGGAAATGGACAACGATTTAATGCAATTGGTGGAAATTGGAACAATGCAGGTGCTCCTCAGAGAATGGTTGAAATTATTGAAACTGGGAATATAGAGACTGGGAATACTATGGTTAAGTGCTATAACTGCTATGGGAAAGGTCATCTGGCTAAAGCATCTCCCAAACCTAGAGTAAGAGGCATTGAGTTTCATAAACATGCACTACTTCTAGCTCTAAAGGATGAATCAGGGGGCACTCTCACAGACAAAGAAATTAGCTTCATGGAAAATGCATACTCGCATGATGACATGGAAGATTTGGAAGCAAATGCAGTTGTGATGCTAATGGCAAATATGCAGAAACTTCACATGAGTGACACAGGCCCAGTGTATGAAACTGATGGTCTGTCTCAGGTACCTGATCCAAACACATGTTTGATACATGAAATTGCATCACCATCTGCATCTGCATCAAACGAGGAACAAGTTGTTCAACATGACTCATTGTTATCTATTCCACTATATGAACAAATGAACACCGTTGTTACATTTGATGATAATGATCAAATTAACCCCATTGATACATTTGATGATCCAGTTGAAGATGATACCAGTGATCAACTTGAACATTTGATGGTCCAGATCCATAACTCATGACCTTACTTTTGACCACCCAATCCCAAGTTAAAAAATGTAATGAAATCAACAAGACATTAAAAGCAAAAGTTGCATCATTAACTGCGGATCTTGAGTGCTGTAAAATACATCTCACAAAATTTGAAACAAAAGAAAAACGATAACAAAGGTTTGAAGTTGCATTTCAAAAAGCTTATGTAAAAGAACAAGAGCTACAACATCAAATTCGATAATTAATTGTTTCCAACAATAACTTGATTTCCAAGTTGGAACAAGAAAATTTTGAGAACAAACAACAAGTTGAACATCTCAATTCAGAAATTTTTAAAATAAAAAATGAGATGTCTACTTGTCAAGCTAGTTTTTTCTGAATACAAACAAACGTCAAGGAAACAAATTAATTCTTAACTTGATGAAATTGTCGAATTGGAAAGCAAACTAAAAGAATTTCAAAACGTTGTTTACAAAACGGGTGAGTCTATCACTACAATACAAAAGTTCACTTTCAAACCAAATCCCAAAGGTTTTGGTTTTGCTCTTGGTGATGATAAACCACGTTTTCTACACATAGCACTCAAAGAAAATCCAAAGTTGTATAGTGCAGAACAATAACTTTATGATTCAATTATGCGTGTTGTTGTATATAACTGTGAGGAAGAACAAGAGCAGGAAGAAGAGAGTCGAACAAAAATGAGCAACGTTAAATATAACAAACAATTTGATTATTCCAAATTGCCACATGTTTTTGACACCTTCGTTCCTCAAAAGGATAAAACAGAACAACCATGGTATGTAATGCAAATTCATGAATCATCTTCTGATTTTGGTCCTGTTAAACCAGTGGTACAAATAAGTGGACCTTTACCAACCTTTGGTGAAATTGCACCATTTCCTAAACGATGTCTTGTACCCAGGTATTTTGATACGTTTATGGAAGACATCAAATTTTTAGAACCACCAATTGAACATAACACAGAAATAAAAGTTTCCACTTTTCAATCTACTTACGAAAAAGAAAAGAGAGAAATTTTTCAAACACAATTTTTACCGCATGTTCCACATTTGCATTGTAAAACCCTAAAATTTGGATTCACATTTTTACATCTAATTTGAATTTTTAACATAAGTTTGATATTAAGTCATATACAATTACACTACCAGAAAAATAGCCTTTAATGACTCCTAAATTATGACACACACATTTTATTGACAAGCAAAAGTGTGAGTCATAAAAAAACTGTCATAACTTGTACAATTTGAAGGACTTATGACATGCAATTATTAGAGTCGTAAAAACTAAAACACGGGATACACTTTTTGTTTCCCACTATTGACAAAACCCCACAAGTCCTTCAAAATCCCAAAAAAAAAACCAATACTAGGGTTAGCTATTCTTCTCTCCCAATCCAGCCGCCCACCTTCACCACATTTTTCCGGCCATATTTCTCCGGCATCTCCACCATCTCCGGCGACCTCATCACAGCCGTCATTAAACACCATCAACCTCTCACCATCACAACCCCTCGCCTCTTCTCTCTTTCTTGAAGATGCCGACCACCGCCACCACCCTTTCACTGCCACACAACAAAGTTTGAGATATATCCACACCTCCCCCCCCCCAATCGACATCTATTATATAAAAAACACTTTAATTATTTTATTTACATGCTTATAAATACCCACACGACACACAAAAACACACATAATAATCTGAGTATTAGAATAAATGGGGGCGTTAAGTGTGTTGGTGACAGGAGGGGCAGGGTACATAGGGAGTCATACGGTGGGACAGTTGTTGTTGATAATTTAGGTAATTCTTCTGAAGTAGCTATTACCAGAGTTAAGGAACTTGTTGGTGATCGTGCTACTAATTTATCTTTTCATAAGTTTTTTTTTTTTTTTTTTTTTTTTTTTTTTTTTTGACTTGTTTGATTATTTATTGATCGAGTTATGTGCTAGTTTATATTTTTTAATGTCATGTTTGATTAATGATTTATTTATTTTTTTCTCTTTTATTTGATTGATTGTTTAAGTTTCAGTGCATGTGAATGATTGAAAGTTTGTTGTGTGTCTTGTTTGAGTCATCATCCCTTTTTCAAAATGATAGTAGGTTGTTTGGGATTTTGATGAAGATGTTGTTGGATATTGAGGATGAGGCTGCGTGGCATACGGCTGAGGATGAGGATGAGGATGCGGGGGAGTCGAGTAATTATAGTGTGACGCAGGGTGCGTTTAGTTAGAAATTAGAAGAGACATTCCCTACTTTTACATCTATAATTCTATAGGAAGTTGGAACAGGGGGGAGGGGGGGGGTCTCCACAAAAGAGTGCGTTTTGTAATTCTCTTTGTTTTGCTGTTCTGCAGGTATGGTTTCATGTTTGGTTTTCATTTTCTCGTTTTTAGGTATCAGCAAGTAAATGACAGATAGACCTTTCTATGCTTGTATGTTTTTTTATGACTTACTCGTAGTTAATCTAATGTCTTTGCTTATCTGTGTGCTAAAATCTTTGCAATATATACCTGCTTCTTAATTTCAATATAATCGTGGTAATGGTTTCTTGATTGTCTGTTAAGGTGATGGAAGTGCTCATGTCGCTACAAGGATCTCAAATGGAAGCAGATGATCCCACCACTAGTTACATGCTTCAAGTAGGTGTTATAATGATTCAAAGTACATTTATGGCAATGTTTTTGAATTTTAAGCTATTGCTAATCGTCCCTTTTTCATCACTCTTTGTAGGCATGGGCCAGACTATGCAAGTGCTTAGGACAGGATTTCCTCCCTTACATGAACGTTGTTATGCCTCCTTTGCTTCAGTCCGCTCAACTCAAACCTGATGTAATTATTACCTCGGCTGATTCAAAGAAGGTGCGATATGATTGGCCCTTTCCTTTTGAAGAAGGGAAGTTATTCGTCCTTACTCTTAGTGCTGGCTTAGAGGGTTATCATATCAGTGTTGAAGGTAGACACATAACTTCATTTCCATATCGAACTGTAAGTCTTATCCTTTAGCTGTTCTTAGCATTAGAACCGTCTGATCTTCTATTAATATTAGAGGTGGCAATTTTGAACTATCTACTTATGAATGGGTCGATTTGGAAAGTGTCTTATCTCAAAAGAGTCGAACAGAAATTTAGCTTTACGGAGAACGAGTCTACTAAAGAACGTAGCTAAGGGGCATCGAATCAAAGTCAAAAAGCTGGCCAAAATTGACGTTGAACGATTATAATCCGGTTACCGAAGATGCATTGGCTGCTAACTTTTTGATTCCGCTTGACAAGAAAATGGGCGGTGGAGGTTCACTTGTTGAGCTTTGTTGTGATTCTTTGAAGGATTTTAATCCTATGGGGTTCCTGTTTCTGTTGAGAAAGGTATTGGTCGTAACATATAGTGATCATAAGTGTTTATCGCAAGCTTTGAGCCCTCGACGATAGTTATATATGCTACGGGCATCTCATGTCTGAGTATTTATTGTGCAGGTGATTTGTCAAGCTTTGATGTATCTTTCTTTGAAAAGTTCGACGTCGTGGTTATCAGGTTATCAGTTGCTGTTCACTTAATTGCAGCCAAAGAATAGCTCTTTATTACTAGTCTAAGGAAATTATAATTTAGTAAAAAGTTGTATGTATTATTACAAGATGAGCTCAGTTCATTTTGTTTCGTAATGTTGCAGAAATCAATGAATGAGAAATGTCGCAAGTTGTCAAAGCGAGTTGCGTTTTACACAGTGGATTGTAGGGACTCTTGTGGTGAAATATTTGTTGATTTGCAGAAGTATTCTTATGCCCAGGTGATTATATCAGCTAATTATTTCTCTCATGATGTACACACTCTTATGTAATATTTGTTAGTTTACTTTCTGGCCGTTAATTTCCAGTCATAGGGTTTAATGGAACATGTCACCACAAGAGAGTTGTCTAGTTGACGTTTGAACTTTAATTTGAATAGTTAGAGTTGAAGTACCCTTGGTGGTTGCCACTGATATTTATGTCCAACTCTGTAGAATACGAATAGATTATAGGACTTAGTAGCCATGTTTTAGATGTTAAACTGATTATCACTTTTTCTATAACTTACATGTGACTGGTGTTACCAGCGGAACCGGGACTAAAAGAGACCGGATGCAAAATAGAAAGCACACTCCGGGATACTTCAGACTGCGTGAGATCCTTTGTTTCAAGTCTGGTATGTTTCAACATTTAAATTTGAGTGTATATACTAATCCGAGGAGTATAATATGATAGACAACAAACTAAAACCATAAACTGCCATGTGGTGCAGAACTTTGTAGATTTAGCTGGAAGCGAAAGAGCATCACAGACAAATGCCGATGGTGCTAGGCTGAGAGAAGGTTGCCACATCAACCTTAGCTTGATGACTCTGACTACTGTGATTATGTAGCTATATATGTTCTACACATTTACCTGTATATCACCCATATATGTTTCTACAATTTTAGAATTTGAAAATAACTTGTAGTTGTATGAAACGCATTGTTTTGATATATATGAAATGCGCTTTTTTGCTATTTGTGTATTTATTTGTATTATGAGATTATCTGTTATTTAATGTGGGGATATTATTAATTTTATAAAAATTTTTTTTTTTTAAAAAAATTTGAACCATGACACGCAAAAAATGGGTCATAAAATAGTGTCATAAAAGCGTGTCATAAATTTATGACGCGCGAAATACGTGTCATAAAGCTTTATGACGGGTCGATCAATGACACCAAAAAGCGCGTCATCTGACCCCTTTTATGACACGCAATGCGCGTCATTAAAGGCCTTTTTTCTAGTAGTGTATACAATTAAACTATATTTTATATATTGGAATAATAATAAAACCTATTCTATCCTAAAATAAAATCGGTGCACTTCTCATTTACTAGGCTACTACACGTTTTCTATGTGTCTATTTGACCCAAAAATTAGAACCCTCCCCCTCCTTTACACATTTTTATTTAACAAAGGCATAAGACCAAATAATGTTGACAAAATAAAAGATCTGGTTGTTCCTAATTAGTATCAAATCACACGGCATTCCCAAATAAAACCTACGCTCCTTCCCCTTTTCCCTCATTCACATATATGGCCTCCCCATTCCCTCTTCATAACTGAACCCTAAACTTGTCCCAAATTCATTGTGTTTCTCTCCAAAGATTAAGAAGAAGAAAGTGGTGAAGCTTGGTGATTCGTAGCATATTCTTGGTGTATTGATTAATTCGCAGTCCTTGTTGCTTTGATTTCTTTGTCTCAGCCTAATAAGGTATTCATGGTCTCCCTTTTGTTTTTCACTCTTTTATACGACACATAGATGAATATGATCTGATCTAAAACATATAATATGAAATGTGATAATCATACTTTTGTGCTAATCATGTGTCTCGTTAAAAGATATGTATAAGTCATACGCCACATGAAATCATAAACCTTGTAAAACATGTGTGTCGACCTAATTCATAATAGAAACCCTAGAAACCTTGTCATTAAAACCCTATTATGATCATTAAATGCACGACTTAAAACCTGGGAAACCCTTGATCCATAAATAGGAGGAGTACATGAAATATAACAAGGGGTTAGGGTTTAATTTTATGATTTTATGTGGATTTGTGTCTCGTTAATTATGATGTGGTATATGTGTGAATTTGTGTCAACCTAAAGATATGGTAAAACATGTGTTAGTCCTTGTCTAAGACCATTATGTAACATGTTTGTTTCAGATCTTAAAAGGAATAAGGATTAGGGTTTGTTTTTTGTCTCACTTGTATGCTATCCAAATTTTGGGTCGTGTTGCAAGGGTCATAAGTTAATGATACAAACGTGTTTTTTCAATATTTTTAAGGCTAAAAAAAATTCAGAATGTGTGCTATCTGGATATCAAATTTCATAATTTTTGGAGGTCGTGAAGGTGGTCTTTTGATTTTTACTAGATTAAGTGTCAAAACGGTGAATCTGAGTCTGAAAATCAGTCGATGTTTTTGATTTTTAATTCTCAAACCACAAGGAGTTATGATCCATCCATTTTCAGGGGTGATATTTAAGTTATGTGTGACTTCCTAGAAATTTTGTTGATATTTCAAAAGTGTTTTGATATGCTTTTTAATTACGAACTTTTTGGGTGTTTCAGTAGTTCATTTTCTGGATAGTCGTGTAAAGAGTGATTTTTATTGTGTGCTTGTACTAATGAATAAAATCTAAAAACATTCTAGAACATACTTAAGATATATATGTATCACTGGGTAAAATTATAGAATTAAATGAGCTTGTTTGAGGTGTTTTAAAATTCATAAGAATTGGACATGATTTATAATAGAATCCTGAATCGTTAATTAAAACACTTATAAACCTAATATTGGTGTATTTGGAACCTAAATAAGATAAATATTATTTTGAAGTCTAATAACTTATGTTTGATTATTAATCATGGTTAACCTCTAACATTGGCATATTAGCATTTATAACCCTAAACTTTGATTAATTATGAATTCTACCTAAAAGTTCCATAAATAGAATAAAACCCTAAGTGTGTTGACATAAATTTCAATAGACATTTAAAATCGGTAATGAGCTAATAAGTATCATATGAACCCTAATTCGTGTAAATTCGTTGAAGAAGGCGTGATGTTGTTTCCTTGCGTTCACTTTTCCATTTGCTTTAATTTCATTTGCTAAGGTACGGATATTCTACCCTTTCTCAGTAAGGGTTTCGCATTGACTCTTCGATCCTTGACTATATTTCATTCGTTATGATATTCGTTGGTGATTTCATTTGATATGATTCCTTATGATATGATATTCAGTTCTATGTCATTTAATATGGCATTCATTTCAGTTAATATTCTTTTGTTTAAATATACTATAATTAATTCGTTATGATGTGATATCTTGTTTATTCTGTTACCCGAGCTAACTAGTCATGGAGGTACCATGGCCATGTCATTGAGTCACCAATGGCATGACACTATCTGTGGCGCTGTGATTGGTCCACGGCGTTCCTTTTTGATATGTATATGATTATTGAGCTTGTGCACTTATTTGCCATTTTGATACGCCAATATATTTGTCAGAGTACAGGTGTATGGTGGTGTATGTATAACTTTGTTTTGCAGGGAGCGTATGGATGCATCCTAGGTTTGTTTTGTGATATGATTATGTTATGACTTTGTAGTGAATGGTGGTGTCTGCCATACACCCCATGTCACTTTTCAGAGGTCATGTCTCTATTTGTTATGTTATGATATGATTATGTGGATAAGCAGGTGGCAAGCTTTGTGAGCTCATGGATAATTTCTTATGATTCGTTTCCTTCATTACCTTTCACTTAATTTAGTATTCGTTTGATTCTCGTGACTTGTGACATTTTGTTCGGCAAATTCTTTTTTATTTCATTTCATATAATTATTTATATTCAGTTCATTATTCGTTTATATCCGTTCACTGGGCTTTTTAAGCTCAGCCGCATTTTCTTTTCTCTGCGGCATGCATTCAAGTGGGATGATGGGATTTGAGTGATGAGAGTAGGAGCTTTTAGAGGACTAACCCAACCTTAGTTTCCCTATCTTTTGGAATTAGTTTATGACTTATGTCTTGGTTATTTCATTTCATTTTAGAGTTGGATTTGATTTGTATTTCTTTGGAAGTCATTTTGTTTCTTGACTTGTATTTATTTATTTAAGTCTTCCGTTTGCGTTTATTATGTTCTGATTGACACCATAATGTGACATTTTGACCCTTGTCGGGTTGGGGTGTTACATGCGTCTTTGTGCTACACACTGGGAACAAGAACTCCAAAAGGAAGTAACATCTGTGACGAACATTTTTAACGAAACTGAAAATTCGATTTCAAAACAAAAACGTCAAAACAAAGTTTTACTAAATGATGCGTGATGAAGCGAAAAGTGTACCGCTTTTAGGGGGTCATTTAAGCCCTAAATCGTGTTTATTTGATCAAATATTGCCCTAAATCATTCCTTTTGTCATTTTAGGTACTTTGGAGAAGAAATCTAGAAAAGGAAGCATTTTGGACGTTTTTGGAGCATAAAAGTGAAGAAAACGACAAAGTCTCAAAATTATGCTGGAAAGTACCTTTGACGGCGTCAGGGATTGTTCCAGACGGCGTCATGGCTTGGCAAAAGAGGTGGATATGAAAATTACTCATGATAAGCCAGAGAATTTTACAATGGAAAGTCTGACGGCGTCACCCTTTGAAGTGATCAAGGTCGTCACGGTTTAAGTTAAAGAGGGACGGCGTCAAGCCCATTTCTGACGGCGTCAAGCCTTGATAAGCCAGAGCGGATTTTGGAGCACTAAAGAGGGACGGCGTCAGGAAGGCCATCCGGGAACCCTAGACACGGCGAGGTGACGGCGTCAAGATCTACAACGTGACGCCGTCAGCCCTTAAACTCTATATATAGTTTTGCAATTTTTTGTCATTAGTGTGCAACTTTGTGAGGAGAAACCCTAAAGACGAATTTCTGCCATTTTTAAGGGTTTTCATACCCTTGGATCTCCCATGTTTAATTGAAGATAAGTTATCATTTAATCATTCAATATGTCTATGTGTTGTTTGATTATAACTTGTTCTTGTCTTTTGATTAACATGCTAGGCTAGATTTATCTTGTGTTTGCTTAGATCTAATGAAACCTAGCTATTGATTATTGGTTATTAGTGTGTTATTAATTGTATTGGATGATTGTTTATCGACGTTAGGCTTAAGAAAACTGGCTAACTTCCTATACGGTAACTTGCTTGAACGTCTTAAGAAACATGAACCAATGCGTACTAAGGTTTTTATGGTTGTATTTAATGCATGAGCGAATTCTAGTGATCCCATGTTAGGAGCTTCTTAGCCGGCTCGACATAGGAGTGAAGTAGGAGCTTGTAGAGTTGGGGAAGTACGTACGCCACCCCACGATTGGTATTAAGGAATACACCCGTCATCCACGCAATTAATACACACTAATCAACCGGTAAAAGATAGTTAGGGAGTAAGGAAATCTAAGTAAACACATTTCTCTCCACATAAGTTTCACAACTCTTTTCATTTTCAGTTATTTTATTTTATTTGCATTTGTAGTTATTTGGGTTAGTTGACTAGCAACTAATTCCGCCCACTCCTTCAAACCCGAGATTTTACTTGCTTTCATAAAAAATATAAAAATACAAAAAGAATCTTCTCTCACCCTTAGACCTAATTAGAGTAGTTTTTCAATCCTAACGACACTATTCCCTGTGGAGAACGATCAATCCCCCGTACTTACCACTACACTATACTACATCGGTCAGGTACACTGCCTGGTGGGGTTGTAAGCCTCTTGAGATCCCTCGAGAGATAAAACCTGTTGTAAGGTTGCAAAACCACGCATCAAGTTTTTGGCGCCGTTGCCGGGGAATAGTTATTGTTTAGGTTGAACTTTTATTTTATTAGGTCTACTCACAAGATTCCTTTCTAGTGAGATTTTTATTTTTCTTTTTCTTAGATTTCTTTAGTCTATCTTTTTCTTTGTGCCCTTTGTTTGTAAAACCATTTTCATTTGTCACCATGGCGGATGAAATTCCATTTAGATCATTAACAATAGAGGAACAATTACTTTACACGGATAGATTTGCTTCCTGTTGTTCCAATGAATTTTTAAGTGATCTTAGATATATACAAGAGGAGATGGGTATAAAGTTTGATAGGTTTGATGAATTATGTGCATGTGTGGCTTCTATTAAACAATCATTGTTAGGATCAACTCCTTTTAATAAGACCCTTTGGAAAAATTTTGAGGAAAGCCTCCTAACCGTGAACCATAAGTTTAATGAATTAATGGGTTCGTATACATCACAACTTGAGGAAAGAATTGAGGAGGATTTAGCCGAACATGAGCATATTGAGCAAAAAGACCTAGGTTTTATGATCAATGACTTTGAATCTCAAGGAACACATGATGAATCCTTTAGGCAAATTGAACATAGTAATCATGTTATCGGGGAAGATTCTTATGAATCGGACTTAGAACTTGAAATGGCTAGAGAAGGATTTGAGATACTTAGGAGCATGTTTGGGTTAGATTCTACTAAAACACATGATGTGGATATAATTGATATAAAGACAAGGAAGAATGAGGTAAATAACACAAACCTACAAAGTACCCCACAAGTCCTACCATCATTCGAGGCATACACACCGCTCGTGACTTACCCAGAAGAAGTAAAAGGGACTATAGGAACCCCAATTGAAGTAGAACCTTTGGAAGAAACAAAACTAGAAGAAATAGGTTTGAATACTTGTAGTCATAACCTTTCTTTTAGTTCTATGGAAGTTCCTAGTTTTGATGAACCGGAGCCTAAACCAAAACCGTTACCTAATCTTCCATCCTTAGATGTGAACTTAGGAATTGAATTAGGTCCCGATCCACCCATCAAACCATGTAGTCCGGGTAATGTTAAGATTAAGGTAGTAGACTCTAGGCCTTGTAGAGAGGAAGCTAACATAGGAGTGAACCATGACCTTACATACTTACATCACCCATTTATGATTGATCACAAGAAACATTATGGGTTTAAACCGGGTTTATTAGGTCAAAGTGGATTCTTAACTTGGAGTCTCTCGAAGTTGATAAAAGATGATCCTTTTCTAGGAGAAAATCTTAATCCGCCCACTAACCCAATTGAATTAGGTAAGGTTATGATGATAGGATCCCGCACCTTTGAGCATATAATTCACCCGTCACTCTTTCCTCACGTGGCATATTTCCACCCTAAGGGTGTGTATCGCTACTTTCACCCACACTTAATCCTAAGTGTAGGGAAAACCTCCCCTATTTCCGTTAAATAAGGGTAGAGTCAGGCTCGTGACTCGAACAAAAACAAGCGCTTCTTGGGAGGCAACCCAAGCTTTATTTGCTTTGTGTGTTTATTTATTTGTTTGTTTGATTTTATTTGTTTCCGTATGTGTGTTTAATTTTTATTATTATTGATTCATGTTCAAAACTAAATTGTGAAAATGCTTTATCTTGTTTTTAACTTTGTCTTAACTACATATAAAGGTATTTTGCAAAAGATAAGTGTAAGGGAAATCTAAATCGGTTTATTAGAACAAATGAACATGAATCGTAATAATAATAAATTAACATACATATTAGTATTTGTTTGAGTCAAATGCTTGTATCGAGTCATAATGATATTTTGCAGGATTTCCAGGAAGTAAGGTATAGGTTTTTCCAGAAATTTTCCGGAAACTTAACATGAGAATTCTGTCAGATCATTTCTGACGGCGTCAGGCGTTACAACCTGACGGCGTCAGGTTTTAATTTTCAGAAATTTTTGAAAGTTTTGTTTTCATAAAAAGTTTTTATTAAATCTATAACTTATAATCTCCAGGAATCTGCAAAATTATCATTCCACAAGCATTATATCCGTATATATAGAATTTATCCCGTCGATGTTATGCAGGTTTTCGTGTTTGTTTTCTCAGGTTTAACAGGTTATTTTGGACAAGGAGATGTATGTGGAATCTAGCTTATGGCGTTGCATTAGTCTTGGAGCTTCTACATTACCTTGGAAGAAGATCTAACCATGTTACCACATTATCCACCGAACGAATCAGGGGAGTATTTGATTTTATTCTCTTACCTTTTTTCTTTTACATCTTGTTATTTGAACATTGGGGACAATGTTCATCTTAAATGTAAGAGGGGGGGGGGGGGTAAAAGTACGATACTTTAGAAAATACAATTGCAATTGATTTTTGTTTGTTTAATAGTAGATGTGTAATAAAACTGAGAGAAATACCTGTTAGGGCAATTTTAGTGCCAAATTTAAAATTTTTTACAATATTTAAGAGTGAAACTTTGATCTTAATGAGCGTCTCATGGATAGGAGTTATATGACTAGCACAAAAACCGTACCACTAAAAAAATTTTCCACCCCCAAATATGTGAGGTTCGCCCCTAGAATTGGTAGGAAAAGCATTTATGCTATGATGTGTGTACCGGTAGCACTTAGATTCTAGAACTTGAGTTAGGACCATTCCGAGGCCACAAGTGAGACTACATTCGTGTAGTTAGATTTACTACATGATAAGAGGCATTAGGATTAACCCATTGTTTTACACCTGTGTTTTTGTTATAATTACATTGGCTACATTGGTCAAGTAATTCTCCCACACCCTTTGCGTTGTACTCATTTTTAGTACACGATACCCCTAGTACAACCCTCAGAGCCTATCTTTTCGTTTCGACCTTTAAGCATTTTACTTAAAGGAAGAATTTGTTTACACCCCACTGAAATGTACACCCAAATCGCCTTAGCCTACCTTGTATGCACTCATCTTTAGTGCATTATTGTGACAACATTTGTTTAAACCCCAAGTTAATTATCTAATTGATTACATGGTTGCTAAGTCGAGTCATATCCTTGTACATATTGTTTTGGGACGATTGGGACTCATGGGTAAAGTACTAGTGTAATGGAGTAATGGGGAAGAACATCATTTATTACCCCCATATGTGCTAAATATTTTAAAAAGTACTCCAAGTGTTTCGATTATCTTAATTCGAGTCATTAGAATAGTTATTTGTAAAGTTATGTAAAAGTTCAAGTGTAAGGGGAATGCAACACCCCTATGATGTATTATTTTGGATGGTAGGGAAAGAGTGTATGAAAAAAAAAAAATCGAAAAAATCAAGAAAAATACAAAAAAATGAGAAAAAGAAAAATAGAAAAAACATATGGACTACCATCCCGTTTCATTTTATGTTTATTTTATGTTTTTGTTATTTTGTTTTTAGCTTAAGTCGAGTCTAGTCTTGGCTTAGCAACGCCATATTGTACATGTAATTAATCAAGATCTTTAACTCGCCACCAGTAAAATATCCCTTATCCAACAAAACCGTGTTTATCATATCCCTACACCTCATGTTATAACCCATGTAAAAGCCCTCTTTGATAGTTTATCTTAGGTGCTTACGCCTAGTGGAGGAGGTTTTCGATCCTTTCCCAAGCTTATGGTAATCTATTTGCTATGACAGGTAGTGAGAGATATTATCCGTTTTCATTTATGAGATTTATTTTGATGACACCTGAGAGATGTGAGTATCTAAACACTACTTGTGAGGTGCTAGTTTGTAATCTCCGTGCTTATTATGGTTAAAGTGGATCGATTATTTGTTGTAATTACTTTTATATTAGCATTAAATGACCCCTAACTTGTATTTTGATTAGAATAAAAGCGCATTTGCTTGAGGACAAGCAAATCTCAAGTGTAAGGGTATTTGATGAAGTGAAAAGTGTACCGCTTTTAGGGGGTCATTTAAGCCCTAAATCGTGTTTATTTGATCAAATATTTCTCTAAATCGTTATTTTTGTCATTTTAGGTACTTTGGAGAAGAAATCTGGAAAAGGAAGCATTTTGGACGTTTTTGGAGCATAAAAGTGAAGAAAACGACAAAGTCTCAAAATTATGCTGGAAAGTACCTTTGACGGCGTCAGGGATTGTTCCAGACGGCGTCATGGCTTGGCAAAAGAGGTGGATATGAAAATTACACATGATAAGCCAGAGAATTTTACAATGGAAAGTCTGACGGCGTCACCCTTTGAAGTGATCAAGGTCGTCACGGTTTAAGTTAAAGAGGGACGGCGTCAAGCCCATTTCTGACGGCGTCAAGCCTTGATAAGCCAGAGCGGATTTTGGAGCACTAAAGAAGGACGGCGTCAGGAAGGCCATCCGGGAACCCTAGACACGGCGAGGTGACGGCGTCAAGATCTACAACGTGACGCCGTCAGCCTTTAAACTCTATATATAGTTTGGCAATTTTTTGTCATTAGTGTGCAACTTTGTGAGGAGAAACCCTAAAGACGAATTTCTGCCATTTTTAAGGGTTTTCATACCCTTGGATCTCCCATGTTTAATTGAAGATAAGTTATCATTTAATCATTCAATATGTCTATGTGTTGTTTGATTATAACTTGTTCTTGTCTTTTGATTAACATGCTAGGCTAGATTTATCTTGTGTTTGCTTAGATCTAATGAAACCTAGCTATTGATTATTGGTTATTAGTGTGTTATTAATTGTATTGGATGATTGTTTATCGATGTTAGGCTTAAGAAAACTGGCTAACTTCCTATACGGTAACTTGCTTGAACGTCTTAAGAAACATGAACCAATGCGTACTAAGGTTTTTATGGTTGTATTTAATGCATGAGCGAATTCTAGTGATCCCATGTTAGGAGCTTCTTAGCCGGCTCGACATAGGAGTGAAGTAGGAGCTTGTAGAGTTGGGGAAGTACGTACGCCACCCCACGATTGGTATTAAGGAATACACCCGTCATCCACGCAATTAATACACACTAATCAACCGGTAAAAGATAGTTAGGGAGTAAGGAAATCTAAGTAAACACATTTCTCTCCACATAAGTTTCACAACTCTTTTCATTTTCAGTTATTTTATTTTATTTGCATTTGTAGTTATTTGGGTTAGTTGACTAGCAACTAATTCCGCCCACTCCTTCAAACCCGAGATTTTACTTGCTTTCATAAAAAATATAAAAATACAAAAAGAATCTTCTCTCACCCTTAGACCTAATTAGAATAGTTTTTCAATCCTAACGACACTATTCCCTGTGAAGAACGATCAATCCCCCGTACTTACCACTACACTATACTACATCGGTCAGGTACACTGCCTGGTGGGGTTGTAAGCCTCTTGAGATCCCTTGAGAGGTAAAACCTGTGGTAAGGTTGCAAAACCACGCATCAATGCGGATCGACTCTTGGAAGATGTTCTAAGTTCTAATATTATTTCTGTGATTATGAATTCTATTTATGAATCTTGCAATTCTATGCTTGTTGATGATCAAACTGATGACACTGAAGCATTGACACACGAAATTGTGACGTTAAAACGAGAAAATGAGAGAATCATGAAAAACAGTGATGATGTGCAACGTAAACTTTCAAATGAAAATTTTCAACTTAATCAGAAGCTTTAATGGTGTCAAACTCAGAGTCTTAATTTTGAATTAAAATTGCAAAGACAAAATGAACCGATGTCCTCTCAAAATAGTCAAGCATCCAAAGTTGAAATTCTTGATGAAGAAAATGCTGTTTTAAAAGGTCAAATTTTCAAATATGGAAAGGAAATCGAGAATTTAAAAAATGAGTGTAAAACAATTTATGCTCTTTGAAAAAGACTCGCTCTCAACTTTTGGAAGAAAATGCAGACTGTAGAAAAAACCGTGAAGACACTGTTCGCTTAAATTAAGAACTTGAGAGTCAAATACAAGAAAAGAAACACATCCTCATTGAATTAAAAGAGAAAATTCTGTTACTTGAAAAAGGAAAGTTTGTTAACACAAATGTGATTGCACCGGGAATGTACAAAATGGACACAACAACTAGGCAAACATCCACCCAGACTACTAATTTGAATCCTTCCACTTCTACAGGAATAATCCCCACTACTAGCGTTAGCAGATCAAAGCGTAGGAGCAACAAATGGAAGAATAGGATCTTGCAGTGTAGAAGCGGAAAACTAGAAGCCCCAGAAGTAGAAGATCAACTTAGGAATTTGAATAAAACTCATGTTGCATCTAATTTAGATTCTAATTTAGCAAATTGTAATCGTACTATCAATGTAACGAATGATGAACCTTTGAATGTTTTGAATGTTAATGCATCTTGTGTGTTTTGTCGTAAGAGTGTATTATCCGGTAATCATAATAAATGTTTTGCAAACTCACTTTTATCTCGTAACAAGAAACATACAACTGGCATTACCTTTTGTAAGATCCTACGAAAATTCGTTACGATAATCTTTGTTAATTAATAATAACCTCGACTTACCGTTTAATCAAACCCATTTTTACAGGAAAATTTAATTTTTTTTATACTATACTCACGACCAACACAAACTATTTTCACTTTATTATTTTTATATTAAACTCTTTACGTAATACAAATATTTAAACCCTATACACTTTCCGTTAAACTATTTTTCATGTCTAATATTATTAATTGGAATATAATAATAAACTTTGATATTTTTATAAACGATATATTTTTACGTTACCTGATCTTAAGTTTCGTAACTTAAGGACTTAACGTTAGTAATTACCGGAATCAAAATATACTCTAAACTAATTATATACATACGCGTAACTAACATTTGATACATAATCTACCAAAACATGCATTGTAGACGTGTGCTATTCTTTTTCATGTAATATATAAATGTGTAATGTGTAAGACTTTACACCATAAAATTCAACACCTCACATGTTAACGTAAAGGACTTTGTTACCATGAAATCCAATAACTAAAATATCTATCTATACGTACATGAACTTTACACCATAGAACACAACCACCATATAAAGCAACCATGCATGCAACGTATACCATATAGATGTGTAGTATTCTTGTCCATAAAAATGCAACAAACACATATACATAAACGTGTACTAATTACTTTTCATGCAAATAGATCCTAACGTGTATACATTTCAACACCCATTCCATCTATCCTTCACTCTCACTAATTTCCCTAGAATCTCAGCCACTTCCGAAACAACTAGGCCAAACAAAAACATGTAGTAATTCCAGTCGAACACCAATGCCTTTTACCACCTCTCTTTCACCTCTCAAAGAAACTGTACAAACCAGTAGACATCCTATCTCAACCTTGGAAACCATAGAGCAAAGGAAAAACCATACTCACTTATCCTCACTACTTTCCAACATCCCATACGCTTTATCTCTGGCTTCATTGTGAAGCAACATAGTAAGGAAAAACCAATACATAAAAACATAACCCAACTTAGTAACTCACTGATTTCGTCCTTGTATTGATGCTAGAACACCACTAACCATCCCCACCTCTCACCCTCACCTCTTTATTCACTCATCTCAGCCAACATTCACACTCACTAACCACCTCAAAAACCCCGCAAACCCTCTACCTTACTATAAAACGAGTAAGGATCTAAGCACATAAATACGTATAACATGACTAGCAAGTGGACTGTTTTAGTTCGTGTTTTCCTCCGAGTTTCACAGCGCCTTCACCACCTTAAGAGGTGTAGTAAGTACTCGATTAAACCTCTTTATTTCATTTCCCACATGCACATCATGCATTGTATATACGAGCAAGTTAGTTATTTTGCATATCGATATCATGTTAATCTTATTTGGGTCCATTGCATGAAACCACCTAACAACAATCTCCACTGTGAAGGTTTAAAAAACCCCAACTCGCACACCATTCTCACAATCACATGCATGTATCATTCATACTTGAACGCATAACATTTTTACATAGGTTGAACCATGCATACCATGAACTCACCTACTCTCATGATCATGCTCTAGTATACGCTTCATTCTAGATGTAAGAATATAATATGTCATGTTATAAATAGAATTGAGAAAAAGCGAAAATATGCTAAGTAATTTATATATGTACAAACCATTCCAAGTAACCCTCAAAACGACTTCATATCTCACGTTATGATATAGTGACTATACGTCTTCTTTACACGACTTGTTAGACCCTAATACTAGTTACATTTTTCATATAAACGATTTGTAGAAATACTCATGAATTGACCCACAAAAACTACCGAACCAATCACAAGAAACACTAATTTGTTTTTAGAAAATATAACTTAACAATTATTTTCGATAATGGGTTTAACTAGAGCCCAATAAGAAATTACGATTTAACAGCCCAACAGGCCCAGAAAATATATTTTCAGAATCACAAAAATAATCCAATGACAGGCCCAAAACTATTTTCATGCCCTCGCCTCTCGATTTCTTAACGGGCCTATGTATATTTCGTTAATAAGCCCAATAAGCTAAAAATAAGGTATTTTCTGAAATAATCAATTGAAATAAGTTAAAATAAACTTAATAAAATTTTAGAAATTTTCAGAATATTTTCCCGTCATTTTTATGCAAAAAGGACTAAAAATGTAACGCGAGTTAACCGGAAGGACCAAAACTGTCAAACCCTGCAACCCATGGACTGAAACTGCTAAAACAGATTATAAAGGACTTAAAATGACATACCTTTGGACTTCAAAGCATTATATGGACATATGGACAAGATTTGGACTATTATGGACTTTGGACTTAACCGAGGACTAACAACGTAACGCGATCGCAGTTAGACTAAAAAGTATAAACTCTGAAAAGAACAAGGACTTATTTAATTTCACTTGACATTCTTAGTTTATTTTCATTTTACACCCTTCATTTCATATGCATGTTTCATTTTAGTATTGCATTATTTAAGGTTTCGCTATTAGGAATATTAGCAACTTCACCTGCATATTATTTCAGCATGTTTCGAGAAAGTAATATTTTGGGTCATCTGATATAAGAACCGAGATAATATTATAGATATATTATATTTTTAACTTGAGGCATTTTAGGCATATCACACACTCACATCACCGACCAAATCGTTATACGATTTATCCTTTCCACATTCGTTATTAGTCGTAAGTTAGACTCTTAGACTTCGCTTATACTCAGGTCTCGTATTGAAGAAGTTTCGTGATCGTTTACTTGATCTTATAATTTCGTCTTGCCGGATACGCTCCAGGTGAGTCGTGGCCCCTACTTTTCACACTTGTTTTTAATAACTCTTTTGGGGGAGATACATGCTTTAACTGTTTTATATTACTTGAAATCTCTTATGACTTACTCGAAATTATTAACTATGCTTTATCTATTCGAATCATACTTGAAAAGGATATATGCTCAATATATGTGCAAATAGTTTGTCTATCTTAAACATGGAACTTGAAACATAACATCTCTGAAGTACTTGATGTAACATGATACTGAAATTCACCATATGTATTCATATAACAAATGAATGAACTGTTACTCGTTATGATATTTCTATATTCCATTAGAAATAATTGCCAAGATCAGAATATGTATATTTTATGAACTTGAGACCCATATTGCCTAAGCTTACTTTATTGCCAAAAAGTCCCTTTATCATGAGCCATTAATCACTGCGGTGAGCGCGAATATAGCAACAGCTTCGAAACCTGTTGGTGGACTGACAACCTATCCCACTAATACTAGGACGGAATGCTTAACCGCTAGTCGTATTAGTCGCGATGCGCTATATTTGAGAAAAATAGGAAATGGCGATTCACCTATTACACGAGGGCCAATTTTTCATCATTAATTTGATGATCACCTCCGTTTTACGGTACTTTGTTAACGCTTTGCGCTTCATGAGGCCGATGGCAATATAATGTTATATATGAATGTTTCATATATATATCCTAGGATACAGCTGTATTAGAGACCACCACTTTACATTAATAGATTTCAGACTTTAGACTATTATTACTTTACGTGATATGATTATGAATCTCGTACTTGAACTTTAACTGTTATCATATGTGATTTAAATTGAGAATTCTATAAAGAAAACTAAGAAGGCTTAGTATATCGTTACTTTCAAAAGTTAATCCAATATATCATTTCGAGCGTATAACAACGTAGCTCATATTCATCAATAATCTGAAACTTATGACCGTTTGAGGTCATACATGAATTACTTGTGAATTTTATTCAACGCAACTTGTTATATAATGAAGAACTACTATTTATAACGACAATCAGTGTACACCTTTCAAATAAAATTATTTTCTATAAACTCCACGAACTCACCAACCATTGTGTTGACGTTTTAAGCATGTTTATCTCAGGTAATTAACGGAGCAGGACAAGACACGGAGCGGGCATCCTTTACTCTGATAACTTAAATGGTGTAAAATCAAATATGTCATTTTTTCCAAATTATCCCATCTTTTTATGGGATTTTCAAATCAAATGATTTACCTTGTATCAAAAATATTATTTAAAATGACATATAACTTTCAAAACGCCCCTTCCGGGCCGTTTTCTGAGATTTAAACTTCGATCCTCACCGTAACACCCAAATTACTTTTCCGCTGCCACAAACCAAATTTGGGGGTGTTACAGTTTGGTATCAGAGCCAGGTTATAGAGAATCAAACGTTTTAAAACATCGAACTATAACCACACTTTCAAAATAAATGATTTTACACCTTATCATCTTATGCCTTCCGTGTCTGCAGACTGCCGTGCTCAATACATTACCTATTAAGATTGTTTTGTACTAATCTTTACATGCTTGATGCTTATTCTTCACACATTATACACTATATTATTTCACACTCAACATTATATATATATATATATACTCACCAATTATTTCAAGTACTATACCAACTATCTTTAATTATCTTACCCGCATCTTTATAGATACATGTGAAGTAAACCTTACTGTATTCCGTAAAATCCGCGCAGGAATTATTTTGGGGACTAATATGAATATTAAATCAGACATTCTTAAGCAGGATGAGTTGCAATGTCTTTATTTGAATGATTGGGATGTCTTTTATCTAAATAAAGAAATTGTAAAGCGCCGAACCATAAGTTTATATTTCCTTATTTACATTGTTTGGGACGCCTCTCTATGTAAATAACGAATTATAAATAAGTGGGCTTATTTATATCTGTAAGGGCACTAGTATGAAACTGATAACCATAAAAATTCATCAAACACACAACATAACTCTCATCAGAACCCCTAAATAATGATACATAGTGTTCGTATACGAATTCAAAGCAGCACTCCTATCGTAATACTGTCTCTTACTGTTCTAGCTACTTGCATTGACTATCCTTCACACCAAGACAAACAAGATCCCCCATACCCTAAAAGCCGGGATTCAGCAATTTTCTCTACATACATCGAATCTTCATTCAAATATCTCCATGTGAGAAATCTGTTATCGACAAAACTTTTTGTTTAACAAATAGGTTACCCGCACAGATTTCTGTAAAATATCTAAATCTAGCAGAGTAATGAGTTCTTTTTCAAGTTGTGTTCGTAACATAACATTCAAACACCATATTATTCAAATAAACTTGACAGAAATACTAAAACGTTACAAACGATACTAGATTAAAACATCACATAAACCTAAACCTAAACTTCAAAGGTAGTCTGGATGATCCCAGGTCTGAGAATTGTTGGAATCATAACCATCATCATAAGGATCAAAGCTCGCCAACTTCTCTTCTTCCCATTGAGCTTCCAACCTGCTCAGCTCCCAATCCATGGCAGGAGTCCAACCACCATCATCAACTGCCACATTCTCCTCGAAACTTGGCTGGAAATGATCCAGATGAGGCAAATGTTGTTGTTGCACAACCACTCTTGGTGTAGATGAACTTGATGCACCTTGTTGTAGTTGTGGTTGTTGTTGATATTGTAGTAGTGGTGGATTTTGTTGCTTTTGCTTTTGTTGTTGTTGTTGTTGTTGATGTTCAACCCTAGCAGCTTCAACGTTCTCTTCCAAGCTCCAACGAACCTTGTTGGAAATCTGGTCATCTATTTGATGAACACAAGACCACAGCGATTCGATGACAGCAGCATCCTTACAAGATTCATTATACAAAAACGTGTCAATCACATGCTTCCTACCCTCTGAAATGTCGGTGCACCTAGCATAGTTTTCCCTAAGTCGTCGTTTCAATTGTTTCGTAGCCTCCAACTGCAAAATGACCTTCACAATAGCATTTTGATGATCCACGTCACTACCCTCAGTTTCTGCCTTGATGTATAGTTGAAATTGTTCAGCGGTATGTGGTAGCTTACAAGCCATTGATTGTGTGTGTATGGGTAACCCAGGCATGCCAATGGTATTTATAAAGGTTTGGAAAAATATTTTTCAATTATTTTAAGAAATACAACCATTTGTATTCAAACGGTAAAACTTTCAAAATCTATATCTATTAAAACTAGCAACTAGCTCTGAGGTACGTGGTAAATAAAATTTTTACTTTGGTCTTCGCAATTCAACGCAAGAGGCAGGAACAAATCGCGTTAAACACGCCCCACCATGATTTAAAAATCCTGAACACGCCACATACAAATAACACTTTTCATACGATTTGACTACACATCCTCTAGGAAATTGTGAACCTCCTAACGTCCTCTCGAAACTCTTAGGCATTATACGAAATTGCGATAATCTCGAAACTATCTAGTAACAAAATACGTCATGGAACATGTGTTCAACAATCGCCAAACTAAAATTATCCTTGAAACATTTATCCTCGACCCATTGCTAACAACAACCCAACGCACCCTTGTTTATCATTAATACTCGAACTCAACTCTAATTAAACTTAAGAACTTGAGATTTATTTCTAATCTAATCGACTCATACCCGTTTACCTTGAATCATTCACTTAACAACATACCAATATTTTCATACGTCCCAATTAGACACTTACCAATAAATCATACGTAACAAATCTTTTCCAGTCACTCGATCTTAAGATGACCAAAGTTATCATCAAAACTCAACCCAACTGTCATGACTTCAACAAAAATCATATATTGCCCAAATACTTTGTTTAATTTAAGTTCCCAACAATCTCAACAAATTCAAATGAAACCCTGTCTAGTTATTTGGTTATATTTCATCTTTGTGGACTCAACTACAACCAAAACAAACCAACTTTCGTATTTCTCTTTTGCCCCCAACAACGATTAACAACCCTAAGAAACAATATGATTTTTTTTTAACTACAACGCATTTCATCTTGCAACATATTTATTCCCCTCCTTGCTTTCACACTTAGCTAACAACTTGAATACTTTGAAAACTAAACTCAAACAAGCTACTAACATAAGACACAATTTTATATAAAGCAAACCAATTTTGTGTTACCATTTAAGACTTTATCTAACAAGTCTTTCTTTACAAAACTTTAAAGTTCAACAACTATTCTTATATTCATCAAATTTTCGTCCGAAACTCTCATTGTTAAAAATCTACAAACTCTTTGTGTAATGAATAGGTTACCCCATAAACTTGTGATTTTCAAAACTTTGAGTCAGGTTTAATTTTCAAAACACGATAGAATAACAATGTTCATTCCAAAAACAAGATCTCGAGACAAAATAATTTATTTACAAAACTTACTTTTAGCCACCTCAGTCCGATTTACACTCAATACCCATTACTCACCGCTCCATTATACAAAGTCGAGAACAATACGAAACTAGAAACTATAAGAATTCACAACAATCTATGGAAAACACGAGTAACATAAACTTTATTTGAAACCACGGAAGTTAATACATAGCGAAATGATTAACATCGGAAGTGCTAACAGTATAATAAACACAATATAAGGCATACAATCTTCAATCGGTTGACCCACCATAGAAGCAACGACCCCCACCAACCCAACAATAGCAAGAGCCACCATAGGATGAAGCACCTTGATTATTCTGCGTCATAAACATAACAAAATATTAAAAATTACGCCAAGATTTATAACTAAACATAAACGAAATTTTATTTCACAATCATTACAAGTTACATCGACACACAACAAAACTACATTTTAACTACACTAGCCGAGATCCTCACCCCAAAATCTGGTCCACGTTAATCGCTAAAACCGTGAGAGGTACAATGAACACCAAGGACGCGACGTAGTAGTCGGAGTTTTCATCAGGGAAGAAAGCTAAATAAGTGGCGACGAAAACAATGTATACAGTAGCGGCAAAGATGACGATCGACGGCATGGTAAGGTATTTTGTTCGAAGAAGATAAAGATGTTGGATGAAAAAGGGGAGCGGAAAAGTGAAAAAGGAAAAAGAGTGGATAAGATTAAATAGGGAATCTAAGTGGAGAAAGTACCCGTTATTTTACTATTCACGATCATTAAATTTCAAATCATTACCATTAAAAATCCCCTAGTCTCGACCATTGGAACACTAAGCATTAAGTGATAAATACTTTCTACTCTCGGCCATTACTTTCACTATTCGTAAACCATATTTTAAACTGTCGACCAAACATTCGAATTTATTTAGTCTAGTACTAATAAATTTAGATGAAATCTCTCTTTTGTTAGTCAAATAAGAAATCCTTCGACAACATCTTCCATGAACTCTTACCTCAGAACACCACATTTTTTTTAAATACCTATCACGGATTGAACTTCGGGACGAAGTTCAAAATTGAGGGGTAGATACTGTAAGATCCTACGAAAATTCGTTACGATAATCTTTGTTAATTAATAATAACCTCGACTTACCGTTTAATCAAACCCATTTTTACAGGAAAATTTAATTTTTTTTATACTATACTCACGACCAACACAAACTATTTTCACTTTATTATTTTTATATTAAACTCTTTACGTAATACAAATATTTAAACCCTATACACTTTCCGTTAAACTATTTTTCATGTCTAATATTATTAATTGGAATATAATAATAAACTTTGATATTTTTATAAACGATATATTTTTACGTTACCTGATCTTAAGTTTCGTAACTTAAGGACTTAACGTTAGTAATTACCGGAATCAAAATATACTCTAAACTAATTATATACATACGCGTAACTAACATTTGATACATAATCTACCAAAACATGCATTGTAGACGTGTGCTATTGATGCGCGTGATGTGTCGTTGCGGTTTAGCAGTTTTAATGCCTACTCAAGTTTTAAATTTATATTTAGCCGACTTATCAATAACACACACACTTAACGAGCAGTGTACCCGGTCAGTATGAAGATAAGGGTAAGTAGAGTGTCGATCACTAAGAGTGGAACGTATTATCTCGTTATTCTAATCAGTATTTTAATATCCTAACGCAAGGGGGTTTCAGCCTGAGAGACTGGCACGATTTGTTGCAATTAAATAATAAAATAAACCAATAGGCACGAATCAGCAAGTAGCACACACGTACACAGATAAATACTTGAGACAATAAGAGGGCTGTCCTTATGATTAAGTAGATTGTCACTTGTTTTATTGATAGCTTTATATGAAGTGTATGTAGTTAACCCTTTCTCGTTGGTCCTAATCTTATCGGCGAGTAAACCCTTAATGATTACTTATGTCTAAAAGTTATTCCTAAGTGATCAATTTAGAAACAACCGTGGGAGCCACATTATGTCCCGCAGTCAAATGCCCGCAAGCCACTAATAAACACAGAGGTTATCAATGCACTAATAAGTAGTAACCAAAGACATCAACATATAAACTTTAATTGATGGGAAAGCAAGTATTAAAGGGAGTGCAATCTTTCGTTGTCACATTACACAAGCCACCAATCCTGATGAATTAAAGTTTGCTAACACAATAAAACAAAACTACTTAATGAATTAAACACATGCAGCACCTTCTTACAGCTCTTGTATCTTTGATTTGGGTGTGTCTTGTGCTGCCTCCTTGACTGAATTCGTCCTTTGTTCCTCCTGTTTGGTCTTCGGTTTTAGGGTTTTCGGAACTTGTAATTCGTCTGGTCTACGGGGTATTTATAGTTTCTGTCTGAGGGAAGATGCGGCGCATCTACTAAGTAGATGCGGCGCATGTACTTAACTTCGCGTGGGGTCCAAGATTATAATATTCAGGAATATTCGTACACCGCCAGAAGATGCGGCGTAACTCCATGATTAGATGCGGCGCATGTCCTCTTGTATCTTGGATCGTATCTGGTGATATCTTGATAGAGATGCGGCGCATGTCTAGAGTGAGATGCGGCGCATCTGGAGCAGAATTGACTTAATCTTGTCCATGTCGGTGGACTTTCACTTTATGCACGTTTTGCTCCATAATTAGTCCAAAATCGCTAAGTTTCACCAAATGCTTGTTTTTACCTGAGAATTACAAAAGTAAACGATTAAGTATCAATCCTCATACATAATATAGTAAAACAAGTCAAATTAATAGGATAAATGATAGTAATAAAATGTACTTATTTGAGTTCATCAAATATCCCCCCACTTGAACTTTACTTGTCCCCAAGTAAACCTTAGAATTTCTTTTATGAAAATGTATCCTAAAAGATGTTAGGATTTATTTTTATATTTAAGCATGTATTCGTTTATTTCATAATCACATAACTAAACATGTAGGGTATTCACAATACATGAATCACTTGTATGAGGATAGTTTGGATCGAATGGAAGAAGGTTTCTAGAGAGAAGTGGGAGCCTTTTTAGTGAGAGAAACACAAGTAATATTAGATTAAATGAAAAGGTCCAACCCTTCCCATGTGTGGGAAGGGATATATATCCTACTACATATTATGTCCCTAGTGGACTGTGGAGCGAGCTGACACTGGGGAAAGCCCCGACCCACTCCACAAATATAGATATGACTAATACTAATAATACTAAGCTACTGATAATATTACAGATATTCCTACGAGCTATGATGATCTAATAAGTACTCGGGGTGACCGAGTCTTCTGCTGAATATTCATATTCCTAACAATCTCCCCCTAAGGGAGGTCACCCCAGAAGTAATGTTCTGAATTTCAGCCCTTCTTCCTTGGATCTTGACATCATAGCTCGTAATCATTGAATCTTCACTGTCATAGACTGTTGTGCAAACATCAGTGATCTGAAGATGACTTCTCATTTGTCTTGGATGAACTTTGAGTAATCTGAGAACGTATCATCCCACTTGAGTCTCCAAGTCATCTTTCTGTAGTACTACTCCATGTGATGAAATATACATAGAGCCGACATGCTCACACGATATGGTGTCATGATCTTCAGCATCAGAGTTAGCAGAAGCTGTGTTGAAGGTCTTTTAGGGTGATCATGACTTCTTTGATGATGATGTGGTGTGAACATGTGGTAATGGATTGGCATCTTTTCTGCAACCAGCTACAACAGCAACCAGCTACAGCATTCCACAGCAACATCCGCCAGAAATTCCTGCATACGACAGTTAGCAATAATTCGACCGGTGCTTACAAGTTTGGATTTCGAGATCGTCAACAGCATAGTGTGAAGACTCTCTCTAATCCTTACCAAGACCGTTCCTAAACGAAAACCCACAGAGGGCTTTTTAAGATTTTACCGTAGTAAATCAACGATTAGGAGAGTCGCTGGAGATCACTCCACGACTGTAGACCGGTTGAAACTGCCGCGACCACTAAGCGTAATCCACGAGGAATTACCTAAGTGACCTGCTTTCAGGGCTGCTTGATGTTGACCCTGGCAGGAATTTCCATTCAATCATTGAGAATTACATAAGTAAATTCTCTCATAAATGTTCTGGCAGATTGCTAAGATCTGCGTAGGACTCATAAGCTCACAACTGGTGTCCTTAATGTTGAACAACCAGTGTAGAAGTAATTCGTGTCCCTAAGAGATCTTATTGTGTATCTCGTGGCTCTAGACTCGATAGTGCGTTTTGATTTAGTGAGCGGAGGCTGGAGAGGACTGCCACCTTTTCAATATCATCTAACTCGGAGTGAGAGAGACGATAGGAATGTATTGAACTCCGTGACAATTGAAACAAGAATCCTTTGAGGGACCTTGAGTGGCTAAGGAGGGTTGTGCAGCGTATCACTGGGTCCATGATACTTTGTCTTCAATGCCAGCAATCAACTAAGTGATTCTGACAGCATATGTATTGACCCGGTTTCTGCCTAAGTTGTAAGGAGGGCTATTTCTTTTCACCCTTTCTCTTTACAATTCTTTTTCATTCTTCAACCCCTTCAGTGCATACCGAGACTTCATTACTAGAACCTTGTTGGGTTTGTTCCAGTACTAGCTCTATCTCAGTCGGCACTTTTCCCTTATCCACTTATCTCCTTTTTTTAATCATACCTAAGGACTTCTACACTAACTAGTGGATTGTCCCTGGGTAGATCCCTCCGGCTCTGGCGGGATCGTGGGAACTTAAGCCTAACCTAACCATCCTTATAACTCCATGCATTAATTAAAATGGTCGGTCTTTGGTGTACTTCCACGATTGCCATGCCAAATCTTTGAAAATCTCTCAAAGTGTTCATGATTCAGAAACACATTTTTGCAAACACTTGAGAGTTTTATAATTTTCAAATGCTCCCCCTCAACATGTGCTCGGTTGATTGTTTTATAAATTTGCACATGTTAGGTAGAGCTCTCACTTTTTGAATTGATCCACTTTCAGTGAACAAGACCGATTCGAGACACGCTTACATCACTAGTTAGACTAGCTTGAAATTATTACCCGGCCTGGTCAAATCCACAGAAAGTTTCTCGAAATGGTACACTCTACTCAGATTCATCTTTTTCGAGACACGCTTACATCACTGGTTAGCCCAGCTTGAAATTATTACCCGGCCAAGACGAATCCTTTCGATTGATGACAGTTCAAGTTTCGTCAATTCATTGGTTAATTCTGAGTCACGGCCACATGAGATGCCAAATCCTTTGTTTTGTAAAAACCATTTGCTCCCCCTCAATATGTGCATTGAAATATGAAAGATTTTCGCACATATGGAAAAGCTTGCGTTTATTACCAAAACATTTTGCTCCCCCTCAATATGTGCCTTGATATACAAAATGGTTTAGCACATACGGGAGAGCATACATTAACTTCCAAATCATCACATTTTATCAGAATTTCCTATTTAAATCACATTCTCTCCCCCGATCAAAAATTTCAAACCATTTGAGATTTGTGATCTCAATTGATTTAAATACATTTAGAAAAATTTTGGAGAAAATGTGGTCAGGTTTAAATGTATTCTGATTTTGGAGCATACTATGCTCCCCTTGAATTGGCGAGAGAGTGTCACTGTTGATGTTTGCACAAATGTGGCAAGGTGTCGGAAATTTGAACACATATGCTCCCCCTCAATTGATGATCCGTTTCCCATTAACATAGTTGTAGTCATTCAATTGAGCGACGGACATTTGTGAAAATTTAGTTCAATTTACCACCTTGTGTAACATCAAGACTCTCTTGAAGAATCAAACAAGATAGAGAATCTTGATGAAAAGAAGACTTCTCTTCTTATATACGAAGTGATGCACTGACACGTACATCAAGTCGGGAGAACATGGATATAAAGTAATCCATGCCCAGGTGAACATCACCCGGTTGGAGAAACAGCTGTCTTTTTGGCGACATGCTTTCCTCATTGTACAGTGCGGGTTGCAGTATGAAGTAACTGCAAGCCATTAAGACATGTTTTAACTGATTAGTATAACTTCTGCTCGAGCTTCATTTAAGAATCCGTGCCATTGTTGAATGACATTTCTAGATACGTAAATGTTATCGATAAACAGAAGACATGCCTAGGTAGAACTATTTTTGGTATTTTCTGATTTTTCGATTTTTTATGGTTTTTATAGGTTTTATATTTTTGTATTTTTCTTTTTGATTTAAGATATATACAACTATGTACAAGGATATAAGAAGACAATCCTTTACTCCTCCTTTTCTTCCTGAAGACACTTGAGGGTTTCTGGAGTCATGCTTTTCATGCCAAGGCGTGGGAGAATAAACTGAAACCTTTCTCTTGGGAGGGCCTTGGTGAATATATCAGCTAACTGAAACTCTGTCCTCACGAAGTATAGTTCCACAATTCCTTTTTCAACCTGTTCCCTGATGAAGTGATGCCTGATGTCGATGTGTTTTGACCTGGAGTGCTGAACATTGTTACAACAGAGAGCAATGGCGCTTTTGTT
Organism: Artemisia tridentata subsp. tridentata; assembly: GCA_021014915.2. Classification (NCBI taxonomy): domain Eukaryota; kingdom Viridiplantae; phylum Streptophyta; class Magnoliopsida; order Asterales; family Asteraceae; genus Artemisia; species Artemisia tridentata. The sequence goes on along the minus strand of CP139502.1, from coordinate 163,382,579 downwards.
GTCACAATATAGGGGAATTTTGTTGTATGAGAATCCATAGTCCGAAAGCTGTGATCGCATCCAAAGGATTTGTGCACAACATGCAGACATAGCAATGTACTCAGCTTCAGTAGATGATATGGAAGTACTCATCTGCTTCTTAGAAGACCAACTAACCAACTTTTCCCCTAAAAATTGAGCTCCTCCTGAAGTACTTCGACGAGTATCTTGACATCCCGCATGATCAGCATCTGCGTATGCCGTTAACTCCATTGCAGTGTCCTTAGGATACCAGAGACCCATATGAACCGTGCCTTGAAGATATCGGAAGATCCTTTTCACTGCTTCAACATGCTTCTTGGTTGGTCTGGATTGATACCGAGCACACATGCACACAGCAAACAGAAGATCTGGTCTGCTAGCCGTGATGTACATCAAAGATCCAATCATGCTTCGATATTGTGTGATATCAACTGGAATCCCTGAAGGATCTTCATCCAGCTTCGTTCTATCAACCATGGGAGTGTCAACAGGTTCACTTGAATGGAATCCAAACTTTTTCAGGATCTCGTTGGCGTATTTGGATTGATTGATGAATATGCCTCCGGGACTTTGAGAAACTTGTAGTCCTAAGAAGAATGACATTTGCCCCATCATGGACATTTGGAACTTGGAATTCATCTCCTTTGAAAAACTATCACATTCACCAGGATCTGTTGAAGCAAAGATGATATCATCTACGTATATCTGAACTAGCAGTAGATGGTTTCTTGATTTCCTGGTGAATAGTGTAGGATCAACGACACCCTTGGAGAATTTGTTTGCAAGGAGGAACTTGGACAATGTATCGTACCATGCCCTTGGCGCCTGTTTTAGCCCATAAAGAGCCTTCTTCAAGCGGTAAACATGAGTAGGGTGTTCAGCATCCACGAATCCTTCAGGTTGACTCACATAAACTTCTTCCTTTAAGTCACCATTCAAGAATGCCGTTTTGACATCCATCTGGTAGACTATCATATTACGACTAGCTGCATTAGCTAGGAAGATTCTTATAGCTTCAATTCTAGCAACCGGAGCAAACGATTCTTCAAAATCAATGCCCTCTTCTTGTCTAAACCCTTTAGCAACTAGCCGTGCCTTGTTCTTTAAGACATCACCATACTCGTCAAGCTTCACTTTGAAGATCCACTTTAAAGCAATGATCATTGCACGCTCCGGAGGAGGCACTAATTCCCATACTTCAAGTCGATCAAATTCATGGATTTCATCCTGCATAGCCTGGAACCAGCAATCTTTAGTCATTGCTTCTTTGGCATCTTTTGGTTCGACTTTAGACAGTACGGAATTGAAGAAGCACCATAGTGCATCAGTGGCTAGTTGATTACGTGTGGATACTGGACGAGAGGGATTGCCTATGATGTTGTCGATTGGATGATCACTGGTCCATTTCCTGAGATGGTCGTGAGGTTGATGGTTATGAACAGAAGTAGCAGTGCTGTGTTCCTCAGGTAAGGATGTGTCTGATGGATGTTCAGGAGCAAATATGTTTTCAAAAGGAACCTCTTCAACAGGAGCAAAAGGATTAACTTCCAAAGAGTTATTATCTGAAGATTCTTGCATTACTGGAGAAGTTTGAGTGTTTGATGACCAAGGCGATTGACTGGCAGCAGGAGCATTGTGACTGACTGATACTGAAGCTGCAGGTCCTTCTGAATCTTGTGGGGCTTGAACCTCATCCATAGGAATTACAGCTGATTCACTCGGGATGGATCCATTTGTTGGCTCAAAGTATTCATCAAACATGGGATCGAATAACTTCTTCAACTCCTCACATGTAGGTGGCACATAAGAATCTTCAGGCGTGGAATTCTGTACAAGTCCTGAACTAATGGGTCCAGGAGACAAAAGGTGAAGATCGGGTCCAGAACTGATTTGTCCTGAAACAGGTAGCTCACTCAGCTCATCGAACGTAACATGAATGGTTTCCATGATTTTACGGGTTCTTTTATTGTAGATTCGATACCCTTTACTGTCTGGTGCGTATCCAACGAAAATACCTATATCTGCTTTAGCTCTTAACTTTCCCAAGTCTTGACTATCGTTAGTTGGATAGCAGAGTGCGCCAAACACACGTAGAAAGGAAAGATCTGGTTTCTTGTTATGAATTAACTCGAAGGGAGTCTTCTCATGAACCGGATGAATTAGGGATCGGTTTTGAGTGTAACATGCTGTTGCAATAGCCTCTGCCCAGAGAAACATCGGGGTCTTTGAAAATATAAGCATAGTTCTTGCAGCCTCCACCAGAGTACGGTTCCTTCGTTCAACCACCCCATTCTGTTGAGGGGTGCGTGGGATACTTTTCTGATGCGTGATGCCAATACTTTCATAGAAATTACGGAGTTGTTGGTTAACAAACTCCGTACCATTATCTGTGCGGATGATTCTGACAGTTTTATCGAGCCTTACTTGCAGCTGTTTTATCAGTTTAATGATAACCTCTGGAGTTTCGTCCTTGGTTCTCAAAAACTTTACCCATGTGAACCGAGAATAGTCATCAACTATCACCAGAACGTACTTCTTTCCATTAATGGTTTGTATTCTCATTGGACCGCACAAGTCCATGTGTAGGGTATGAAGAGCTTCCATGTTGGTGTTGATGGTTTTAGGTTTGTGGGTTTGTTTCTTGCTTTTGCCCAGTTGACATGCAGAGCAGAGATGATCTTTCTCATACTTTAGTCTGGGCATCCCTCTAACAAGATCTTTACGGGAAAGATTATTAATGGTACCGAAGTTCAAATGGTTCAAACGACGATGCCACAGCCATGATTTTGTTTTAGAGGCTTTAGAGAGCAAGCATATGGGAGAGGATTTCAACATTTCTTCAATTGAGATGGTGTATAGATTGGTGCCCCGACTGCCCTTGAGGAGATCTAAACCATCCAATTCTCTAACGAAACATGTATGCTTTCTGAAAGCCACTTCCAGATCTGAATCACAAAATTGACCCACAGAAAACAGATTGTGTCCTAGTCCTTCCACATAATATACCCTTGAGATTACACTGTTACCAAACACATAATCTCCATAACCCATAATAGCACCAAAGTGGTCGTTCCCGAATCTAACTGTCCCGATAAACTTTTTCACGAAGTTCTTGAGCCGTGAGCGATCCCCAGTCATATGTTTTGAGCAGCCTGAGTCCAAATACCACAGGACGATTTGTACGACCTGCATTTGAAACCAGACAACAATGGATAACTGAAAAATGTGGATCCCCACGTACAATTGGGGTCCATTTGGTCAGCACATACATATTCAGAGGCCACAGATTTCACAGATGCTACTGTCTTTGGTGAGGAGACAGAACTAGAGGTAGGACAAGACCTAGATGGAAGGCATTGTGATTCTAAAGGCAGGATTCTACCAGTTGGTCTCCATTCCTTATTCTTCACAATTTTATGCATATTCATTTTAGGTAATGATCTCTGTTTTCCTAAATTGAATTTCCTTCCAGTGGGTCTCCATTCCTTAACTTTCACAATTTTATGCTTATTCATTTTAGGTAACGTGCACTGTTTTCCTAAATTGAATTTCCTTCCAGTGGGTCTCCATTGATAGCCAATGCTAGCAAATGTTTTTCCTGTTGCTTTCCAAACCTTTTTGCATGCTTTAGTTATCCTACCATTCTTAACATGGGATGATGCAGAAGACAACAGAAAAGACACAACACATTCATCATGATTGGCAGAAATTAAACAATTGTCGCAAGTTTTACAGATAGCATTAGAATTCGAATTAATTACAGTACTTTTGATACTAGAATCAACACGATTCATCCTACTCATTGTAAACTTATTGTTCCTAGGTTGGGCTTCTACATTCTTCAAGTGATCATTCTTAGCTGGCGCAGTCATATCCTTTCTTTCATTTCCTCTAGACCTTGACCCGCTAGCTTGGGTGTCACTTTTTACTCCTGTAGAAGCATCGAAGGTAACATTAGAATGTTTTTCTGCCACATGCCTTCCTGATAATGATGTGTTGTGTTCTGATGTTTTGGGTGGTTGGTCAAAGGCTACATGCTTGTTCACAACATTGGATGATGATGCAACAAATCTATCTCTATGGCCTCTAAACTTAGGAATTGAGCCTATGGCATATTCTAAGTTTTCCTGAATCCTTTTCGTGAGTTTGCATGCATAGACAACTGCTTGATCAAGTGGCTTATCATTCCTATCCTCTTCAACTACCTCACGAAGTGTGTCAAGGCCTTCTCTAAGATGATCTAGATATGTTTGATGGGCAAGGCTGTTATTTCTAAGCTTAAACGGAATGTCCCCAACATCAACATCATACTTTTTACTATTAGTAACCTTTGGTGCATTACCATTACAAGTGGTGCATGGCATTTTACCTTTCACCCGAACCTTCAGATTCTCAATTTCATTTGTCAAAGAGGTTATTTGATCATTGTGATTGCTTCTTGTGACTTTAATAGAATCATATAACTCTTTGAAATGTTGTTTAACCTTTGAATTTTCTTCTCGATAACACTCATTTTCATAATGTAACTTATTTATGGTGTTTTGATATTGAAAATTCTGAGAGTCTGAAGACGAAGGTTTATTGGTGCCATATGCTTCACACTTGTTGGATTTCAATTGGGCAATTTGGGCCCTCAGCAGTCGAATCGTGTTCGTGTGAGCTTGAATTGTTTCATCACGTTTGCTTAATTCAAAATATGTATCAAACTCAGGAACATCCGTGGATGTCTTGACATTTGATATTTTGCATTTTTCTTCTAAGTGTTGATGTTTAAGTTGCAAGTTCAAATAATCAACTTCTAGTTTAGAAAAACGTTTAACCATGTTATCATGGTCGTCATTTTGAATTTTTTCAAGCAATTTCAAATTCTCCCCCTCAAGCTCAACAACACGATTCTGGGTGACATTTAATGCAATAGCATACTCATTAAATTGACAAGCAGACAATGCAGAATCAGTGACAGTGTAAAATACATCCTGTGCAATACATTTAGCAATCAAGTTGTCATTAGTAATGAGTATGTTTTTTCTTTCAATCTCTCGACTCTTAATTTCTATTGCATGTTCATTCACCTCATTTTCCATATCTTTAAATACTACTTTCATTTCATTTATTTCGGCTTTAAGGGCGGTTTGCAACCCTTCAAAGTGTTCTTTAAGTAGTTTAAAGAATGGCATGACCTCAGTTAAGTAACACCTTTTTGCATGTTCAAAACACCTTTCCCCCTCAGTGATGCCGGTTGGTGTGATTCTCTTCTTACATGTTTTATCAAAATCAGCAAACAGTTGCCAAAGCACATATAAGCTAATAAAGGTTTTGCATTCAGTGGGAAGAGACAAAGGCACCAAATTCCTAGGTGTATTGGGAGGATACACCGTTATGGACGCAACTTTTCGAATGAGGGGGGTGTTGGCCTTAAGTTTATCTTCCTTAAGTTTTTCACTATCTTGTTTCCAAAATATCTGTTCAGGTGTTAACTTCTTTTGAGGAGCAAACACAGTCAGACGATTTTCCTCATAATAATCATGGGGTTTGATTATTATTCGTCTGGCTATGCACTCGGGATCCCTCATTTTCTCATTCATTTTTTCTTTCGTATTATCACTTAACTCATCCTCTTCATCAGTGTAGATATGCTCAGGTTGGTCATGAATAGGCTTAATCATCACATTACCATCATATAGGGCTGGTTGAAGTACTTGCATGTCCCTAAGTATGGTTGACTTTGGTTCACCTATCATGATTTTACTATGCTTATCACTCAGCTTTCTGTGCTTATGAATCATTTGAGCAGTTTGTATGGTTTGATTTTGTGTGTACAACTTATCTTCAAGCTTATTTTTTAACGTCTTGAGTTTAGAGAAATCATTTAAAAGAGTTGTTTCTTTTTGTTTGAATTCTTGCCTAAGTGTTGTTACACACTTTTGTGCTTCCTGTTTTTGTATGACAGACTGTTCTAGCTGACTTTTCAAAGAACTTAACTCTAATTTTAATGTTTCTTCTCGCACTCTAGACTCTTTAATAAGTGTACTCATTTGACCTTCTAATTTCTGCTCACGATCATTAAGCTCAAACTTAGCACGCTGTTCATACATAGCCACTTGTTCTTTATAGATGTTAAGTCTAGTGATCAAGTTATTATCTGGGACAGGCAATTGGTTCTCATGGTACTCACATGCATTATCTACATTACTAGCATTGTCTAAGGCACATACATTACTCATAGCACACACATCATTATTGACAAAGGATTCACCATTTGGTACATCAGGCGAGTTGTTGCTATTCAAATACTGTTCATATGAGACAATATTGCTATTTTCCATATCAACATCACTTGAGTCAGAAACAACTGCCTGACGTACTTCTACGGGAATCTGATGTCCCTCGACAATATTATATGTGTCATAAATTTTTAGTACCTCAGAAATCACGGATGCATTAGAAGAACCAGCTTGACGAGATGAGGCCAGGGAAGACAAGTTAGCCATGAAGATTGTTTGAGCAGTAGGTTCATCATCCACATCAGAGTCAAATGCATCACAGTCATCTGCCTTGAAGATGTTAGGATCATTAAGTGCCAGATCCTGAACAGGTTTCTCATCCACATCTTCATCAAACGTATTTCCTCCATCTCCTGCCAAGAACAATAACTCTTCCTCATCCAATACAGCACCATTTTCTTGAGCTTGCATTAACAGCATCTTGTCTTTGAAGTAATCTGAGTTCTGAGGACGTTTAGGTTGATTGCAGTTTCTAGCAATGTGTCCAAGCCCCCCACAATTATAACACTTGATCTGTTTCCCTTGCCCCTGATTGGCATTCCCTGCTCTGTTCTGCACATAACCTCGACCCATGTTTCTACCAGCTCTCCCTTGCACATTCTGGACCACAATTTTCCCGTCCTCCACCATTGCTAGATTGCGTGGGTTGGAAGAATTCCTTAACTGATTGTTGGTCTGAGGGAGTGATGCTTGAAACTGTTGAACCAGTAGAGATACTTGATTGGTGAGGTTGTCAATCATTTTGTCGGTCTGAGAGTAGCCTGAGTCAAGTTGTGAACTCATAGCAGGTACTTGTGAGTGAAGTTGGTGATAGCTTGGATTGGATGATGATTGGATTGTTGGTTGTACATTTGTCATGAAAGCCAGTGGGTCATTCGTAGTTGAAGGATTCAACTTTTCTCTCAGCACCCGATCATAGGCAGCATGCTTCTCATGTTGTTGCAGGTAAGCATACAGCTGTTCATAGTTAGTCTCCCTTAAACCTTTGTTGAGTTTGACAGCAGTAACAAATCTGTCCCATTCCGGAGTCATGTTGTTCACAAACTTTGAGTTAAGTTGGATGTTGGGCATAGTCATTCTGATCATCCTCATATCATTCACCAACTTATGAAATCTCACATAGTAATCTGTGACATTTTCTCCTGGGTTCATTTTGAAATGCTCGAACTCATCATACAGCTGTGACTCACGATCTTCCTTTGTGAGTTCTGACCCTGCCAACAACATTTTAACGTTGTCCCACACAGCCTTGGCTTCAGTGTTAAAATTGATGAGCTTGTATACATCCTTTGGAAGACCTTGAATAACTATGTTGGAGGCTCTAATATCGGCATCATACCTCTTCTTTTCTTCTTCATTAAGATCATTGTAGTTTCTAGGTCTGTCGATGCCCCAAGTTACAGTACCATCTTCACCAGTTGTAACAACGTCTCTGGTGGTACCCATCTGATAAGGTCCTTCGTCAATTGACTTAAGAATGTTAACACCATTATCTTTTCCCAAGCAGTAAAGTCTAATTCGTTGTGCCCAAGACTCATAATCCGTCCTATCTAGCATAGGTGGACGAGTGTCAGATCCTGCTGCCTGAATATCATCTGATGATGTACTTGATGTAGTAGCCATAGTAACTACGGGATTTTACTGATCTTGTGATTTAACCGAGAAATCGAATCTTTCGCGGGAATTTCTAAAATCACCAAGACACAAACCGCCTAGACAAACCGCGTATATGCCTAAGAGACAAACCGAGTTCACACAGGAGACACAAACCGCGTGTGCGCCAAAGAGACAAACCGAGTTCACACCAAAGACACAAACCGCGTATTCACCAAATAGACAAACCGCGTTCACACAAGATACACAAACCGCGTGTGCGTCAAAGAGACAAACCGAGTTCACACCGGATATACAAACCGCGTAGGTGCCAAGAGACAAACCGAGTTCACACCAAAGATACAAACCGCGTATTCGTCAAATAGACAAACCGAGTTCACACCAAAGACACAAACCGCGTATTCACCAAATAGACAAACCGCGTTCACACAAGATACACAAACCGCGTGTGCGTCAAAGAGACAAACCGAGTTCACACCTGATATACAAACCGCGTAGGTGCCAAGAGACAAACCGAGTTCACAGTGGAGATACAAACCGAGTTCACACTAGATACACAAACCGCGTACGCACCGTAGAGACAAACCGCGTTGGCTCAAATTTCCAAACCTGTCACTATCAATGCCGTTTGTCCTTTAGCCCAAACAAGTATAAAGACAAACCGAGTTCACGATGCTACACAAACCGCATTCAAGAATCGTCCAAGCAACACAAACCGCATCCAAGAACTTTTGAAAGAAAAGTACTCGAATCACCCACAAACACCACACGAGCCTTAAATCTGTGAATCCAAACACTAACTACCACTCTAATACTAATCTTAATCTAGAAAGTACAAAGAAAAACAACTTCTAATCACTAAACAAAGTACAAATTGAGATTTATACTACTTAATAAAACCGAACTAAAACTTAAAAAAAAACTACAAATCTAACTAAATCTAACCAAGAAACACCTAAAGAACTACACAAATTCAATATAAAACAGCCTCTAATCACAAAACAAAAACACAAAATGAAGTTTAAGCTACAAAACAAACCGAATCCAAGAGAAACTTAAAACCACAATTCGAACCAACAAAAAACCTCAAGAACTACACCAATTCGTGAATACCAACTCTCATGGACCTAACCATGGCTCTTGATACCAATTGTAGGGTATTCACAATACATGAATCACTTGTATGAGGATAGTTTGGATCGAATGGAAGAAGGTTTCTAGAGAGAAGTGGGAGCCTTTTTAGTGAGAGAAACACAAGTAATATTAGATTAAGTGAAAAGGTCCAACCCTTCCCATGTGTGGGAAGGGATATATATCCTACTACATATTATGTCCCTAGTGGACTGTGGAGCGAGCTGACACTGGGGAAAGCCCCGACCCACTCCACAAATATAGATATGACTAATACTAATAATACTAAGCTACTGATAATATTACAGATATTCCTACGAGCTATGATGATCTAATAAGTACTCGGGGTGACCGAGTCTTCTGCTGAATATTCATATTCCTAACAAAACACTTAACGAATTAGAAGTAAAATAAAATAAGTCGATAAAATCAAATCTAATCGTTTAACTGTCCAGTCGCGACGAATATTCTATCATAAGCTTGGCAAGTATACACATCTCCACCACTAAAGCTAAGGAATAACAAGTCTAAAGCAGTAAAAAGGGTTTTTAGGCTTAAGGGTTAATTATTCTTAATCACTATCGATCTCAAATTCCAGAAAAGGCGACAAAATCACAAATACATGATCGAATCCACGAACACGATACTTGCAATTGCTCAAATCCTTAACTCGAATAGGCTAAAGATAGGTCCAAACTTCACCAATAATAATATATCAAAAAGGGCGACAAAATCATAAATACATAGCCGAATCCACGACTACGATACTTAAGATTGCTCAAATCCCTAATCTCAATAAATCAAAGGTTCGGTTGAATAAAGAATAATAAAGGGCATGGATAACATTTGGGATATAAATTGGTGTAAAAATAAAAATAAACAAATCAAAACAAATAAATTAAAATCCTAAGTGTGGTTAATCACTATCCCAACCATCCCATGAATAGGACTCATATCATCGAATAACTCACGCTTTAACACTTGAAACACACGCTTTAGGTAGACACGAATTATACTCAACAAGATCTTAATCAAAGAATAAACCTTAATTGGCGTTCCCATAACTGCCAATTCCCATTCAATCCATAGATATAGTACAACAAATAGTGGTGATATCGACCACTTACATAACTTTACATAAGTTGGTTAAAACAAACATCCAACTCTTCTTTCTTTCTTTTTCTTTTCTTATTTTTTCGATTTTTTTTTTTTTTTTTTTTTTTTTTTTTTTTTTGGGATAAACATAGATGTGTAAAATTTCACCACATCACTATAACTTTCTTTCCGGATAATTTTTATTCATACTTTTCATACTTTCAGAAATAACGGTAATAGTGAAAGTAGTAAACACACGAAAAATAAACTCCAAAATATACAATATTTACTTTCACTCCAATTGCATTGTGCAATTTCCCGACCTAACCAAAGATAATGAATTACGCACACGAACACAGGTAATGTAAGGAAACACACTTTGCCTATAGCAATTAACCAATCACGGATTCTAATCTACAGGGTAGGCTAAGTTGTAAGGGTGTAACGAAACATTTTAAACATAGGTGTAAGAAACGAAAGGAATGGTTCTGAGGGTTTTTCTAGGGGTATCTTACTCTAAAAATGAGAGTAACAAAAGGGTTATACGGGGGTTAACTAACCAGTGTAGTTAGCTAATAACACATAACATATAATAGCTATTTGGGTGTAATCCTAGAATTTTACCAAGTTAGACAAGTCATTCCAATTATATAAAATAATACTCATTATGGTGGTCTCGAATAGTATACAAGCCAAGTTCTAAAGTTTACAAGTCACCGGCACACTCATAGATTTGTGAATTTTGGAAAATCACAATTTTTGAAAATAACGTCATGTGTGCAGTTATGCAACTTAGATCTTAAACAAAAACATGCCAAAAAAAAATTTAAGTTTGATATATTAAGCACATTTTAAGCATAATTTTTGAAAAAGTTTAGGACAAGTAATTGTTAAGTGTTCTAATTCTCCAATCCCCCCACTTAAGTTAAACAAGGTCCTCGTTGTTTGTATAAAAGGTTAAAAACTGGAAAATAAAAGAATTAGAACAGAAAAACTCCCCTGAGATTTGCTCGGTATGATCCTCCATTAGTATAAGAGCAAAAATCAACTTCTTGTGGATTAGAACGTTAAAGCTTCATACTTGATGTATCCACAGGAAATCCAGGAAACTATAATACCACCAATACTTTAAAACACACCTAAGATAAGAAAGGTTCAAACTTGCATAACACATTAGTAGTTAGGAAAAATAAAACTTAAAAATTAAAACTGAAAATCATCAGGTCAGTCGATGCGCCGTATCTTATTGAAGAAGATACGCCGTATCGAGCCTGGAATTAATACGGATCAGAATAAAGATGCGCCGCATCCTTAACCAGGGATGCGCCGCATTAAAAATAAACTGATAAATAGTTTAAAAGTCGAAAATAAAAATGCAGAAAAATAAAATAAGATATGACCATTGCAGGAGATGCGTCGCATCTCAGAATTGAGATGCGCCGTATCCTCATGCGGCCTGGACTGACTCGACACAGAAAACAGAAAATAGAATAATAAAAGATAAATCCGGGTTGTCTCCCGGTAAGCACTTGTCTTTATTCCAGAGTCTTCAAGTTAGACTCACGTTCAGCTCTTTACTCCAATACTTCAGGTTCAAACTCCACCACCTCGTTCTCATTATCCTCGATTTTATTATCAAAGTATTTCTTCACACGTTGCCCGTTCACTTTGAATATATAAGCATTTCTATCGCATATTTCAATAGTTCCATATGGATACACTTTCTTGACAACGAACGGTCCCGTCCATCTTGATTTAAGTTTACCTGGATACATCTTTAATCTGGAATTAAACAGTAGCACTTTCTCTCCAATAGTAAACGTTTTATCCCCACGTAACCTCGAGTCATGCCATCTTTTAGTTCTTTCTTTGTAGATCTTAGTATTTTTGTAGGCCTCATCTCTTAGTTCATAGAGTTCATTAAGTTCCATGAAACGGTTCTTCGTTGCAGCTTCCATATCCATATTACAATTCGTCAAAGCCCAATATGCACTTTGTTCAACTTCGACCGGTAGGTGGCATGCTTTTCCGTATACAAGACGAAATGGAGTGCATCCCGTCGGTGTCTTAAAGGCTGTACGGAATGCCCATAAAGCATCATTTAGCTTGTCAGACCACCCTTTAGGATTATATCCAGTCGTTTTTTCAAGAATTCTTTTTATAGCTCTATTGGTTACTTCAGTTTGACCATTTGATTGAGGATGGTATGCGGTGGAAACCCTATGATATACTCCATATTTTTGCAAGGCTCTTCCCAGATGGTGATTACAAAAGTGTGTTCCCCTATCACTAATCAATGCTTTAGGAATTCCAAACCTAGAGAATAAACCTTGCAGAAATTTAAGTACTACCTTACTGTCGTTTGTTGGAGATGCTTGCGCTTTGACCCATTTTGATACGTAATCAACAGCAACTAAAATATATTTATTACCTTTAGATTCAGGAAACGGTCCCATGAAGTCTAATCCCCATATGTCGAAAACTTCACATACATGGATATAGTTTTGCGGCATTTCGTTTCTTGATGTAATATTTCCGGATCGTTGACATGCATCACATCCTTTTATATAATCTTTCGCATCCTCCAACATAGTGGGCCAATAAAATCCCGCATCCAGGATCTTTCTTCTTGTGATGACTGGACCGTGATGTCCCCCTGTTGGCCCTGAATGGCAATGTGCCAATATTGCTGCGATGTCATTACCGTCTACGCATCTTCGTATAATATTGTCAGGACATAATTTAAAGGCATAAGGTTCATCCCAAATATACTCGTTAGCGCGAGTTATAAACCTTCTTTTCTCATCGGATGTTAGCCCTTTTGGAATTTCATTTGCAACAATAAAGTTTATAAAGTCGGCATACCATGGTCCATTATTATTGCTCTTAATTCCTACCATCATAAGGTGTTCATCAGGAAAGTCATCAGCTATTTCCCTCTCGTCGAGCACTTCCATATCAGGGTTTTCAAGTCTAGATAAGTGGTCAGCAGCTAGATTCTCGGCACCCTTTTTATCTTTAATTTCAATATCGAATCCTTGGAGCAATAAAACCCACCTAATAAGCCTTGGCTTGGCATCCTGTTTATTGAACAAATACTTCAAAGCAGAATGGTCAGTGTAAACCATAGTTTTTGACAATATAAGATATGATCTAAATTTATCGAATGCAAAAACTAATGCTAAAAGTTCTTTTTCCGTGGTGGTGTAGTGTTCTTGGGCATTATTCAATGTTTTGCTAGCATAATAAATTGGCTTAAATTTCTTATCTATCTTTTGTCCAAGTACGGCTCCAACAGCATAATCACTAGCATCACACATTAGTTCAAAAGGCAGATTCCAATCAGGCGAAATTATAATGGGTGCAGAAGTCAGTTTTTCTTTAAGTATATTAAATGCCTTTTTGCAATCTTCAGAAAAGTCAAACTTTGCATCCTTTAGCAACAATTGGGTCATAGGCCTAGATATTTTTGAAAAATCCTTTATGAATCTACGATAAAATCCAGCGTGCCCTAAAAAACTTCTAACGCCTTTTACGTTAGTGAGGTAAGGTAGTTTAGCAATTACATCAATTTTAGCTTTATCGACTTCTATACCTTTCCCAGAAATCTTATGCCCTAACACAATTCCCTCTCTAACCATAAAGTGACATTTTTCCCAATTAAGAACAAGGTTAGTTTCTTCACACCTAGCAAGCATTTTATCAAGTTTAAAGAGACAATCACTAAATGAGTTACCGAACACCGAGAAGTCGTCCATGAAAACTTCCATAAAGTCTTCTACCATATCATGGAAGATAGCCGTCATACAACGTTGGAAAGTAGCAGGGGCGTTGCATAGTCCGAACGGCATTCTTCTATAGGCGAAGGTTCCATAAGGGCAGGTGAAAGTTGTCTTCTCTTGATCCTCGGGGGCAATGGGTATTTGGAAGAAACCTGAAAAACCATCCAAAAAACAATAATAATCATATCCTGATAGTCTTTCTAACATTTGATCAATAAATGGAAGAGGGAAGTGATCTTTTCGCGTAGCATCATTGAGTTTGCGGTAGTCGATGCAAACTCTCCATCCGGTAACAGTTCTTGAAGGGATTAGCTCATTGTCGTCATTGAGTACTACCGTCATTCCTCCCTTTTTTGGTACAACGTGGATGGGACTGACCCACGAGCTGTCGGAAATTGGGTAGATAAGTCCGGAGTCAAGTAACTTTACGATTTCATTTTTCACCACATCTTGGACTTTTGGATTCAAACGCCTTTGAGGTTGGATAGTTGGTTTGAATTCATCCTCCATAAGGATTTTATGTGTACAAAATGACGGGCTAATTCCCTTAATATCAGACATACTCCACGCTAATGCTCCTCTTCGTTTATATAGTACCTGCAAAAGAGACTCTTTTTCTTTTGGCGTTAAGTCAGATGCAATAATAACGGGTGAATTAGTATTTCCGTTTAAATAAGCATATTCCAAAGTAGAAGGAAGATCCTTAAGCACAGGTTTAACATTATCAATTTCAGTAGCACTAGCGGAATAAACCTGTTCTTTAATCATATCGCTGCTGTCATCAGATAGATGCGCCGCATCGAGGTTTTCGATGCGCCGTATCTCATTACATACAGCAGAATCAGCAGTTAAATTATAATCAATAGTATTCTCATCAACTTGATCTTCTATAGCAATTGTGTTTTCCAAATTTTTAAGCAGGAAAGAATCAAGCAAATTACTTTTTAACAATTTCTGAGTAAATTGATTAATCGTGTCATCAGAAACATCGATATTATAACATTCATCATCATCGGAATTATCTTTACTCATAGATTGTTCCATGTTAAACTCAACCTCATCTTTTCCTATGGTAAGAGTTATCTTTTTATTAAAAACATCAATCATGGCCCTAGCAGTGGCTAAAAATGGTCTTCCTAATATTATAGGAGTTCTAGAATTTTCAGGCATATCAAGGATAACGAAGTCGATAGGTAATTCAAATTTATCAACTTTTATTAATATATTTTCCACTATTTCTAATGGGTATTGTATGGACCTATCAGCTAGTTCTAAGCACATCCTAGTAGGTTTTGGTTCACCAAGACCTAATTTATCATACATAGAAGAGGGCATAAGACTTATACTAGCTCCTAGGTCGGCTAAGGCATTTTCAATATGCAAATTTTTAATTTGACAAGGAATTGTGAAACTCCCTGGATCTTTTTCTTTAGACGGAAGTTTGTTGAGCAATGCTGCTGAGCTTCTTTTCCCCATTGTTATGGTGCAAGCCTCTTCGAGTTTAGACTTGTTTGTAAGCAAGCTTTTCAGATATTTAGCATATTTCGGCATTTGCACTAGGGCTTCCATAAATGGTATGCTTAGCTGCAGCTGCTTGAGATTCTCCAGGAATTTCTTTTGATAGGCATCTTCTTTCTCTTTCTTTACCCTATGTGGGAAAGGTAATGTTGATCGTTTAGGTTCGACAGAAGGTTCTTCTCTAATCACAGGTTCTGGATCAGTCTCTTTTGGTTGCTCCTGCTCGGGTGGTAAAGATTCAGGGGAAATTTTGTTTGTACTGTCATCCTCGGGTGTTTCTCCGATTTGAAAGGTTGACTTTCCGCCTCTAGTTGTAATTCCTTTCAGATCGTGCCTCACCAAAAGAACCTTGTTAAGCACTGTTGACAATTGGTGCACTTCAATTGCCAAACCATTGATCATATTGTTTTGTTCCTTTAGCAACAGCTCATGACTGCCTTTGAATTCAGTGATAAAGTTCCTTGCTTCATGATGTTCCTGTTCATTGGCTTGAGCGATTAGTTGTGCAAACTCTTCCATAGTAAGGTTTCTTTGGGGTCTTCCGAACCAGTTTGGGAAAATATCGAACATTGTTCCTGAAAATTAAGAACAAGAAAATTTCAAAGTAAAAGTTTCCTAGTATAAGGGTAAGTCAGAATATTTTCCGTTCGGAAATTAGAAAAGAATAAAAGTTGCTGATATCTGCAGACGATGCGCCGTATCCAAAAAGTTGGATACGCCGTATCTTATAATCGTTAAAATTTAATCAGACTTTATTCAGAAAATAGATACGCCGCTTTAGAATTTAAGAATGCGCCGTATCGAATTAATTAATCAAAAATCAACTTATCTAATTAAAATTAAATGCGTCGTATTAACGAAAGTTAATGCGCCGTATTTTCGTTATGTTTAAAAATAAAAGATTTTTGATTCAGTAAGATGCGCCGTATCGACAGAGATCGATACGCCGTATCTGTTTAATAATTCGCAAACTGTTTTTAATTAAAATAATAGATACGCCGTATCTGCAAAAGCAGATGCGTCGTATGGCGTTAACGTTTAGAAAAAAAATTTTTATTAAAAACAGATACGCCGTATCTGCAAAAGCAGATGCGTCGTATTACTTTATCGCTTAGAAAAATTTTCTTATTAAAAACAGATACGCTGTATCTTGGGGAAAAGATGCGTCGTATCGAATTAATTAAACGCGTTGTATTAAAAAAAAATTAAACGCAATACGCCGTATCTGAGAGACCAGATGCGCCGTATCGTTTGATTTAGCACAGTACAACGATCGCAGAACAGAAAAATACGAAAAATAAAAACAAAAATTAAACACACAAACGAAAATAAACACACAAAAATAAAAGAAAACAATTAACACACAATACAACAAATATGCAAAATAGTACAATGATGCAATTAATCTAAAAAAAAGAAAAACCTAATTAAAATACTAATCAAATTAACAGATAATAACAATTCACTCCCCGGCAGCGGCGCCAAAAACTTGATGCGCGTGATGTGTCGTTGCGGTTTAGCAGTTTTAATGCCTACTCAAGTTTTAAATTTATATTTAGCCAACTTATCAATAACACACACACTTAACGAGCAGTGTACCCGGTCAGTATGAAGATAATGGTAAGTAGAGTGTCGATCACTAAGAGTGGAACGTATTATCTCGTTATTCTAATCAGTATTTTAATATCCTAACGCAAGGGGGTGTCAGCCTGAGAGACTGGCACGATTTGTTGCAATTAAATAATAAAATAAACCAATAGGCACGAATCAGCAAGTAGCACACACGTACACAGATAAATACTTGAGACAATAAGAGGGTTGTCCTTATGATTAAGTAGATTGTCACTTGTTTTATTGATAGCTTTATATGAAGTGTATGTAGTTAACCCTTTCTCGTTGGTCCTAATCTTATCGGCGAGTAAACCCTTAATGATTACTTATGTCTAAAAGTTATTCCTAAGTGATCAATTTAGAAACAACCGTGGGAGCCACATTATGTCCCGCAGTCAAATGCCCGCAAGCCACTAATAAACACAGAGGTTATCAATGCACTAATAAGTAGTAACCAAAGACATCAACATATAAACTTTAATTGATGGGAAAGCAAGTATTAAAGGGAGTGCAATCTTTCGTTGTCACATTACACAAGCCACCAATCCTGATGAATTAAAGTTTGCTAACACAATAAAACAAAACTACTTAATGAATTAAACACATGCAGCACCTTCTTACAGCTCTTGTATCTTTGATTTGGGTGTGTCTTGTGCTGCCTCCTTGACTGAATTCGTCCTTTGTTCCTCCTGTTTGGTCTTCGGTTTTAGGGTTTTCGGAACTTGTAATTCGTCTGGTCTACGGGGTATTTATAGTTTCTGTCTGAGGGAAGATGCGGCGCATCTACTAAGTAGATGCGGCGCATGTACTTAACTTCGCGTGGGGTCCAAGATTATAATATTCAGGAATATTCGTACACCGCCAGAAGATGCGGCGTAACTCCATGATTAGATGCGGCGCATGTCCTCTTGTATCTTGGATCGTATCTGGTGATATCTTGATAGAGATGCGGCGCATGTCTAGAGTGAGATGCGGCGCATCTGGAGCAGAATTGACTTAATCTTGTCCATGTCGGTGGACTTTCACTTTATGCACGTTTTGCTCCATAATTAGTCCAAAATCGCTAAGTTTCACCAAATGCTTGTTTTTACCTGAGAATTACAAAAGTAAACGATTAAGTATCAATCCTCATACATAATATAGTAAAACAAGTCAAATTAATAGGATAAATGATAGTAATAAAATGTACTTATTTGAGTTCATCAGCTATTCTTTTTCATGTAATATATAAATGTGTAATGTGTAAGACTTTACACCATAAAATTCAACACCTCACATGTTAACGTTAAGGACTTTGTTACCATGAAATCCAATAACTAAAATATCTATCTATACGTACATGAACTTTACACCATAGAACACAACCACCATATAAAGCAACCATGCATGCAACGTATACCATATAGATGTGTAGTATTCTTGTCCATAAAAATGCAACAAACACATATACATAAACGTGTACTAATTACTTTTCATGCAAATAGATCCTAACGTGTATACATTTCAACACCCATTCCATTTATCCTTCACTCTCACTAATTTCCTTAGAATCTCAGCCACTTCCGAAACAACTAAGCCAAACAAAAACATGTAGTAATTCCAGTCGAACACCAATGCCTTTTACCACCTCTCTTTCACCTCTCAAAGAAACTGTACAAACCAGTAGACATCCTATCTCAACCTTGGAAACCATAGAGCAAAGGAAAAACCATACTCACTTATCCTCACTACTTTCCAACATCCCATACGCTTTATCTCTGGCTTCATTGTGAAGCAACATAGTAAGGAAAAACCAATACATAAAAACATAACCCAACTTAGTAACTCACTGATTTCGTCCTTGTATTGATGCTCGAACACCACTAACCATCCCCACCTCTCACCCTCACCTCTTTATTCACTCATCTCAGCCAACATTCACACTCACTAACCACCTCAAAAACCCCGCAAACCCTCTACCTTACTATAAAACGAGTAAGGATCTAAGCACATAAATACGTATAACATGACTAGCAAGTGGACTGTTTTAGTTCGTGTTTTCCTCCGAGTTTCACAGCGCCTTCACCACCTTAAGAGGTGTAGTAAGTACTCGATTAAACCTCTTTATTTCATTTCCCACATGCACATCATGCATTGTATATTCGAGCAAGTTAGTTATTTTGCATATCGATACCATGTTAATCTTATTTGGGTCCATTGCATGAAACCACCTAACAACAATCTCCACTGTGAAGGTTTAAAAAACCCCAACTCGCACACCATTCTCACAATCACATGCATGTATCATTCATACTTGAACGCATAACATTTTTACATAGGTTGAACCATGCATACCATGAACTCACCTACTCTCATGATCATGCTCTAGTATACGCTTCATTCTAGATGTAAGAATATAATATGTCATGTTATAAATAGAATTGAGAAAAAGCGAAAATATGCTAAGTAATTTATATATGTACAAACCATTCCAAGTAACCCTCAAAACGACTTCATATCTCACGTTATGATATAGTGACTATACGTCTTCTTTACACGACTTGTTAGACCCTAATACTAGTTACATTTTTCATATAAACGATTTGTAGAAATACTCATGAATTGACCCACAAAAACTACCGAACCAATCACAAGAAACACTAATTTGTTTTTAGAAAATATAACTTAACAATTATTTTCGATAATGGGTTTAACTAGAGCCCAATAAGAAATTACAATTTAACAGCCCAACAGGCCCAGAAAATATATTTTCAGAATCACAAAAATAATCCAATGACAGGCCCAAAACTATTTTCATGCCCTCGCCTCTCGATTTCTTAACGGGCCTATGTATATTTCGTTAATAAGCCCAATAAGCTAAAAATAAGGTATTTTCTGAAATAATCAATTGAAATAAGTTAAAATAAACTTAATAAAATTTTAGAAATTTTCAGAATATTTTCCCGTCATTTTTATGCAAAAAGGACTAAAAATGTAACGCGAGTTAACCGGAAGGACCAAAACTGTCAAACCGTGCAACCCATGGACTGAAACTGCTAAAACAGATTATAAAGGACTTAAAATGACATACCTTTGGACTTCAAAGCATTATATGGACATATGGACAAGATTTGGACTATTATGGACTTTGGACTTAACCGAGGACTAACAACGTAACGCGATCGCAGTTAGACTAAAAAGTATAAACTCTGAAAAGAACAAGGACTTATTTAATTTCACTTGACATTCTTAGTTTATTTTCATTTTACACCCTTCATTTCATATGCATGTTTCATTTTAGTATTGCATTATTTAAGGTTTCGCTATTAGGAATATTAGCAACTTCACCTGCATATTATTTCAGCATGTTTCGAGAAAGTAATATTTTGGGTCATCTGATATAAGAACCGAGATAATATTATAGATATATTATATTTTTAACTTGAGGCATTTTAGGCATATCACACACTCACATCACCGACCAAATCGTTATACGATTTATCCTTTCCACATTCGTTATTAGTCGTAAGTTAGACTCTTAGACTTCGCTTATACTCAGGTCTCGTATTGAAGAAGTTTCGTGATCGTTTACTTGATCTTATAATTTTGTCTTGCCGGATACGCTCCAGGTGAGTCGTGGCCCCTACTTTTCACACTTGTTTTTAATAACTCTTTTGGGGGAGATACATGCTTTAACTGTTTTATATTACTTGAAATCTCTTATGACTTACTCGAAATTATTAACTATGCTTTATCTATTCGAATCATACTTGAAAAGGATATATGCTCAATATATGTGCAAATAGTTTGTCTATCTTAAACATGGAACTTGAAACATAACATCTCTGAAGTACTTGATGTAACATGATACTGAAATTCACCATATGTATTCATATAACAAATGAATGAACTGTTACTCGTTATGATATTTCTATATTCCATTAGAAATAATTGCCAAGATCAGAATATGTATATTTTACGAACTTGAGACCCATATTGCCTAAGCTTACTTTATTGCCAAAAAGTCCCTTTATCATGAGCCATTAATCACTGCGGTGAGCGCGAATATAGCAACAGCTTCGAAACCTGTTGGTGGACTGACAACCTATCCCACTAATACTAGGACGGAATGCTTAACCGCTAGTCGTATTAGTCGCGATGCGCTATATTTGAGAAAAATAGGAAATGGCGATTCACCTATTACACGAGGGCCAATTTTTCATCATTAATTTGATGATCACCTCCGTTTTACGGTACTTTGTTAACGCTTTGCGCTTCATGAGGCCGATGGCAATATAATGTTATATATGAATGTTTCATATATATATCCTAGGATACAGCTGTATTAGAGACCACCACTTTACATTAATAGATTTCAGACTTTAGACTATTATTACTTTACGTGATATGATTATGAATCTCGTACTTGAACTTTAACTGTTATCATATGTGATTTAAATTGAGAATTCTATAAAGAAAACTAAGAAGGCTTAGTATATCGTTACTTTCAAAAGTTAATCCAATATATCATTTCGAGCGTATAACAACGTAGCTCATATTCATCAATAATCTGAAACTTATGACCGTTTGAGGTCATACATGAATTACTTGTGAATTTTATTCAACGCAACTTGTTATTTAATGAAGAACTACTATTTATAACGACAATCAGTGTACACCTTTCAAATAAAATTATTTTCTATAAACTCCACGAACTCACCAACCATTGTGTTGACGTTTTAAGCATGTTTATCTCAGGTAATTAACGGAGCAGGACAAGACACGGAGCGGGCATCCTTTACTCTGATAACTTAAATGGTGTAAAATCAAATATGTCATTTTTTCCAAATTATCCCATCTTTTTATGGGATTTTCAAATCAAATGATTTACCTTGTATCAAAAATATTATTTAAAATGACATATAACTTTCAAAACGCCCCTTCCGGGCCGTTTTCTGAGATTTAAACTTCGATCCTCACCGTAACACCCAAATTACTTTTCCGCTGCCACAAACCAAATTTGGGAGTGTTACAACTGGCATTACCTTTAGGCCCACTATTGCTTCTAAGTCTATGCTAGGATAACCGCCAAGTGTAGTTTCTAAAAATTCCAGTTGTATGTTTCTTGTTATGAGATAAAAGTGAGTTTGCAACACATTTAGTATGATTACCGGATAATACACTCTTACGACAAAACACACAAGATGCATTATGTTGGGAATTAAAAATTCAAGAAGTTTAATATCGGGTTCTGCTCAAAGAAATACTCTAAGTAACATTCTACTGCTAGAGCATTTGATTTTGCTGTTAGCGTTAACATTCTACTGCTGAATGATTCTGCTGCTAGTGTTAACTTTCTACTGCTAAGAGGATAACTATTGAAAGATTCTGCTGCTGAGTAGATAAGTATTCAAAGATATTATGTGTATTAAAGTCAACAATACACGGTAGATAATATCTTACCCCATGTGATCAGTCATTATGTTATATTCTCAGAACAAGTTGTAAACATAGATACATGTTGTATCTTAATGACTGACTCTCTCAAAGCAAGCGTTCGATTAGACTTGACAATATTGTAAAGATCTTTCTTGTGTTATAAAAGAAAGATCTTAGCCTAGATATAAAATATGTCTAATAGTGTGTGAATTATTAAGTGCTTAGAAAGTAACTCTCAAGAACATAGAACAAACATATCACAAGTCATAGAAAACATATGATTCAAGGTCTTTGTAACCCTAGCGATAGTGAAGATCACTCGTATTATCTTGAATAATATTGAATCGTTTGGGGATAACATTGCATGTTCTTTATTCAATATACACAATCATAACTGTTCCATTTCCATAACACAAATAACCTTCTAAGTGTGATTAAGTAAATTCCGCGTACTTGATCATATTAACTCAACTTATCACATACACAAAGCAACAAAGGTTTAACCACCTACCAGTGTATCGATCGACAACCCCTTTAATTAGTATCAGAGCGCCAGGCTGATATAGTTGATTTAGAAGAAGAAGAAGAACAAGAAGAAGAAATGGACGTTGAATCTATTCAGACCAATGTTGCTGCAAAAATACCCATGCTCAAACAGAATGAGTTTGAGATGTGGAGGCTGAGGATCGAGCAATATTTCCAAGTGCAAGACTATGCACTTTGGGAAATCATTGAAGATGGAAACTCTTACCAGCCTACAACCATTTCATCAATAGTGGACGGCAAAGTGGTGACATCTCTGCAGACAAAGCCAACATCTGCAGAAGATAGAATAAAGAAGAAAAATGACTTAAAGGAAAGAAGCATGCTGATGATGACCATTCCCAATGATCAACTTCTAAACTTCAGCAAGTTCAAATATGCCAAGTCATTATTTGAAGCTATTATTGCCAGATATGGTGGAAATGAAGCCACCAAGAAAACCCACAAGACACTGCTCAAGCAGCAGTTTGAAAACTTCTCCTCTACATACAATGAATCTCTTGACCATATGTTTAATAGGCTTCAGAATATTGTGAGCCAACTTGCTATTCTTGGGGTTGAAATACCTCAATAAGATTTGAACTCAAAATTTCTGAGAAGCTTACCAGAAGAGTGGGCTATGCATGTTGTTGTCTGGAAGAACAAGCCAGACCTTGATACAATGGAGCTGATAGATTTGTATAGCAACTTTAAAATTGTGGAGCAAGATTTGAAGAAGAATGGAGGTACTAGTTCTAATACTGGGAACATGGCATTTATGTCAACTCCTAGTACCTCAAAATCAAGTTAAGAGGTGAAAGTTGTTGATGGTGTTGGTGCTACTAGTTCATCAAGCAGTACCATGGGTATTTTGGATGAAAAGACTTGTTGTGCATTTCTTACAAGTCAAAATAATGGGTCTATGCTCACCTACGAAGACCTCCAAGAGATCAATGATGATGATCTGGTGGAAATGAATCTAAAATGGAAAATTTCTCTTCTTAGCATGAGAGCCAAGAAGTTATATCAAAGGAGGGGAAGAAGCTCTTAATCAGCAATCCTGATACTGCTGGTTTTGACAAGTCAAAGATAGACTGCTATAACTGCCACATGATGGGGCACTTCTTAAGAGATTGTAGAAGGCCAAGGCAGCAAGATAGCAAGAACAAAGTTTTTGGAAGCACATCCAAAAAAAGGGAGGTTTCTGAGCCAAACTCAAAAGCTATGGTAGCTATTGATGGGCTAGGTTTTGATTGGAGTTTCATGGCTAATGAAGAAGAAGATTCTTCACAAACGGGACTCATGGCTTTTTCTACTACTAAGGTACAATCTCATAAAGCTTGTTCAAATGCTTGTACTGCTCTTAAAGAATTACAAACTTTAATCAAATATTATGATGAACAAAAGAAAGAGCTAAGCAAAACTCATCAAAACTACATTAATTATAAGTGTGGTTTAGAATCAACAGAAAAGCAGATCTTATACTACAAAGAAAATGAACTTGCTTTTTCTGATGACAAAGCTCTTCTAAGACAAGACATATTCTTTAAAGATGCTGAAATTAAGCTTTTAAGAGAGGCTTTTGATAGGGTCAAAAAGGAAAATGGAAACATTCACTTGACTACACAGACACTAGAACATGCTTCTAGAGGTGTGACCAACATGATAGAATGTCAAGTGATTAATAAAGCTAAGTCAGGAGTAGGATATAAGAGTGTCCCACCTCCATACAGAGGTATCCCTACACCCCCAAGGATTGACCTAGAAAATTCAGGTGTCCCTGAATTTTAACAACCTGAGCTACAATATGGTGTACAACCAAAGACCAAGCTAGTTGTTGATGAATATAAGAAAGTAAGTGAAACTTTAAGTAAAACTTCACTTTCTGAGGACAAGGTGTCCTCTGATAGAAGATCAGATAGAGTAGTCATTGAAGACTGGGTATCTGATGATGAAGAAGATGAACAGGTTATGTCTAAACCTGAAGTAGTTAAGAAAGCAGGAACAAGGGTTCCTAAAGTGATCAAAAAGGATATTGTTAAGCCTAGTTCAAACATTAAACATGTTAGGCAATCAGTTAAATATTATGAACAATATAGATCCACTAGCAAGCCCAGAGGTAACCAAAGAAATTGGAATGGCCTCAAGTCTAACCAATTAGGTGATGACTTTTTCTTTTATAATAAAGCTTGTTACACATGTGGTAGTTTTAATCATCTTGCAGCTTTCTATAACAATTGGGTATCTGGGTATGAAAACAATAGGGTGAACTTCAAAAGGCAAACTCCTCAAACTCACTTTCACTCTAAGTCTAATAGAATAAATCCCAGAGCAGTTACAAAAGCAGTTTCTGCTGCTAGACCATTCATGACTGTTAACCCAAGACCAACAGTTAAATATGCAAAATCTTTTTATACAAATGCATCAAAGACTGTTCAAAGGCCCATTAAAACAAAAGCAGTGGTCTAAAAACAAGTTTGGAAAATTAAGGGAACAATTACAAAGCTAGCAGTTTCTGCTGCTAAGCATGTAATTCATTCTGCTGCTAGGGAAAATTGGGCAAATGCTGTTAAGGCCTCAGAATGTTGGATTCTTAAATCCAATGTTGCATCAACTGTTCTTAAGAGATTAAATTTCATTGATGCAAGAGGCAGATCCAAGTCAGTAATGGCTTGGGTCCCCAAAGGAAACTAATACTTCTCATTTATGTGCAGGAACATTCAATTGATAAACAAGAGGATCAAGGATACTCAGATAGTGGATGTTCAAGGCACATGACAGGCAACAAGTCTTATCTCTCAAATTTTCAATCAATAGATGGAGGCTATGTTACCTTTGGAGGAGGTGTTGGTGGCAAAATTTCCGGTAAAGGTACAATTAAAACTGGAAATTTAGATTTTGAAGATGTGTACTATGTACAAGAGCTAAATTATAATCTTTTTAGTGTCTCACAAATGTGTGACAAAAAGAACAAAGTTATTTTCTGTGACACTGAATGTCTTGTACTTTCTCCTGATTTTAAGATACCTGATGAAAGTCAAGTGCTTCTTAAAATACCTAGAAAGGGTAATATGTACAGTGTAGACATGAAGAACATTGTTCCTAAAAAGGATTTAACTTGTCTTGTTGCAAAGGCCACATTGGATGAATCAATGTTATGGCATAGGAGGCTTGGTCATATTAACTTCAAAATCACAAATCAGATTTTTAAGATTGGTTTGGTAAGAGGTTTACCTCAAAAACGATTTGAAAATGATCAAACATGCATTGCTTGTCTTAAAGGCAAACAACACAAAGCCACTTGTAAGCCCAAGCTTTTTAACTCTATTAATCAATCATTGTTTATGCTTCATATGGACTTATTTGGACCTACAAATGTTAAAAGTATGCAACATAAGAGATATTGTCTAGTTATTACTGATGACTATAGTAGATTTACATGGGTTTTGTTTTTAGCTACTAAGGATGAGACACCTAGCATCCTTAAGACTTTCATTACTGAGATAGAAAACATAGTAGACAAAAGAGTAAAAGTCATTAGATGTTTTGGGAATTAAATATTCTGAAGTTAGAGTATGAGAAAATACTTTAACAAGAAGGTACTGCTGGTTCATGATCAAGGTACTGCTAGTACATCAAGGTACTGCTAGAACAAGAAGGTACTGTTAGTTCAAGTAGAAGGTACTGCTGGTAGTAAATGGTACTGCTGATCAGTGAGTCATAGAGCTGCTACAAGGATAAGATCGAAGAAGATATTATTTGTATGAGTCACTCTTATGCAAAAATAATATCTAGATATGTTCTCAGTCAAGAAGTTGATGCATGTGCTTGCATTAATTTATTTGAACAACTTGAGAGATATAAACTTCCATACGCTAGCTCGACTTGATCTTTTGTAAGACAAGTGTTGATTAGACTTAAAGTAATATTGTAAAAGATCTCTTGGACTATAATAGAGATCTTAGATTAGTGATTATGTACGTGCACAATTACAAACTCATATCTGTTAAGACATAGGACAAACAAAAACATATATCACAAATCTAGAAACATAAGATTCAAGGTCTTTGTAACCCTAGTGATAAACACAAGATCACTCGTATTATTTTGAATAATATTGAATCATTTGGTGATAAACTTTCTTTGTTCATTGTTAAGTAACAAACAAAATTCTCCCATTTCCATAACATACATAACCTTCTAAGTGTGATTAAGTAAATTCCGCGTACTTAATCATATAATCTCAATATATCATTACACACAAAGTATACAAGGTTTAACCACCTTAACCGTGTGTCGAATTCCTCTCAGTTGGTATCAAAGCCAACTGAGAAGATAATAATTGCCCAGAAAAGGAAGAATAATCCAATAAAAGGAAGGAGAAGATAAGGGCATACAAGATGATGACATAGAGGTTGAAAATGACAAGAATAGATCATATATCTAGAAGGGATGAAGCATTCCTAAAGGAGAAAGTTCTATCTAGATCAAACGAAGGAAAGTTTCAATTCAGTTCATTATGTTTGTTCATCACTTGCAAAGGCATGCTGATAGATGATTTCACTTGTTGAAATCATTGCCTCTTACAATTCCTCCATCCAAGGAAATTGCACCATCTTTTGGTTCAATGTTTTGATATTGCTGAAGTCAAAGAAGAACAAAGCAGATCAGTTCAGAATAAGAAGAATAGTTCAGATTCATGAAGTGTTTGAAAGATCTTCTCTAGTCCTCATTTAATTCAGAAAACATGTTTGAAATGATTCACATGTTTAGGGGAGGATTGTTGGGAATTAAATATTCTGAAGTTCGAGTATGAGAAAATACTTTAACAAGAAGGTACTGCTGGTTCATGATCAAGGTACTGCTAGTACATCAAGGTACTGCTAGAACAAGAAGGTACTGCTAGTTCAAGTAGAAGGTACTGCTGGTAGTAAATGGTACTGCTGATCAGTGAGTCAAAGAGCTGCTACAAGGATAAGATCGAAGAAGATGTTATTTGTATGAGTCACTCTTATGCAAAAATAATATCTAGATATGTTCTCAGTCAACAAGTTGATGCATGTGCTTGCATTAATTTATTTGAACAACTTGAGAGATATAAACTTCCATACGCTAGCTCGACTTGATCTTTTGTAAGACAAGTGTTGATTAGACTTAAAGTAATATTGTAAAAGATCTCTTGGACTATAAAAGAGATCTTAGATTAGTGATTATGTACGTGCACAATTACAAACTCATATCTGTTAAGACATAGAACAAACAAAAACATATATCACAAATCTAGAAACATAAGATTCAAGGTCTTTGTAACCCTAGTGATAAACACAAGATCACTCGTATTATTTTGAATAATATTGAATCATTTGGTGATAAACTTTCTTTGTTCATTGTTAAGTAACAAACAAAATTCTTCCATTTCCATAACATACATAACCTTCTAAGTGTGATTAAGTAAATTCCGCGTACTTAATCATATAATCTCAATATATCATTACACACAAAGTATACAAGGTTTAACCACCTTAACCGTGTGTCGAATTCCTCTCAGTTGGTATCAAAGCCAACTGAGAAGATAATAATTGCCCAGAAAAGGAAGAATAATCCAATAAAAGGAAGGAGAAGATAAGGGCATACAAGATGATGACATAGAGGTTGAAAATGACAAGAATAGATCATATATCTAGAAGGGATGAAGCATTCCTAAAGGAGAAAGTTCTATCTAGATCAAACGAAGGAAAGTTTCAATTCAGTTCATTATGTTTGTTCATCACTTGCAAAGGCATGCTGATAGATGATTTCACTTGTTGAAATCATTGCCTCTTACAATTCCTCCATCCAAGGAAATTGCACCATCTTTTGGTTCAATGTTTTGATATTGCTGAAGTCAAAGAAGAATAAAGCAGATCAGTTCAGAATAAGAAGAATAGTTCAGATTCATGAAGTGTTTGAAAGATCTTCTCTAGTCCTCATTTAATTCAGAAAACATGTTTGAAATGATTCACATGTTTAGGGGAGGATTGTTGGGAATTAAATATTCTGAAGTTCGAGTATGAGAAAATACTTTAACAAGAAGGTACTGCTGGTTCATGATCAAGGTACTGCTAGTACATCAAGGTACTGCTAGAACAAGAAGGTACTGCTAGTTCAAGTAGAAGGTACTGCTGGTAGTAAATGGTACTGCTCATCAGTGAGTCAAAGAGCTGCTACAAGGATAAGATCGAAGAAGATGTTATTTGTATGAGTCACTCTTATGCAAAAATAATATCTAGATATGTTCTCAGTCAACAAGTTGATGCATGTGCTTGCATTAATTTATTTGAACAACTTGAGAGATATAAACTTCCATACGCTAGCTCGACTTGATCTTTTGTAAGACAAGTGTTGATTAGACTTAAAGTAATATTGTAAAAGATCTCTTGGACTATAAAAGAGATCTTAGATTAGTGATTATGTACGTGCACAATTACAAACTCATATCTGTTAAGACATAGAACAAACAAAAACATATATCACAAATCTAGAAACATAAGATTCAAGGTCTTTGTAACCCTAGTGATAAACACAAGATCACTCGTATTATTTTGAATAATATTGAATCATTTGGTGATAAACTTTCTTTGTTCATTGTTAAGTAACAAACAAAATTCTTCCATTTCCATAACATACATAACCTTCTAAGTGTGATTAAGTAAATTCCGCGTACTTAATCATATAATCTCAATATATCATTACACACAAAGTATACAAGGTTTAACCACCTTAACCGTGTGTCGAATTCCTCTCAGTTGGTATCAAAGCAAACTGAGAAGATAATAATTGCCCAGAAAAGGAAGAATAATCCAATAAAAGGAAGGAGAAGATAAGGGCATACAAGATGATGACATAGAGGTTGAAAATGACAAGAATAGATCATATATCTAGAAGGGATGAAGCATTCCTAAAGGAGAAAGTTCTATCTAGATCAAACGAAGGAAAGTTTCAATTCAGTACATTATGTTTGTTCATCACTTGCAAAGGCATGCTGATAGATGATTTCACTTGTTGAAATCATTGCCTCTTACAATTCCTCCATCCAAGGAAATTGCACCATCTTTTGGTTCAATGTTTTGATATTGCTGAAGTCAAAGAAGAACAAAGCAGATCAGTTCAGAATAAGAAGAATAGTTCAGATTCATGAAGTGTTTGAAAGATCTTCTCTAGTCCTCATTTAATTCAGAAAACATGTTTGAAATGATTCACATGTTTAGGGGAGGATTGTTGGGAATTAAATATTCTGAAGTTCGAGTATGAGAAAATACTTTAACAAGAAGGTACTGCTGGTTCATGATCAAGGTACTGCTAGTACATCAAGGTACTGCTAGAACAAGAAGGTACTGCTAGTTCAAGTAGAAGGTACTGCTGGTAGTAAATGGTACTGCTGATCAGTGAGTCAAAGAGATGCTACAAGGATAAGATCGAAGAAGATGTTATTTGTATGAGTCACTCTTATGCAAAAATAATATCTAGATATGTTCTCAGTCAACAAGTTGATGCATGTGCTTGCATTAATTTATTTGAACAACTTGAGAGATATAAACTTCCATACGCTAGCTCGACTTGATCTTTTGTAAGACAAGTGTTGATTAGACTTAAAGTAATATTGTAAAAGATCTCTTGGACTATAAAAGAGATCTTAGATTAGTGATTATGTACGTGCACAATTACAAACTCATATCTGTTAAGACATAGAACAAACAAAAACATATATCACAAATCTAGAAACATAAGATTCAAGGTCTTTGTAACCCTAGTGATAAACACAAGATCACTCGTATTATTTTGAATAATATTGAATCATTTGGTGATAAACTTTCTTTGTTTATTGTTAAGTAACAAACATAATTCTTCCATTTCCATAACACACATAACCTTCTAAGTGTGATTAAGTAAATTCCGCGTACTTAATCATATAATCTCAATATATCATTACACACAAAGTATACAAGGTTTAACCACCTTAACCGTGTGTCGAATTCCTCTCAGTTGGTATCAGAGCCAGGTTGATATAATTGAATTAGAAGAAACAGAAATGGATGCACATGATGCTCAACAAATGTTGCTGCAAAGTTGCCCATGATCAAACCAAATGAGTTTGAGTTATGGAGGATGAGAATTGAGCAATATTTCATGGTCCAAGATTACACTCTTTGGGATATCATTATATATGGTGATTCTTTTTCACCAAGCTATTCAGATGTTGTCCTCGAAGGTAAAACAATTAGGAAAAGAAATACTGGACCAGTTTCAAATGAAGAAAAGATACTGAAGAGAAATGATCAGAAAGCAAGAAATTTGTTGCTTATGACCATTCCTAGTGAACAGATGCTATCTTTTAACAAGTATCTTGATGCAAAAACTCTTTTTGAAGAGATTTGTGCATATTTTGGTGGTAATGAAACTACCAAAAAGACACAGAAGACACTACTAAAGCAACAATTTGAAAACTTTACAGCTTTTAGTAATGAGTCTCTTGATAAGCTTTTCTCAAGGTTACACAAGCTTGTCAGTCAGTTGGCTGTGTTGGGTGTTGAGACAGAGAAGGAAGATCTCAACATGAAGTTTTTAAGAAGTCTACCTGATGAGTTCCATACTCATGTTATTGTCTGGATGAACAAACCAGACATTGAAACAATGAAGCTCAATGATTTGTACAACAACTTCAAAATTGTTGAACAAAGTCTTAAAAAGTCTGGAATTTATGGTACTAGTTCTGGGAATGTGGCACTTTTGTCATCTCCTAGTATTGGTAAGTCTGAAAAGGTAGAAGAAGTTGAAGGTGTTTCTAATGCTACTTTTGGTGGTCCTTCTACTAGTTCACAAAAGACTGTTGCAGGACTTGGTGATCCAGCATTCTATGTATTCATGTCTAGTCAATCTAGTGGTTCTCCTCTAAATCATAAAGACCTTGAGCAGGTTGATGGTGATGATTTGGAAGAGATGGACATCAAATGGCAGGTTGCTTTGCTCAGCATGAGGGCCAAGAAGCATTGGCAGAGAACTGGGAAGCAAATTACCATAAATGGTAATGACACTGCTGGGTTTGACAAGAAGAAAGTGGAGTGTTTCAACTGTCATAGGTTAGGACACTTTGCTAAGGAGTGTAGAAGCCCAAGGAAGCAGGAGAATAGAAACACATGGTATAAGCAAGATAGGAAAAAGGAAGTTACTGTTGAAGAGCCAAAGGCTATGTTGGCTATTGATGGTATTGGTTATGATTGGAGCTCTATGGCTATTGAAGAGGAAGCACCACCAAATGCTGCTCTTGTGGCCAATGAATTTGCTCTAATGGCCCATTCTGATTCAGAGGTAAATTCTATTCAAAATTGTAATGAGTCATGTCCTAATCTTAAAGCTTATGAAGACCTTAGTAAGAGATTTGATGCTCATAGAGAAGAGCTAATTGATGCTCTTTTTAATTTAGCAAATCACAAAAGAGGTCTAGGTGTTGTAGAAAAAACAAGTCTTACATTTTAAAAGTAATGAATCTAATTTTACTAATGACATCAATATACTAAAAAATGACATTAAGATAAGAGATGAGTGTATTGTTGAGTTGAATGATTCATTAGCTAAACACAAAAATGAAAGAGAAAATGTTAAGATATCTGTGGATGTTTTGGCTCATGCCTCAGATGGATTCAATAAGCTTTGGGAAGCTCAAGTAATTGATAAGGTTAATTCTGGTGTTGGATTTAAGTCTGTCCCCCCACCATACAGAGGTGTTCATTCACCTCCAGGTATTGATTTAGCACACACAGGATTAGCTGAGTTTCAAGAACCAATCATGGAATATGGTTCTAAGGCCACTAAGAGTCCTAAGATAGAAAAGGTAAGTAAAAGTTTAGATAAAACTTTATCTTATCAGGACAAGGTGTCCTTTGTTAAGAAAGGAGATGCTATAGTTGTTGAAGATTGTACAACTGATAGTGATGATGATGAAGAAGAACAGGTTATGTCTAAACCTGTATTGGTTAAGAAAGTAGGAACAAGTGTTCCTAAGATAGTCAATCACAACACTAACAGGCCTAAGTTCAAATGTTAAGACTATTAGGAAACCAGTTAGATATTGTGAACAATATAGAACTACAAACAAGCCCAGAGGTAACCAAAGGAATTGGAACAACCTCAAGTCTAACCAATTAGGTGATGATTTTGCTTTTTACAACAAAGCTTGTTATATATGTGGTAGTTTTGACCATCTTGCAGCTTTCTGCAACCAATGGGTAACTGGGTATGAAAACAATAGGGTGAACTACAAAAGGCAAACTCCTCACTTTCACTCTAACACTCATAGAACAAAACCCAGAACAGTTTCAAACAAGTCTGGACCAAAAAGTCCTGACAGACAAAAAGGTCCTGCTAATACATACAAAAAGGTACTGCCAGTACAAATAAAAGGTACGGGTAGAACAAAAGGTACTGTTAGACCTTTGATGACTGTTAACCCAAAATCAACAGCTAAGGATGCAAAAACAACTTTCAAACATGCATCTACAACTGTTCTAAGGCCCTTTCAAACAAAAGAAGTGGTCCACAAACAAATTTGGAGACCAAAGAGTTCAACTACAAAGCTAGCAGACTCTGCTGCTAAGCATGTTAGTCACTCTGCTGCTAAGGGTAATAGGGCAAATGCTGTTAAGGCCTCAGCATGTTGGATTCTTAAATCCAATGTTGCATCAACTGTCCTTAAAAGATTAAATTACATTGATGCAAGAGGCAGATCCAAGTCAGTAATGGCTTGGATCCCCAAAGAAAACTAACACTCTTATTTGTGTGCAGGAAAATTCGACTGATAAACAAGAAGATCAAGGATACTCAGATAGTGGATGTTCAAGGCACATGACAGCAACATGTCTTATCTTTCAGATTTTGAAGCTTTCAATGGAGGATATGTTACCTTTGGAGGTGGTTTTCGTGGCAAAATTTCTGGTAAAGGTACAATTAAAACCGGAAATTTAGATTTTGAAGATGTGTACTATGTACAAGAGCTAAAGTATAATCTTTTTAGTGTCTCACAAATGTGTGACAAAAAGAACAATGTCCTTTTTACTGACAAATGAATGTCTTGTTCTATCTAAGGATTTTAAGATGCCTGATGAAAATCAAGTGCTTCTTAGAATTCCTAGAAAGGCCAATATGTATAGTGTTGATATGAAGAACATTATTCCTAAAAATGATTTAACTTGTCTTGTTGCAAAGGCCACATTGGATGAATCAATGTTACGGCATAGAAGGCTTGGTCATATTAATTTCAAAACCATAAATAAAATTGTTAAGAATGGTTTGGTAAGAGGTTTACCTCACAAAAGATTTGAAAATGATCAAACATGCATTGCTTGTCTAAAAGGCAAACATCACAAAGCCACTTGTAAGCCCAAGATTTTTAACTCTATCAATCAGTCATTGTTTATGCTTCATATGGACTTATTTGGACCTGTTTCAGTAAGGAGTATGCAACATAAGAAATATTGTCTTGTTATAACTGATGACTATAGCAGATTTACATGGGTTTTCTTTTTAGTGTCTAAGGATGAAACATCAAGCACTCTTAAGACTTTCATAACAGAAATAGAAAACCTAGTAAGCAAGAAAGTAAAAGTCATTAGATCTGATAATGGGACAAAGTTTAAAAATAGAATTATGGATGATTTCTGCAAAGAAAAATGTATTAGAAGAGAATATAGTGTTGCTAAAACTCCACAACAGAATGGAGTGGCTGAAAGAAAGAATAGAACACTAATTGAAGCTGCTAGAACAATGTTAGCTGATTCTAAGCTACCTATAATCTTTTGGGCAGAGGCAATCAACACTGCTTGCTATGTTCAAAATAGAGTTTTAGTTGTGCAGCCTCACAATAAGACATCATATGAACTCTTTAATGGTAGAACTCCTGCAATAGGATTTTTTAGACCTTTTGGATGTCATGTGACAATTCTCAATACCTTAGACCATTTAGGAAAATTTGATGGTAAAGCAGATGAAGGTTTCTTAGTTGGATATTCTCTTGTTAGCAAAGCTTTTAGAGTTTACAACTTAAGAACTGAGAAAGTACAAGAAGAACTACATGTGGAGTTTCTGGAAAACAAATCCAATGTAGTAGGCCAAGGACCAAAATGGATATTTGATCTTGAGTATCTAACAAATTCTATGAATTATATACCTTTTGTTGCAGAAACTAATAATTTTTCAGGTTCACAAGCAACAAATGAGGTGGAGTTAGATAAAGATCAATCTGATGGCACAATGCCAATATGGTCAAGTGCAAGTGTGGAATCAACTTCAACAAATGATGTATCTTCTTCTAGTAAAGCTAAAGGAGATGTTGAAGATGAGCACAAGGATGATGGAACAAAGGAACAACTCAATATTTAAAATATTGATGGTACTGCTGACACAGAGCAAGGTACTGCTAGTATTTATAAAGGTACTGTTAGTACATTTGGAGGTACGGCTAGTTCATTTGAAGATACTGCTGGTCCTTCAAATTCAAGAGAAGCAGAGTTCCAAGAAGATGAAGTGGATTTGGGTAATCTTCCACCATCTTATCAAGTTCCTTCTACACCATGCACAAGGATTCACAAAGTTCACTCCCTGGATAATGTGATTGGAGATGTATAATCTGGTGTGAAGATAAGAAGAAAACTGGTCTCTTCAGACCAACATGGGATTCTAGATGCTCTTTATGCTTCAAAACAGCATGAGGTTTCAAACTCTTGCTTATTTGTATGTTTTCTCTCTCAAAAGGAACCAAAGAATATTCTTACAGCCCTAGATGATTCAAGCTGGGTAGAGGCTATGCAAGAAGAGCTTCTTCAGTTCAAGATTCAAAAGGTTTGGGTGCTAGTTGATTTACCTAGAAATGAAAAGGTGATTGGCACTAGATGGGTTTTTAAGAATAAAAGGGATGAAAGAGGAATAGTTTTTAGAAATAAGGCTAGATTAGTAGCCCAAGGGTACACACAAGAAGAAGGGATAGATTATGATAAAGTTTATGCTCCAGTAGCAAGGATTGAGTCAATTAGGCTGATTCTAGCTTATGCTTCATTTTTAGGCTTCACAGTCTACCAAATGGATGTCAAGAGTGCATTTTTATATGGTACAATTGGAGAAGAGGTGTATGTTTCACAACCTCCAGGCTTCATTGACCCTGACCATCCAAACAAAGTGTACAGAGTAATGAAAGCTCTATATGGCCTACATCAGGCACCAAGAGCTTGGTATGCAACACTTGCTTCCTATTTATTAGAAAATGGATTTCAAAGAGGAAAGATTGATTAGACACTTTTCATCAAACAGCACAAGAAGGATCTTCTGTTAGTGCAGGTGTATGTGGATGACATTATCTTTGGATCTACAAGGAAGGAAATGTGTTTAGAGTTCGAGAAGCTTATGCATGATAAGTTTCAGATGAGTTCTATGGGAGAACTCACATTCTTTTTGGGTTTGCAAATTAAACAATCATCTGAAGGCATTTTTATCTCTCAAGATAAATATGTTGCAGAAATTCTTAAAAAGTTTCAATTTGCTGATTCAAAAATGGCAAGCACACCAATGGACTCTGAGAAGCACCTTCTGAAAGATGAAGATGGAGAGAATGTAGATGTACACACTTACAGATCTATGATAGGCTCTTTGATGTATCTTACATCATCTAGACCTGACATCATGTTCCCTGTTTGTGTTTGTGCAAGATTTCAAGTAACTCCAAAGGTTTCTCATTTAACTGCAGTCAAGAGAATTTTTAGATATCTCAAAGGACAACCAAGGTTGGGTATATGGTATTCTAGAGACTCTCCTTTTGACTTAGTAGCATTTTCGGATAGTGATTATGCTGGTGCTAGCTTGGACAGAAAGTCAACAACTGGAGGATGTCAATTCCTTGGATGTAGACTTGTCTCATGGTAGTGTAAGAAGCAAACAAGTGTGGGAAATTCAACAACTGAAGCTGAATATATAGCTACTGCAAGTTGTTGTGCTCAAGTCTTATGGCTTCAAAACCAACTTCTTGACTATGGGTACAATTTCTTAAACACTGTTATTCATATTGATAATAGTAGTACAATTTGTATTATTAAAAATCCAGTGCAACATTCTAAAACAAAACACATTGAAATTAGACATCACTTTATTAGAGATTGCAATGAGAAAAGATTAATTCAAGTAATGAAAATTGCTTCAGAATACAATTTTGCAGTTCTACTTACAAAAGCTTTTGATGTTGGAAGATTTGAATACTTGGTAGCAAGTATTGGAATGCTTAATCTTTAAATTTTTCAAATGATGTGTTTATGTACATAAATTTTTGTTGGTACTGCTGGATTTATAAGGTACTACTAATATATCAAAAATGTAAATTGTGTTATTCATACAGTTGGTTCTATGCTTATTCTAATGCAAGACAAGTACTTTGTACATTGTTCTTTTGGTTTTAGACTAACTATTTCAGGTATGAATATATGAACACAAAGGAGATTTCAAGTGAAATGGGAGCAGCAGAATGCTTATCCAATTGCTAACATAGTAGGTTTATGATGGACTGAGTTTAGGAATTTCAATTCCTTAAAACTTCTTTCTTGAAACCTAGTTATGATATTTCACATTGAATTGATGACTTAGTTGATCAGATAGTAACTGATGCAACTCACTTTCTATCATTTTATACTTTCAAGTATAATGAGTAAGTCTAAGGACATCTGATAGAAAGAACAGCTAGTAAAAGTGAATCTAACACTTGTGTTAGAGGCAACAATTGCTATGAGCTGGAAACCCTGTCAAGAAAATCTTTTGAATAGATTTATCTTTACACAGGCAGTTATTTATAACTGAAAAATATTGGTTCTCACACAACCAGAGGTTGCTTTAAACCGAAATTTTGATTAGGTGTCTGTTACATACTTAATCCTTTCAAAATGGTTGGAAGTAGTATGATTTTTCAATTCTAAAATCATGAACATACTGCTAAGTCAAATAATTTCTTAAACAATGTTTTTCAAGAGATTCACAAAAACCATCCATTGATGGATCATGAATCAAATGTCCACTGATTCACCTCTCATAGGAGTTAACACACCTAGAAGTGATGAGGACAGCAACTTAAACTTTTAAGGAATTGATGGCTTCATGTACAAAATTGTCTGACAACAAGTTCACATTGATAGATCAGTCAAAGGTACATAGTGAGATCTTCCAAACAAGGGGAGGAAACAAAAGTTATTTGCTTCAGAGGAGGTTACAATCTCAGGGAAGGAAATAATTGCCCAGAAAAGGAAGAATAATCCAATAAAAGGAAGGAGAAGATAAGAGCATACAAGATGATGACATAGAGGTTGAAAATGACAAGAATAGATCATATATCTAGAAGGGATGAAGCATTCCTAAAGGAAAAAGTTCTATCTAGATCAAACGAAGGAAATTTTCAATTCAGTTCATTATGTTTGTTCATCACTTGCAAAGGCATGCTGATAGATGATTTCACTTGTTGAAATCATTGCCTCTTACAATTCCTCCATCCAAGGAAATTGCACCATCTTT
The DNA here is from genome assembly GCA_021014915.2 of Artemisia tridentata subsp. tridentata. NCBI lineage: Eukaryota > Viridiplantae > Streptophyta > Magnoliopsida > Asterales > Asteraceae > Artemisia > Artemisia tridentata. The sequence continues at coordinate 163,344,013 of CP139502.1, read as the reverse complement.
TGGTTCAATGTTTTGATATTGCTGAAGTCAAAGAAGAACAAAGCAGATCAGTTCAGAATAAGAAGAATAGTTCAGATTCATGAAGTGTTTGAAAGATCTTCTCAAGTCCTCATTTAATTCAGAAAACATGTTTGAAATGATTCACATGTTTAGGAGAGGATTGTTGGGAATTAAATATTCTGAAGTTAGAGTATGAGAAAATACTTTAACAAGAAGGTACTGCTGGTTCATGATCAAGGTACTGCTAGTACATCAAGGTACTGCTAGAACAAGAAGGTACTGCTAGTTCAAGTAGAAGGTACTGCTGGTAGTAAATGGTACTGTTGATCAGTGAGTCATAGAGCTGCTACAAGGATAAGATCGAAGAAGATATTATTTGTATGAGTCACTCTTATGCAAAAATAATATCTAGATATGTTCTCAGTCAACAAGTTGATGCATGTGCTTGCATTAATTTATTTGAACAACTTGAGAGATATAAACTTCCATACACTAGCTCGACTTGATCTTTTGTAAAACAAGTGTTGATTAGACTTAAAGTAATATTGTAAAAGATCTCTTGAACTATAAAAGAGATCTTAAATTAGTGATTGTGTACATGCACAATTACAAACTCATATCTGTTAAGACATAGAACAAACAAAAACATATATCACAAATCTAGAAACATAAGATTCAAGGTCTTTGTAACCCTAGTGATAAACACAAGATCACTCGTATTATTTTGAATAATATTGAATCATTTGGTGATAAACTTTCTTTGTTCATTGTTAAGTAACAAACATAATTCTTCCATTTCCATAACATACATAACCTTCTAAGTGTGATTAAGTAAATTCCGCGTACTTAATCATATAATCTCAATATATCATTACATACAAAGTATACAAGGTTTAACCACCTTAACCGTGTGTCGAATTCCTCTCAAGATGTGATACTGAGACAGAGTTAAAAAATAGAGTTATGGATGAATTCTGCAAAGAGAAAGGTATTATGAGAGAATTTAGTGTTGCTAGAACTCCACAATAGAATGGAGTTGCTGAAAGGAAAAATAGAACACTAATAGAAGCTGCTAGAACTATGTTAGCTGACTCTAAGCTACCTATAACTTTTTGGGCTGAAGCAGTCAACACTACTTGCTATGTTCAGAATAGAGTTTTAGTTGTTAAACCTCACAATAAGACTTCATATGAACTTTTTAGAGGTAGAACTCCTGCAATAGGATTTCTTAGACCTTTTGGATGTCATGTGACAATTCTCAATACCTTAGACCATCTTGGAAAATTTGATCGCAATGCGGATGAAGGTTTCTTAGTTGGATATTCTCTCAATAGTAAAGCATTTAGAGTATACAACTTAAGAACTAAGAAAGTAGAGGAAAACCTACATGTGGAATTTTTAGAGCATAAATCCAATGTAGTAGGTGAAGGTCCTAATTGGCAATTTGATCTAGTGTCATTAACTCATTCTATGAATTATGTGACTGTTGTTGCCGAAACTAATGATTTTCAGGTTCACAAACAACAAATGAGGCAGGGTTAGACAAGGAGGCAAATCAAGATCATATTTGGATGCCAATAAGTACCAGTGTGGCTTCAACTTCAACAAATGATGAATCTTCTTCTAGTAAAGCTAAAGAAGATGTTGAAAGTGAACACAAGGAAGATGGAACAAAGGAACAACAAAATGTTTCTGCTGATGATAGTGCTGCTGAGACAGAGCATTCTACTGCAAGGCTTAATGTTTCTACTGCTAGGCCAAATGATTCTACTGCAGGCCCTTCAGACTCAAATGAAGCAGATTTCTCAGATAATGAGGTGGATTTGAGCAATATCACACCTAACTATCAAGTTCCTTCAACCCCACACACAAGGATTCACAAAGTCCACTCCCTAGAAAATGTAATTAGAGATGTACAATCAGGTGTGAAGATAAGACAACAACTGATGTCTTCAGACCAACAAGGGCTTCTTGATGCCCTTTATGCTTCAAAGCAGCATGAGTTTTCAAACTCTTTCTTGTTTGTATGTTTTCACTCACAAGATGAACCAAAGAACATTCTAAAAGCCTTAGATGATTCAAGGTGGGTAGAAGCTATGCAAGAGGAGCTTCTTTAGTTCAAGATTCAGAACATATGGGTGCTAGTTGATTTACCTAAGGATGCAAAGGTAATTGGCACTAGATGTGTTTTCAAGAATAAAAGGGATGAAAGGGGAATAGTGATTAGGAATAAGGCTAGATTAGTAGCCCAAGGGTACACACAACAAGAAGGGATAGACTATGATGAGGTTTTTGCTCCAGTAGCAAGACTTGAGGCAATTAGGCTTTTCTTAGCTTATGCTTCATTTTTAGGCTTCACTGTTTATCAAATGGATGTCAAGAGTGCATTTCTATATGGTACTATTGAAGAAGAGGTATATGTCTCACAACCTCCAGGGTTCATTGATCCTGACCATCCAGACAAAGTGTACAGAGTTGTTAAGGCTCTTTATGGCCTTCATCAGGCACCTAGAGCTTGGTATGAAACACTGGCTTCCTATTTAAAAAAGAATGGATTTCAAAGAGGAAAGATTGATCAGACACTTTTCATCAAACAGCACAAGAAGGATCTTCTGTTAGTGCAGGTTTATGTGGATGACATTATCTTTGGGTCTACAAGGAAGGAGATGTGTTTGGAATTCGAGAAGCTTATGCATGATAAGTTTCAGATGAGTTCCATGGGGGAACTTACATTCTTTTTGGGTTTGCAAGTTAAAAAGTCATATGAAGGCATATTTATTAGTCAAGATAAATATGTTGCTGAGATACTAAGTAAGTTCAACTTTGCTAATTCAAAAATGGCAAGCACAGCAATGGACTCTGAGAAACCACTTCCTAAAGACTTGGATGGAGAACATGTAGATGTACACACTTACAGATCTATGATAGGCTCTTTGATGTATCTCACATCATCAAGATCTGACATCATGTTCTCTGTTTGTGCTTGTGCAAGATTTCAAGTAACTCCAAAGGTTTCTCATTTAACAGCAGTCAAGAGAATTTTTAGATATCTCAAGGGTCAACCTAGGTTGGGACTATGGTATTCTAGAGAGTCACCTTTTGACTTGGTAGCATTTTTGGATAGTGATTATGCTGGTGCTAGCTTGGACAGAAAGTCAACAACTGGAGGATGTCAATTCCTTGGGTATAGACTTATCTCATGGCAGTGTAAAAAGCAAACAACTGTGGCTACTTCAACATCTAAAGCTAAATATGTAGCTGCTGCAAGTTGCTGTGCTCAAGTCGTATGGCTTCAAAACCAACTTCTTGACTATGGGTACAATTTCATGAATACTGTTATTCATATTGATAATAGTAGTACTATTTTCATAATTAAAAATCCAGTGCAACATTCTAAAACAAAACACATTGAAATTAGACATCACTTTATAAGAGACTGCAATGAGAAAAGATTAATTCAAGTTCTTAAAATTGCTTTAGAATACAACTTTGCAGATCTGCTAACAAAAGCTTTTGATGTTGGAAGGTTTCAGTACTTGGTAGCAAGTATTGGAATGCTTAATCTTTGAATTTTTCAATCTAATGTGTTTTTGTAAAAAAATTTTTGTTTGTGCTGCTGGCTTTAACGGATACTACTGCTATTACAAAAGTTTGTGCTGCTAGTACAAATTTAAATTGTTTTATTCATACAGTTAGTCCTATGATTATTCTAATACAAGACAAGTACTTTGTACATTGTTCTTTTGGTTTTAAACTAACAATTTCAAGTATGAACATGTGAACACAAACGAAGTTTCAAGTGAAATGGAAGCAGCAGAATGATAATACTAGTTGCTGACATAATAGGTTTATGATAGAAAGAGTTTGGGAATTTCAAACCTCCTTAAAACTCCTTTCTTGAAGCTTGATTATGATATTTCACATTGAATTGATGACTTAGTTCATCAGAAAGTAACTGATACAACTCACTTTCTATCATTTTATACTTTTAAGTATAATGAGTAAGTCTAAGGACATCTGATAGAAAGAACAGCTAGTAAAAGTGAATCTAACACTTGTGTTAGAGGCAACAATTGCTATGAGCTGGAAACCCTGTCAAGAAAGCCTTTTGAATAGGTTTATCTTTACACAGGCAGTTATTTATAACTGAAAAACATTGGTTCTCACACAACCAGAGGTTGCTTTAAACCAAAATTTTGATTAACTGTTTGTTATACACTTAATCCCTTCAAAATGGTTGAAAGCAGTATGGTTTTTCATAATAAAATCAAGTACATACTGCTAACACAAAAGTTTCTTAACAGGATTTTCAAAGTGACTCACAAAAACCATCAAATGATGGACCATGAGTCAAATGCCCCATGAATCACCTCTCATAGGAGTTAACACACCTAGAAGTGATGAGGGCAGCAAATTAAACTCTTAAGGAATTGATGGCTACATGTACACCATTGTCTGATAACATGTTCTGATGGATAGCTCAGATGATGGAGAGAAATATTTTGGTACATAGTGAGAGATCTTCCAAACAGGGGAGGATAAAATGTTATTTGCATCCCAGGGTAGGAAATAAAAACTCAAAGAAGGAAGATTAACCAATGAAAGGGAGGGAAAGACAAGAGCATACAAGATGATGACATGGAGGTTGAAAATGACAAGAACAGAGCTTATTATATATATTTAGAATGGATGAAGCATTCCAAAGGAGAAAGTTCTATCTAGGTCAAATGAAGAAAAGTTTCAATTTCAGTTCACCACGTTTGTTCATCACTTGCAAAGGCATGCTGATAGATGATTTCACTTGTTGAAACAAGCATCCAAGATACACAACATCATTGCCTCTTATAATTCCTCCATCCAAGAAAATTGCACCATCTTTTAGGTCAATGTTTGAAGCCTGATGTAACACCCCCAAAATATCACAGCGGAAGATAGTTCACTGGGGTATTACTTCCTAGCACAAAGTACAAGTTACAGAAAACGACTCTATAAAAGAGACATTTTTTAAAAGTATTTCACATTTGATGCATTAAAAGCTCAGAGTTTGCAAAAGGTCCCAACAGTTTTCATAAAACACAATGTTTTCAGAAGAGTGCAATTGTTTTAAACATAACATAAATCTTTAAAATATAGTCTCTTCAAATGTGAAAATATGCCGTGTCTTCAAAATATATCCGTGCGACTCCATCCAAGACCTTCATGCCTTCAAACCTGAGATAAAACATGCTAAAAACGTCAACACAAAGGTTGAGTGAATCCATAGAGTTTTAGTAATAAGCAGTTGATCACAATATAATTCAGTTTATAAAAACGACTAAGCAACAAATGCAGAGTCTAATTCAGTTATTATTGCCCTAAGCTCATGAAACCGAACTTTAACGTCATTTTCAGATATTCTAACAGAATATAAAGATGCCCTTTGAAGGTAACAGCCTAATTACCTTGAAATCTCAAATACAGTGCATATGGTAGCCCAAGCGGGGCAGTCCAAAATGGGGGATGTCATTCCCAATAGATCTATTCACGGCATTCGCGTTTACACGCATGTAATTAACGGTTCATGATAGAAGGGACTTTCAGGCTATGGGAAACTTAGGCAATAATAATATCAGGATAGCATACAATTTCAAAGCAATTGTGATCGTAAGTAATATTTATAGCATGTATCTCCCCCACGGAGTTTGTAAAACAATTGAAGTAAAAATTGGGGATATGAACTCACCTTAGGTAGTGGAATGAAAGAGCACGAATATAGACAACCGAAGAACCGAAGCGAAACTAGAAAGGACCTATAACAAGAAACGTGTCTAAGCGAATGCAAATTGAATAAGAGAATGAATGCACATAATTATACTTGATTCACATGGCCATGGCATCACACTAAGGGTTTTCATAAGTCATATGGTCAAAAGTCTTATAGCAAGTTATGGGTCGAAAAGACGTTTGCAAAAACTTATTCGGTTTAAAATGCAAAGCTAATGGAAATTTTATAAAATTGCCACACTAATCGGGTCGCCATTTCTAAACCGTGAAGGCTAAAGTTATGAACTTTATATGCTTAGAAAGGTATGACTCTGTAAAATATGAAAATAAAAACCTCACATTACTGAGAACTTCAGAACATGGGTGAAATTATAAATTTACCCCTGTGTCTCTAAATAGTTATACTCAGCATCCAAATGGGTTTAGAAAAAAGGGTGTATCTTTTTATCTACAGGTCTAACGGACACATGGCCTATGGTGAAAGTTTTCTATAGGTCTTGGCTACAACTTTCATGTTTACACCAACCTAGTGTTCTTTACAATATTTTAGAGTAAATAGCCTATCAAATCTGACATGCATTCCTAGACCAGTTTTAGTGTGGATTTTCTCTAAAAATCTCCAGGACGAATTAAGAGGTAAGGTTTTTGGGGAAATGATCCTAAGACTTGTAGCTAACTCTCAATATTTTTAGTTTTGGTTCAAAGTCTACTAATTAGTACAGTTAATTCCATTTATACCAATGGTCTGCAGTAGTCCCAAGTTTTCCTACCAAACACTAATTTTGATGTATTTCCCAAACCGTGATAGCTATTAGAGTGAATCCACTTTGAGAGGTTAGATTAAGATTCATACTACTGAGATTAGCTTTCTTATCCTACATTCTATAATATTAACTTGGAGTTTATCTCATTTTCCAAACAATGTTCCTGATTTGACTAGCAATCGTAAAATGGCCATAACTTCCTCATCCGGAGGAGTTGATAACCCATCCAATTCACCACATCAAGCCTAAGACTTTATCTAACCAACCATGTAATTTTTTCATAGGCTCCAGGCCAAAATTTTGGAGAACTATCCCCGTTTACCTACTGGTCTCAAAACAGTCCACTAATCCTACCTCTATTTCATCATAAACACTTCCAAACCACAATCACCCATAACCAATGCTCCTAATGAATCAAGTATAATATGTATATGATTTAGAAATACCATTTACAGAAGTAAAATCAATATTCCATTGAAAGATAATAAACCCAAATGCATGTAACAAGAATCAAAGAAAATGGTGAGATTAACTTACTAGGAGTGAAAATCACCAATAACCCTTCTAGGGTTTGAATGAATTCGACCCAATTGACACCCAAATTAACAAAAACCTTCACTTCTAATCTTCAAAATATGATTACCCACTTGCTTAAACCAAGCCCTAATCAAGTCTTGAAGAAAAACACCAAGAAAGCCTTCTAAACTTCGAATTAAAGCATCCTCTTTGCAAGGGTCTTCAAGAGGATGATTTGGAGATGATTTGAGATTAAAAACTTGATGAGATGAGGGTGTTATGGGCTGAATAGGGTCGATCTAAACAAAGGGGAGAGCAGATTTTTATGAGATTTGCATGAGAAATGAAAGTGGGAGTGAGATTTGAGGAGTTAGCTAACTTTGGAAGACTTATGAGCACACTTGTCCATACTTTTGACAAGTGTGAAGTGAGGTGGGACATAAGGGGCGGCACAACAAGGAGGGGGGGGGGAAGGAAAATGCAGATTTTTTTATTAATAAGTGTAGTATTGAGTGTTAAAGAGTGTATTGTGTAGTGTATCTTGCTCCCGGTAATTACTAATGTTAAACCGTTAAGCCCTAAAACTTAAAACCGGGCAACATAAAAATAGAATACTTATGAAAATGTCAAAACTTATCAATATACTTCAACTAAGTATATTAGATGTGTGATAAGTTTAATGGAGAGCATATACGTTGATAAAACCTAATAACATAGGTTTGAGCACGCGTATTACGTAAGCAATAAAATGCTCACGTAAAAATGATAAAATGACAATAGTTCATATTTAATATGACTATTGGTGAGATTTGAGTATTTTAAGCACATAGACTTATCCTAGTCTTGTGTCGGTACGAGTTGTGTGATTCTTCACATTTTGCGAGATATCTTCTCGTTAAATAGACAGAGATGAACAAAAACGTTCAGAGAATAATAATTCAAAGAAGAGTGAATTATTTAACTTGGAAAATTACCAGTTACAGTATTTGCGTTTACATCACGGTAAAAGTCAAATAGTCAAGAAGTAAAAGTCAAAGGGGCAAAAAAAGTCAGTTTGCCTTATGAAATTTTTACGGGTTGTTACTGTCTCCACCGGTTAAGTGAATCATGCCCTCATGATTTAATTCTTGTTATGAGTTGACAATGTGTCTCAAAAGAAATGGAGGTACTTCTGTCGCCTTTCCGGATATGTAAGGAACATCTCAAACGGATCTACGGTTATTTTTCTATGATTTGCCAAAGTTGGAGCAAATTCCTGCACACTATGCTGTCCCATTTTTAAACATATCATGAACGACCCAAAACCTATAATAAGTTATCTCAATCTCTACCAAACTTATATGACAACTTATTAGACATGTTTAAGTCGTAATTCTTCAGGCCTTAAGCCAGATTTGCTTATTTAGGTGCTAATTAGAGCTCTAGCCAAACACCCCTTTATTTAATATCAACATTTATCACCTCTAGTGAAGGCATAACTTCTTTACCTAATAATATTTTAGAAAGTTCCTTAGCGTATATAGATGATATAAAATGTTACTCTCATATTTCCAAAAGGTTTTATGGCCAAAACGGAGCCAAAATCGCTCGTAATGCCCTTTTTATTTACCAATCAGCTATGTACCATTTGCAGAAAATTTCAGCATGAAATGACCCATTTAAGTGCCGATGGACAGCACACTGCAGTCCCACGGCAAGGGCCATATCTTGAGTTCTACAACTTTTTAGGACGCGAGGCTTTTTCCTACGTTTAAGTTTATGTCTTAGCTTCATTTCATAAAACTACGACGAGTTCCCGAAACGGTCAGAACTGTCCCATTTTGTCCAACAAAATCTACTAGTCAGATTTTGACATGTTTTACCTTTTTGGCTCTAGTTTATTCATCGGGATGAGTTACGAGGTGCGCCACCCGGCGAAACGACCACAAGACAGAGCTCTACCGGCTTATCTTATTGTCTTAACCTCAAGGTTTACTGAGATGATCAGTTTGAACATTCTATGGGGCTGTTTAGAATTTAAGATTCATAAAACATACTTAGGGCTTGTCCTAGTTTATTTTTGTGTTTCAAACCTCATGTACAACATCAATCAAGTCTTAATACTTATACAACTCGTATAAAATATGAAATATACCAAAAGGAATAAATACATGGAAACTAAACATAATCTCACAATGATCTTGGATGAGAACTTACAAGAACCACAACACTAATCAACACTTAATCTCCAATCAACCTTTAACCCTTGTCTTGAATCTTTACCCACTTAATTTCGACCCTATGTAAACCTTATAATAACCCTTTTAATTCAGCCCCTAACCTCTTGATCAAACCCTTGAATAGCTTCTAATTCAAACTTGAAATCAACAAGTCAACACTTGGACCTTGTAAGGATCACCTAGGTCTTCATCTATGTAGCATAAATTGTAACTTCGTTTGATCCACTCACACTGGATGTAACAATTCTGATGTCTCGCAATCCAGTGGATCAAGTTGTGCGAGCTTGGTCTACTCAAGGACCCAACAATAGCAAAACAGAAGGCAAGAGAATGCCAGAGCCTATGATGTCATTGCCACAACTGAACGAAGAGGTAATGTCAAGAATAAACCATTATGTCATCGATGCAAGTTGCATCATATTGGTTCTTGCACTGTTAGGTGTAGAAGTTGCTAGAAGATAGGCCATATGACCAAAGATTATAAGGGTAAAAATTTCGTTAATGGTGGTAATGTTCAACTAGTGGTAACTTACCTTAGATGTGAGGATATTTCAAGAGGCATTGTTCCCAGAACATGGGCCAACAAGTGAGAGGAGCTCGTGGAAGAGCCTATGTGTAGGAGTCCATATACCTAAGTAGAGTAGGCATCTTACGTACCCAAGTAAGTAAGTGGAATATCGTACTCAGTCTGATAGTTTAAGATTGAACCAAATCAAGAGTGTAACAAGTCTGTTAACTCAATAGATAGCTCATGATTGTAAGAATTGTAATGGCAAAAGTGATAACTTAGGAATGAACTCAGGCAGTTCAAATGAGATCTTAAGATTTTACGGGGTGGTAGAATACTGGCGATTTCTCAAGTTCAAGTTCATACTCATGTCTCATCGGATACAAATAAGCCCACTTATTTATAATTCATTATTTACATAGAGAGGCGTCCCAAACAATGTAAACAATGAAATATAAACTTATGGTTCGGCGATTCACAATTTCTTTATTTAAATAAAAGGCGTCCCAATCCATTTAAATAAAGATATTATAAATCATCCTACTTAAGAATTCCCGACAAAACACTCATACTTAGCCGATGAGTTACAGAGCGGTGTGTTACAAGACGTCATAAGTGTTCCAAGAGTTCGGAATAAACGTTCACACTCATCATCGAAGACGAGCAGTAAGATAATCAGAGAAAGTCAACATAGCATTCAAAAGAGTTGAGGAGTTCATAGTTATAAAATAGTTTTCTTACAATGTCTGAGAAGTAAACGAGACCATTGTGCAGCTCACAATGTCTAAAAAGTAAACGAGACAATTGTGCAGTTCAAACATTTATATAATTAACCTTTATATAAATAATAGTGTATATAAGCATACTTTATATAATACCATTAGTGATGACATATGAGTAACAACATAGGCAGTCTGGTGGTACACGCGCACGGATATCGGATACGGCAATAAGAGACTCTTTAGTGAAAAATAGTTATAGTCTGGGTTTTGAAAACGACCCAGTTCTCTATAACTGTAGCTCTGATGCCAATCTGTAACACCCCCAAAATATCACAGCGGAAGATAGTTCACTGGGGTATTACTTCCTAGCACAAAGTACAAGTTACAGAAAACGACTCTATAAAAGAGACGTTTTTTAAAAGTATTTCACATTTGATACATTAAAAGCTCAGAGTTTGCAAAAGGTCCCAACAGTTTTCATAAAACACAATGTTTTCAGAAGAGTGCAATTGTTTTAAACATAACATAAATCTTTAAAATATAGTCTCTTCAAATGTGAAAATATGCCGTGTCTTCAAAATATATCCGTGCGACTCCATCCAAGACCTTCATGCCTTCAAACCTGAGATAAAACATGCTAAAAACGTCAACACAAAGGTTGAGTGAATCCATAGAGTTTTAGTAATAAGCAGTTGATCACAATATAATTCAGTTTATAAAAACGACTAAGCAACAAATGCAGAGTCTAGTAAGGTAATTATTGCACTAAGCTCATGACATCGACGCCTTAAGTAATAAGTATGTAAGTTTGCCCCAGTGGGTGCCTTGCCAAGCACCTAGAGACCTCAAATATAGTGCATATGGTTGCCCATGCAAGGGCAGCGGTCCAATATGGGGAGTTCAATCCCAAATAGATCTATTCACAATATTCGCGCTCACTCGCAAGTGATTAACGATTCATGATACGGGGACTTCATGGCAATAGTAGTACTTAGTGTCAATAATACATTCAGTTTAGAATACAGTTTTCAAGCAGTTGTGATCATAATAAAAGTAAGTAGCATGTATCTCCCCCACGGGGTTTATAAATAGTTAAATGAGTAAAAGGTGGGCTATGAACTCACCTTAGGTAGTGGAATGAAAGAGCACGAATATAGACAACCGAAGAACCGAAGCGAAACTAGAAAGGACCTATAACAAGAAACGTGTCTAAGCGAATGCTAATTGAATAAGAGAATGAATGCACATAATTATACTTGATTCACATGGCCAAGGCATCACACTAAGGGTTTTCACAAGTCATATGGTCATTTATTTAAAAGTCTTATAGCAAGTTATGGGTCGAAAAGACGTTTGCAAAAACTTATTCGGTTTTAAATGCAAAGCTGATGGAAATTTTATGAAATTGCCACACTAATCGGGTCGCCATTTCTAAACCGTGAAGGCTAAAGTTATGAAATTTATATGCTTAGAAAGGTATGACTCTGTACAATATGAAAATAAAAACCTCACATTACTGATTGTTAGGATTTATTTTAAAGTGATGGTCATTTGTCATTGTAATAGTTTAATTAATGTGTCGTTGTTTGAGTTAGTTAAGTTAATCAATGGGCTTGGACTTAAGCTAATAGGTTATGTTTAGTGTTTAAAAGAGCCCATGTAAAGCCCACCCAAGTCCAAGCCCATCCATCTCTCAAAACTATAAATACCCTTCACCCTTCTCATTTGAGGGTGTTGCTTCAAGGGTATTCTCACATCTTGTATCTCATTTTCTTCTCAATCTAATCTCTTGAAGTTACCATCCCATCTCCATCTTTCTTTCTCTTCTAATCTTCTATTATTCTATATTGTTGTTTGTATGATAAAGGATTAATATTAAGCTTTAACAAGTGGTATCAAGAGCAAAACTATTAAAGATCTAGGATTATATACACGTTACTGTTTCATAAATTCTTTTTGTCTCATTACACGTTACTGTTGTGATAAAGGATTATATACACGTTACTGTTGCATTTTGAATTGTTATTGTTTTTTATCACTACTGTTACATAAATTTTGTTTCTATCTCTACTGTTCACTTTCATCAACTCTTTGATCAATCAAGTTACTTAGTAGTCGAACTAAGTATTTCATCGAACGAGCTACAACCTCATCGAACGAGCAGTAGTCTAGTCGAACGAGCAACAATCTTATCGAACGACCAACTTCATCGAACCAGCAAAGTAATCGAACAACAACAAAAGTCGAACGAAAACATTGATCAAAGCAACAACCATCATCGAACGGAACAAGAGTAGTCGAGCTAGACTTTCTCTTTCAACTCATCGAACGACCATATAGTCGAACGACAATATAGTCGAACGACAATATAGTCGAACGACGACATTGTCGAACGACAATATAGTCAAACGACGACATAGTCGAACGACCACATAGTCGAACGACCACATAGTCGAACGAGAGGTTTAGTCGAACGAGATTAGTCGAACGTGGTCTAGTCGAAGGAGACTTCATCGAAGCAACTTTCATCGAACGACTCTCATAGTCGAACGACTCTCATAGTCGAACGACTCACCTTAGTCGAACCACAAGTGTCATCGAACCAACTTTTCATCAAACCATTTCACCTTGATCAAACCACCCTGATCGAACCACAACTTGATCGAACCATCTAGCTGATCGAAGGAACCCATTAGTCGAACCAACCACACTTTAGTCGAACCTAAGTTCACTAGTCGATCGATTCACTTCATCGAACCAACTTCATCGAACCAACTTCATCATCATCGAACCACCTCACTTGTTCAACTCACTTGATCGGACCACAACATAGTCGAACCATACACCTTGATCAAATAAGACATTGATCGAACCAGAAACTTTAGTCGAGTATTAGTCGAGCAACTTCATTTATCGAGCATTTAACTTGATCGATGTTGTGATTCTCGAATTTGGTTTCTTTGTGATCTTCTCGAGCTTCTTTGTGATTCAAGAATACTATTGAGTTTGTGTTTTTTTTTCTAAATTTCATGAGTTGCATTTGAGTTTATTATATAGAGTCTGTCAACTTTAAACTTTATAAAGGTTCATCAATTTACCATTATAATATCATTTAAAGCTTCTCTATTTTCAAGTATATGAGATGTCTGCATGAGACGTGTGAGTTTGCATGAGACGTGAAGTATATCAACTTTTAATGTGAGTTTGCATGAGACGTGTGATTTGCTTTTAAGTTTGCATGTGTGCTTTTGACGTGTGTTACATTCATAATATTATATAACAATGTGTGTTTGCATGTTTTGCTTTTTGCCGTGAAGTGTGCATTTGCCTTTTGAGTCACTAATATTGATATCACTAATATATGCTTTTGCTTTTGATGTGTATCTAGATTTTGACGTGTTTGTTTTTCACGTGTTTATTTTTGTAACGCATCAAGGATTCACTTTTGACGTGTGGTTTGTGACTAATACTTTGTGATTTTAAGAGTTTGTACTTTGTGAGAAATTTTTCTAAGTTTGGGATTCATTTACTTTGTGGACTTACCAAGTTTCTAAATCTCAAGTCATTAGTTTCTCAAGGTTTATCAAGTTTCTCAACGACTCTTCAAGGACAACGACAAGAGACTCAAACCAAACACAACTCGTGAACAGTAACCAACCGTATCCTAGTTCTTTAACCGATCCAACATCATCTTTATCATACAACTTCATCAATGGCCGCTTACCAAAACAATATCACAACTGATTTGGCACATGCGTTTGCATTAATCACCAAAGCATTAAACATCCCACCACATAACAACAACCAATGGAACTCACGGTACACTGACAACATGCAGTCATATATAGGTCAAGAAGGACAAATGGTTGACGTTATCGGGAATCAGCAAGGAAATGCTACGGGTATTCAAATGGGGAATCAAATGCAATATGCTGGGCAGAATACGGGAAATCAAATGGATCAGTTTGTGAATCAGAATGGGGTCAATCATAATGAGAATTATTGCTTCAGGACTTCTTCCGCAACCCAAAGGAGTGATATAGGTAGAGCTGGAAATGTCAATACAATGGATAGGGTAGAAAAGCTCCAGTACATGTTGATACTAGCCAGAAAGAGAGACTCGGGAATACCATTGACTGCTGAGGAATCCGACTTCCTGCTTTCAACCCGAATCAATGACAACTCTACAGAAGTCACTGGAATCTCCGACCCTATGCCTAATCAGCAAGAATCAACATCATGCAGCGATTCTGACATTCCTCCTACTTATGACGTAGATCCACTCCATGAGACATCAATTTCAAGTAATGAGGTTAATCCGTTTGCTCAACAAAAGCCACATTCTGTGCCTCTCGTACCTACTTATGATACATATACGGACTCGCCAAGTTGTAGCAATATTAATTTGGCAACTCCAGATATGGATCCTAATGAAGTTCAAGTTGCACAAAATGACGCTAATGATGAGGAAACCCGTGCTTTATTTGAATCATTACTGAATAATTGTCGTATTGAGATTGAAAAGGTCAAAAAGATCAATAGCGATGTTAAGGCCGCTAATGAAAAATTGACCACTGAGCTTGAAAGATACAAGGTGAACGAAAAAGCTTTTGAATTTCACCACAAACGACTGTCTGAACTTGAAAATGGTTACAGTGATTCTGTTTCAAGGGAAAAACATTTGCAAATCAAATACGACACTCTTGATGTTAAACTGAACATGCAAATTAAATCCTTAAAAGCGGATATTTCTGATTTAACCAACCAACTTTCTAAACAAAAATCAACTTGTTCTGATCTTGAAAAAGAGAAGAAAGAGTTGCAAGCAAAGTTTTCAAAACGAGAAGACGAACTTCTTGATGAAGTTCTTGATAAACAGGAAACTATTAAAAAGTTGGAAGAAATTCTTGTCAAAACGGGTCATTCTGCTCAAACGATTAATATGATAATTAACGACAAAAACCCGATTTTACACACAAGAAAGAAAATGGCTCTCGGTTGTGAAAACCCTTGTTATCTCAAGAAAGCTCAGGAAAAACAGAATGTGCTATATAATGGTAATATTATAAATGATGTGCATGATCCACCTGCTACCTATGATACGAATGAAACGATTGAGCTTACGCAAGAGAGTCGAAACAAAATGAGACAATTGAACAGCGAAATCAAACCAATTGATTATAATGAAGCGAACAAACTTGCTGGAGTTCATCTTGTCAAAAAAGAGTCACCTTTGTTTTTCAAAAAACCAGTGGCTGTCTCAAAATTCAAAGTTGTTTCAAAACACCTTTCTAACATCGAACAAATGTACTCTACCGACACTTCTGCAAGTGAAGCTAGAATACTTTTGGCCGATCTTAAAAGGAGAGTTGAAATGCTTCAAGATGTTGTGGCAACCAAAACAAATGCTAAAATCAACGATTGGTTCAAAAGTTTTGAAACTGAACAGAAAAAGATGTTTTTAAACAGAGATTACTCCCATTGTATCTGGCATACATGCAAGAGCAATTCATGTTGAGAACGCAATTATCAAAGAAGTAACTGAATTTGTCAAGGACCACACATCCTTGGTAATTGAAGCCAATGAAAACATTGAAAAAATCAAAGTTTTGGAAAAACAAAATGACGCACTCTCTGAAGAAGCTCTTTCAACTGATATTATGTCCATTATTTATCAAATGTATTATGTCGAAGACGATGAAAGACTTCGAGCTGAGACTTCCGAAATTGTTTCAAAATATGAAAAGGCGCTTATTAAGCTTGAAAAAGAAAATGTTACATATTTTAAACAACTTGATCAGAAAAAGGAAGAATGCAAGTATGACAAATTGTCGTATGAACGTTCTCACAAAAACATGCAAGAACAAATTGATCTTTTGAAGTCTCAGCTTGATAGTCAAAAAGGAAAGGGTGAGGAAAATAAGTCTGCTAGACCAAAAATGTCCATTTCCACACCCTTGCCTAAGGAAAACGAGGAAGGAAAAGGAAAAGCTGTTGTCGAAAACTTAAATGTGATAACACCTGATCTTAATAGGATTAGTCCCACTACTGCGTCTGCCTCTACATCTCAAACATATAGGGCGATAGACAAAAGTGAAAAAGATAATCCAAAAGAGTTTAGGAATGCTACAACAAATTCAAAGGACAACAAGCTAAATCCTAATGTGTGTGCCCCCAGGAATAGCTCACCAAATGTGACCACAAATACTGTTAAAGAATCTGTTGGTTCAAACAACATGGTCCACAATTCCTATCTAGAAAAAGCTAGGAAAAAGGCACAGATTCGAAAAGATGGAATTTTAGGAACACCATCCACGGTGATGAATTCTACAACATTACAAGGCACTGCTAGTAGTAGTAAACCATTACCTAGAAACTCTAAACAAAAGACTAGGGATTGGCCTGCATCTAAGAGTAGTTGCGAAAAAGAAACTGTTAAAAAAGTAGAATGCAACACTAAGAATTCCTCTTCGAACAGGAAACACGCTTCAAATGGCTGTAGTGACAAAGTTAAGGTTGCTGTTTTGAACAAGAATGTTGAATTTGTCTGTCCTACATGTCAAAAATGTGTCTTTTCAGCTAATCATGATGCATGTGTGGCACAGTATATCAACAAAGCAAATTTGCGTGCTAAGGCACAATCCTCTAAGACACTAAATAGAAACACACCCGTTGATAAGAAGCAAAAAGCTAAGAATTCTACCAAGTGGATCCCTACAGGACGTAGTTTTTCTCAAAATGAGACTTCCGCTGTATCTGAAAAGAAAACAACTCCTAGATCCTGCCTTAGGTGGATTCCCACGGGAAAAGTTTTTAAAACAGTCGGTCTTAGATGGATTCCTACAGGAAAGATTCTTGATAGTCGCACCACAACAAGTAGTAGTGAACATCATCAGGATAAGAATGAAGAAACCACTACATCCGTTGATAGTGTACAACCTAAGAGTGATGATTCATGTTCTTCTAACACTGTTATTTGTGAATACTTTTCATCTTTGGTTGCAGGTGACTCAACTATCTCAGAACTCAGTTCATCAGAGGGTTCTAATTCTGTAAATTCTTCAAAATCATTTTCTCTTTCTTCTATTTTTGATTTTCCATTTCTTTTATAAAAACAAAAACAAAATACAAAATTTGAAAAACCAACAAAAGCAAAATACAAAAATAGAAAATTTTCAAAAAATACAAAAACAATATAAACAAATCAAAAATCCAAAAATATTCTTCTCACGACATGTCTCTCGTATAATCGATATTCTGAACGTACCTAGAAATGTCATTTAACAATGATACGGGCATGTTCAGATGCTTGAGCGAGAGTTCATTTAAATGTTTTCAAAACATGTCGTTCAAATGGCTTCTGAGAGACTCACTCCAGAACCCGTGCTTAACCCAATGGCTTCTAATCATATCGGATTAGGACCCGCGCCTCAAAGAAAGGAAAGTGCTTATTCAAAATCTTTCAGAGCACTTATCCTAAAAATCTCAATGGCTTGTAAGTATTTCAGCTTACAACCCGAACTTCAAATAAAGGAAAGTGTTGTGCAAAACCAATCTCTTTTTCAAACACTTATCCTAAAAACAAATGAAGATACTTTCCCTACCATATCTTCAAAGATTTTCAAAATCTTCTCTATCTTGAGCACATTTCCTTCAAGAATTTTCAAAAAGATTTTTCAAAATCTTTCATAAAGTGCTCAAGATAACTCCCTCCAAAACACAATACAACATGCTTTATTTAAGGGGGAGTATAAAAATGAAAGAGAAAAAATGTTCCAATTTCATGCTCAAATCCGTCGTTCTCTCCAAAAGGTTTCATTTTAATCAGTTGATATCAAAAAATATCATTGCATGCTATTTTTGAGGGGGAGAAGACGTGATTAAAATGTGATCAAAAGGTTTAAAGTTCGTGGAATCTCAAAGTATGCTCTCCAGACAGACTCAGTTCTAACCCTCGAATTGACGAAACCTAATTGTCCGTTATCGAAAAGACTTGTCCGGGACGGGTAATAATTTCAAGATGGTTATCCATTGATGTAAACGTGTCTCGCGAAGGACTTGTCTGAGTAGATTGTACCAATTCAAGAGATGATCATTGAATATGACCAGGACGGGTAATAATTTCAAGCTAGTCCAACTAGTGATGTAAACGTGTCTCGCGAAGGTCATGTTCAATGAAAATCAATCATTTCAAATGTGCAAACTCTACCTAACATGTGCAATTCTTTCTTAAATCTCTTAAGCACATGGGAAGGGGGAGTATTTCAAAAATATAAAACTCTCAAAGTGCTAACTAAATGTGTTTATTCATAAACACTTTGAGAGATTTTCAAAAGGTTTTATGGCAAATCTAGGATAGTCATGGAGTTATAAGGTGACTAAGGTTAGGAAAACCGTCCTATGATCCGCCAGAGCCGGAGGGATCTACCCAAGGACAATTCCAATAGATTAGAATTAGAAGTCCTTAGGTAAGATTGAAAAAAGGAGTAAATGAGAAAGGGAAAGAAGGGGTTGAAGAATTAAAAAGAAAAGTTTAATGAAAGGGTGAAAAGAAATAGCCCTCCATGAAAACTTAGGGCAGAAACTGGGTCAATACATCTGCTATCGGTATTCACTAAGGTGATACTAATATTGAAGACAAGACGTCATGGACCCAGTGACGCGCTGCACCACCCCTCCTTGCCACTCAGATATCTCTTAAAAGATATTTGTTTCATTCTCACGGAGAACACTACATAATCTATCGGCCTCTCATTCCGAGATGTGTTGATATTGAAAAGGTGGCACTCTGCTCCATGCCTCCGACGACTAAAACCAAAACGCACAATAGAGTCTAGAGCCATGAGATTCATCAAAATATCTCGTTAGGAACACTTCCAAAATGATACACTTGTGTTCGTCAAAAAGGACACAAGTTGTAAGAGTCTTAATGAGATCCAAGGATCTTGCCAGTTATATCATGATGGTCGCTATGCTTCAAACGGTCTACAGTCGTGGGGTGATCTCCAGCGACTCACTGAATCGTGGGTGCACTTCGATGTGTCCGTGTAAGCCCTCTTGGGGGTATCCGGTTCAGAACGGCCTAGGGAAGGATTAGAGAAAGTCTTCACACTATGCTGTTCACAATCTCAAAGTCCTAACCTGTAAGCGCTGGATGATTATTACTAACGGTTTTATGCAGCTACCTATAAACATCCATTAACCATCACCACATACATCAATCATCTTCACCTCAGCATACTCATACTTATGAAGAACATCTCCAACAAAGCTCAAGTGTAAAAGTTCAAGACAAAAAAATCAAGTTAAAGACAGAGTATAACGTCAAAGTCAAAAGGCTAATCAATATGTCAAGAACAAGTTCATATATCAAATGATGAATGATAAGGGGAGATTGTTAGCATAAGTATAATGTCCAAGATGTATGGGTATGTTGGAGTTCACGACGTAATAATCACATGAAGATGCTGATCGAAGGCAAAAATAACCTCAAAGACGATACTTTGAAGATCACATAGCATGAAGGAATCAATAACAAAGACTGCTATACAACGACACTCAAAGCTCAAAGACATTGAAGACGAAAGACCATCTCACATGGAGCATCATTTGAATGACCATCCCTTAGGGGGAGATTGTTAGGATTTATTTTAAAGTGATGGTCATTCGTCATTGTAATAGTTTAATTAATGTGTCGTTGTTTGAGTTAGTTAAGTTAATCAATGCGTTTGGACTTAAGCTAATAGGTTATGTTTAGTGTTTAAAAGAGCCCATGTAAAAGCCCACCCAAGTCCAAGCCCATCCATCTCTCAAAACTATAAATACCCTTCACCCTCCTCATTTGAGGGTGTTGCTTCAAGGGGTATTCTCACATCTTGTATCTCATTTTCTTCTCAATCTAATCTCTTGAAGTTACCATCCCATCTCCATCTTTCTATCTTTCTAATTCTCTTATTCTCATATTGTTGTTGTGTGATAAAGAGTAATTTTAAGCGTTAACACTGAGAACTTCAGAACATGGGTGAAATTATAAATTTACCCCTGTGTCTCTAAATAGTTATACTCAGCATCCAAATGGGTTTAGAAAAAAAGGTGTATCTTTTTATCTACAGGTCTAACGGACACATGGCCTATGGTGAAAGTTTTCTATAGGTCTTGGCTACAACTTTCATGTTTACACCAACCTAGTGTTCTTTACAATATTTTAGAGTAAATAGCCTATCAAATCTGACATGCATTCCTGGACCAGTTTTAGTGTGGATTTTCTCTAAAAATCTCCAGGACGAATTAAGAGGTAAGGTTTTTGGGGAAATGATCCTAAGACTTGTAGCTAACTCTCAATATTTTTAGTTTTGGTTCAAAGTCTACTAATTACTACAGTTAATTCCATTTATACCAATGGTCTGCAGTAGTCCCAAGTTTTCCTACCAAACACTAATTTTGATGTATTTCCCAAACCGTGATAGCTATTAGAGTGAATCCACTTTGAGAGGTTAGATTAAGATTCATACTACTGAGATTAGCTTTCTTATCCTACATTCTATAGAATTAACTTGGAGTTTATCTCATTTTCCAAACAATGTTCCTGATTTGACTAGCAATCGTAAAATGGCCATAACTTCCTCATCCGGAGGAGTTGATAACCCATCCAATTCACCACATCAAGCCTAAGACTTTATCTAACCAACCATGTAATTTTTTCATAGGCTCCAGGCCAAAATTTTGGAGAACTATCCCCGTTTACCTACTGGTCTCAAAACAGTCCACTAATCCTACCTCTATTTCATCATAAACACTTCCAAACCACAATCACCCATAACCAATGCTCCTAATGAATCAAGTATAATATGTATATGATTTAGAAATACCATTTACAGAAGTAAAATCAATATTCCATTGAAAGATAATAAACCCAAATGCATGTAACAAGAATCAAAGAAAATGGTGAGATTAACTTACTAGGAGTGAAAATCACCAATAACCCTTCTAGGGTTTGAATGAATTCGACCCAATTGACACCCAAATTAACAAAAACCTTCACTTCTAATCTTCAAAATATGATTACCCACTTGCTTAAACCAAGCCCTAATCAAGTCTTGAAGAAAAACACCAAGAAAGCCTTCTAAACTTCGAATTAAAGCATCCTCTTTGCAAGGGTCTTCAAGAGGATGATTTGGAGATGATTTGAGATTAAAAACTTGATGAGATGAGGGTGTTATGGGCTGAAATAGGGTCGATCTAAACAAAGGGGAGAGCAGATTTTTATGAGATTTGCATGAGAAATGAAAGTGGGAGTGAGATTTGAGGAGTTAGCTAACTTTGGAAGACTTATGAGCACACTTGTCCATACTTTTGACAAGTGTGAAGTGAGGTGGGACATAAGGGGCGGCACAACAAGGAGGGGGGGGGAAGGAAAATGCAATTTTTTTATTAATAAGTGTAGTATTGAGTGTTAAAGAGTGTATTGTGTAGTGTATCTTGCTCCCGGTAATTACTAATGTTAAACCGTTAAGCCCTAAAACTTAAAACCGGGCAACATAAAAATAGAATACTTATGAAAATGTCAAAACTTATCAATATACTTCAACTAAGTATATTAGATGTGTGATAAGTTTAATGGAGAGCATATACATTGATAAAACCTAATAACATAGGTTTGGGCACGCGTATTATGTAAGCAATAAAATGCTCACGTAAAAATGATAAAATGACAATAGTTCATATTTAATATGACTATTGGTGAGATTTGAGTATTTTAAGCACATAGACTTATCCTAGTCTTGTGTCGGTACGAGTTGTGTGATTCTTCACATTTTGCGAGATATCTTCTCGTTAAATAGACAGAGATGAACAAAAACGTTCAGAGAATAATAATTCAAAGAAGAGTGAATTATTTAACTTGGAAAATTACCAGTTACAGTATTTGCGTTTACGTCACGGTAAAAGTCAAATAGTCAAGAAGTAAAAGTCAAAGGGGCAAAAAAAGTCAGTTTGCCTTATGAAATTTTTACGTGTTGTTACACCTGAAGATGTGTATTGATATTGTTAAAGTCAAAGAACAGAAAGCAGATGAGTTACTGAGAAAGATATTTAATCTTGAAGAACAGAAGTGTTTGAAAGATCTTCACAATCCATAATTTAATTCAGAAACATGTTGAAAAGGATTCACATGTTTAGGGGAGGATTGTTGGGAATTAAATATTCAAGAAGTTTAATCTCGGGTTCTGCTCAAAGAAATACTCTAAGTATCATTCTACTGCTAGAGCATTTGATTCTGCTGCTAGCGTTAACATTCTACTGCTGAATGATTCTGCTGCTAGCGTTAACTTTCTACTGCTAAGAGGATAACTATTGAAAGATTCTGCTGCTGAGTAGATAAGTATTCAAAGATATTAAGTGTATTAAAGTCAACAATACACGGTAGATAATATCTTACCCCATGTGATCAGTCATTATGTTATATTCTCAGAACAAGTTGTAAACCATAGATACATGTTGTATCTTAATGACTGACTCTCTCAAAGCAAGCGTTCGATTAGACTTGACAATATTGTAAAGATCTTTCTTGTGTTATAAAAGAAAGATCTTAGGCTAGATATAAAATATGTCTAATAGTGTGTGAATTATTAAGTGCTTAGAAAATAACTCTCAAGAACATAGAACAAACATATCACAAGTCATAGAAAACATAAGATTCAAGGTCTTTGTAACCCTAGTGATAGTGAAGATCACTCGTATTATCTTGAATAATATTGAATCGTTTGGTGATAACATTGCATGTTCTTTGTTCAATATACACAATCATAATTGTTCCATTTCCATAACACAAATAACCTTCTAAGTGTGATTAAGTAAATTCCGCGTACTTGATCATATTAACTCAACTTATCACATATACAAAGCAACAAAGGTTTAACCACCTACCAGTGTATCGATCGACCACCCCTTCATATTAACATTCAAAACATTCAAAGGTTTATAGAACAATTTGGAACACTTGCATCACATGAAGATGACAAAGATGGAGTGATGGTATGGGTGGAACCCAAAGACGTTGTGGGTTCCGTTGGGTTAGAAACACATACATTAATAACTTTAGGTAGCCATGTAAAACTAGGTTTCCTTTTTAACCAACGGTTACACTTAGTGACACAAATAAAACTAGGTTTCTGTGTCATCAAACTGAAGTAGATTAGGAAAAACAAGTTAGATGCAGAAGGCACAATGATTCTTAACTATTAATACAAATATCGTCTAAAAAACGTTATTTATATTTTACAATCTTTGCTATATTTTGTTAATGACAATTATAAACTTTATTTTTAGCAAAGCATAAATATAGTTAAGTATTTTACATATATAGTCACAAGCTTTTCATTAACTCATAACATCATCTACATGCTACATATATGATCACTAGTATATACATGTTACATTCATTTTAATTTTAATTCTAAATTTGGAAAATGTACGATGACATCATGGCATGCATCACTTTGAAATCTTTAGGAGATTTTGAAGATCATATGAATATCTTGGTTTGATCTTTACACAATGAAAAGATATGAAAATATCTTGGTTAGATTAGGTGAAGATTTTTGGATTTTTGGTGTCAGGCTCCCACGGAACCAAACAGCAACACGGACGGATCGCTCAGTTTGGATCTGTCCCATCCGTGGCTTGCTAAGGCAGTTGGCCTATAAATAGAAAGCCACGCATTCATGTTTTCTCATCACTCATAAGCATAAACAACATCATACATTCTTTCATTCATTTCTAACCCATTTATTTCATATTTCATTATTACTGATCTTTCTTTATAGCAAGAAGATCAAAGCATCACAAGCTTCAACAAAGCGTTGCAAGACTTGTTAGTTAGTCATAGTGTGAATTTGTTGTTTTTCACACATCATTGTTTGTACCAAAGTGTCATATACCTCTGTAGTGATCGGTTAGTATTTTAGTCCTCAAAATACATAGAGTATTGGGAGTGGTTGTGCCCTTGTAAAAGAACTCGGTATTTAGCTTTGTACCGGAAAAAGTGTAAGCGACGTTTGTAAAGGTTTTCTCCGCCGAGAAGGGAGCTTGTTTCTTAGTTATGAAAAACTCTCGAGTTAGAAGCTCGAGGAGTGGAGTAGGGTAAGGAAGAGAGTCCTTGTAGACCGAACCACTATAAACAACCGTGTTGTAGTTTGATCATTTCTTTCTTTACTTGCGTGTTATATATTGTTCATTATTTGCATTAGTTGAAATCACATTAAGTATTCAAAGAAAATTAATTTTAAAATGGTAAAACTATTCAACCCCCTTCTAGTTTTCCACAATTGGTATCAGAGCTACGTTACTCAAGATTTTTAAAATATATTGTATTTTAAAACTTGGAACGATCCATGGATTTTGAAAACTTCAAAGAAGGGCATTATATGCAAAGACCACCACTATTTGAACCAAATGGTTTTATATATTGGAAAAAACGCTTTGAAACTTATGTGAAATCAAAAGACATAGATCTATGATATATTATTATAGAAGGTGATCATAAAGCTATAATAAAAGATATATCAAGTGGTCGGGATGAGGATACTTCACTTGCTCGTCATAGTGATGAGCAAAAGAAGTTGATTGCCAAAAATAATGAGGCTAAAATGATGCTTTACAATGCTTTACCAAGAAAAGAATATGAAATAGTCTTTATGTGTAAAACCACAAAAGAAATTTGGCAATATTTAATTAAACCTCATCAAGGAAACTCACAAGTCAAGGATAACAAAATTGATCTTCTTGTTCAACAATATGAACAATTTGTTATCCCTGAAGATGAGACCATTGATATTGCATTTGCTAGGTTTAATACTATCATTACTTCTCTTAAAGCACTTGATGAATCTTTTTGTAGTAAGAACTTTGTCAGGAAATTCCTTAGAGCACTCCATCCCAAGTGGAGAGCAAAGGTAACGGCTATTGAAGAATTCAAGGATCTTTCAAGCATGTCACTTGACGAGCTAATCGCAAATCTCAAAGTTCATGAGATGGTAATGGAAAAATATTTAGAACTAGTTAAGGTTAAAAAGGAGAAAGTCAAATCCATTGCCTTAAAAGCTAGAGTAGATTCAAGTGATGATGAAGAGTCTATTTCGGGTAGCGAACATGAAGAATATGCCATGGCCGTTAGAGATTTCAAAAAGTTCTTTAGAAGACGAGGAAAGTTCGTAAGACAACCTCGAGAAGACAAGAAATCCCTTCGAAAGGATCGTGATGACAAGAAAGGAAATGTTTTAGATGTGGAGATACAAGTCATGTAATAGGAGATTGCCCCAAACCACCCAAGAACAAAACTCAAAGAGCTTTTGTAAGTGGTGCTTGGAGTGACAGTGAAGATGATGACAAAGAGCCTAAGAATGACGAAGTTGCTCTTATGGCTCATGAATCAAATGAGGTACACTCCGACTCATCTTATTCTTCTATTGATGATGACACCTTGCAAATAAAATATAACAAACTTTGTGAACTTAGCTTAAAAATCATAAACAAAAATAAGTTTTTGAAAACCAAAAAGGAATTTTTAGAAAATGAAGTTTATGAGTTAAAAGAAAAAGCTAAACGATTAGAAAAGAGTAAAGCTATTGACGAGGTATGTATATCATGTCAAGAGCTTAGGCTTGAATTAGAAGAACTTAAAATCACACAGTACGCACTTATGAGACAAAACTCTAAATTCAAAAGGTTTGATAAAAATATTAGTTGTGTAGATGAGATAATGAAAATTCAAAAATTACTACATGATAAAACTGGACTAGGTTTTATGAAATTAGGAGATTTAAGTAGTCAAAAGAAACAAGCCGTAAAAGTACAAGAAACTGTTCCAACAGTCTCAGAAACCCACAGATCAGACGGAACCAAATACTTGGTTCCGCCAGTAGTGGAGAAGGGATCTGTGGGAACTGTTGCTGAACAAAAAGCTTGCACCTCGACTCGAACAGAGTTTGTTAAAGTCACTAGGAAATCTAATACTAGTTCAACTGTAAAGAAACAAAAACCAACTGTTACTTTAGGAGTAGGACTTGTTAAGAATGAATTTAGAGCTAAAACTACTCAACAAAGACCTAGGACGACTATTCCCAAACGCCCCTTTCCAAAAGCAACTACAATACACAACCTTATCATCAAAATAGTTGGAACCCAAACTTTCCTAGAAATTATCAAAGTCCTAACTACATGTCATGGAACCCATATCCACCATTCCCATACATGAATTAAGTTAACGGGATGTTTAACCCAAATGGACCCATGAGATATTGGGGACCAAATGCTTGAGTTTTTCTATAACTTAGGTATGCTTGAAAGTTGGTTTGGAACCAGAAGAGTGGATAAACGATAGCGGGTGTTCAAGGCATATGACGGGAAACAAGAGCCTTTTGTCAACCTACCAAGAATATGACGGAGGTAATGTTACTTTTGGTAGCAAGCTAAAAATCAAAATCGTCCGAAAAGGTACTATCTCTCATGACTCTCTCTCTCTATTGATGATGTTTCTCATGTTGATAACCTAGGATTTAACTTACTTAGCATTAGTCAACTATGCCGTAAAAAGTATGACGTCCTTTTTAGTGAAAATAGAAGTAAAATACTAAAAGACGGTATAACCATAGGTAAAGGTGTTTTGAAAAATAACGTATACGTTATGAAAATAGATAAAACATCTAAAGATAAACTTTGCCTCACCTCTCTAGACGACAACTCAACTCTTTGGCATAGACGCTTAGGCCACGCCAATATGAGACTCATCCAATCTCTATCATCTAAGGAACTCGTTAGGAACCTACCCAAGTTGAAATATGACCAACACTTTTGTGATGCTTGCAAAATTAGGAAACAAGTTCATAATAGCTATAAGGCTAAAAATATGGTGTCTACATCTAGGTGTCTAGAACTTTTGCATATGGATTTATTTGGTCCATCTACTATACAAAGCTATGGAGGCAACTTCTACACTTTGGTAATAGTAGATGATTATTCAAGATACATTTGGACTAAATTTTTGAAAAGTAGAAATGAAGCGTTTGATAAATTTTAAATTCTTAGTATGAAAATTCAAAATCAACTAGGAAGTAGAATTGTGTCAATTAGAACAAATCACGGCCGTGAATTTGATAATGAAACTCAATTTGGAGCTTTTTGTGATGCTAATGGCATAACACATAACTTTTCAGCTCCGCATACTCCTCAGTTAAACGGTGTAGTAGAACGTAAAAACAGAACTCTCCAAGAAATGAGTAGAACAATGCTAAATGAACAAAACATACTACAGAAATGTTGGTGTAACGCCATTGACACATCCACCTATATCCTAAATAGAGTTTTAATAAGACCATTTTTTAATAAAACTCTATATGAACTATATAGAGGCAAAAAACCTACATTAGGATACTTTAGAGTTTTTGAAAGCAAGTGCTTCATTCTAAACACTAAGGATTATCTCACCAAATTTGACCCAAAGTCTTATTAAGGTGTGTTGCTTGGATATTCTCAAAATAGTAAAGCCTATATTGTTTTGAACAAAGAAACCTTAAGAATCGAGGAATCGTTGAACGTAACTTTCGACCAAAGTCCACCTCCCTCTAAGACATCACCTTTGGTAGATGATGACTTAGTTGAAAGTCAAATAGTTAAAAATCAAGAAAATCTAGATAATGACAAGGAAGATGAACCTTTAAATAGAGAAATTATAAATGTCAAAGAATCTAAAAGTCATCCATTAGATAATGTCATAGGAGAAATTAATTCAAAAGTTAAAAATCAAAGTAACTTCTTTTGTTTCATTTCAACCATTAAGCCCAAAAATATAAATGAGGCTATAAAAGATGAATCTTGGGTTATAGCAATGCAAGAAGAATTAAACCAATTTGTTAGAAATGATGTTTGGACATTAGTTCCTCAACCAAAATGTCAAACCATAATTGGAACAAAATGGGTTTTAGAATAAAATGGATGAAAATGGTGTAGTGTCTAGAAACAAAGCTAGGCTAGTAGCTCAAGGCTATAATCAACAAGAAGGTATTGACTACGATGAAACTTTTGCTCCAGTTGCTAGGCTTGAGTCAATTAGAATATTACTTGCATATGCATGTGCACATGACTTTAAACTTCTTCAAATGGATGTCAAAAGTGCATTTCTTAATGGTTTCATAAATTAGGAAGTGTATGTTGCACAACCTCCCAGTTTTGCCGACATTAAAAAACCAAATCATGTCTACAAACTTAAAAAAGTTTTATATGGACTTAAGCAAGCACCAAAAGCATGGTATGATCGACTTAAGACATTCCTAGTTGAACATAAGTATACCATGGGACTAGTAGACAACATTCTTTTCACTAAGAAAAAGGGATCACATATTATCATAGTTCAAATATATGTAGATGACATCATACTCGGATCAACTTGTCAAGAGTTATGTGACAATTTCTCAAAAATCATGCATGACGAGTTTGAAATGAGTATGATGGGAGAACTAAACTTTTTCTTAGGACTTCAAATAAAACAATTAGAAGATGAGATATTCTTTAACCAATCTAAGTACATTAAAGATATGCTTAAGAAATTTGGTCTTGAAGACTCCAAACCAATGAAAACACCTATGTCCTCGAAAACTAAACTCACCAAGGATGAAGAAGGTGAATCCGTAGATAGCACTAAATATAAAGAAATGATTGGTAGTCTACTCTATCTCGCAGCTAGTAGACCCGACATTATGTTTAGTGTTTCTCTATGTACTCGCTTTCAAGAAGATCCTAAAACATCCATCTTGAAGCCCTAAAAAGAATATTTAGATACATTAAAGGTACTACACACTTAGGATTATGGTATCCCAAAGGAACGGGCGTCGAAACTATAGTGTATGCCGGCTCAGACCATGTCGGTGACTATGTCGATAGAAAAAGTACAAGTGGTATTTGCACTTTTGTTTGACATTGTCTTACCTCATGGTTTGCAAAGAAACAAACGGCTCTATCAATCTCAACAACAGAAGCCGAGTATGTGCCAGCAGGAAAAGCATGTCAACAAGCTCTTTGGATGAAACAAGTTCTCGTCGACTATGGGATTCAACTCAACGACGTCCTTATTCTTTGCGACAACAAAAGAGCTATCGATCTTAGTAAAAATCCAGTTTAACATGCTCGAACCAAACACATAGAAATCCGTCATCATTTTCTCCGCGACAATGTTCAAAAAGTAAACATCTCAATCGAGAAAGTATCCTCATAAGACAACATTGCCGATATCCTAACAAAACCTCTTAAGAGAGAACCATTTAATCTTTTTAGACTTGGTTTAGGATTAATGAAACCAAATGTGTAGTTAAAACCTTAGCTTAAACCTTAGCTTAACCAAACCCGACAAAAATGTCCAAAACCCAAAACTGGTCCCAAGGAACCATTCGATACAAAGGACAAAACCAAATATTTGGTTCCGCCCCATCCGTGGGTTCCTGGATTGGTTTTTTGTATTAAACAAACACTCCTTTTCTCATTCCCATAACAGACAAGTAACTCAAACTCGCCCCATAGCACACCATTCTTAGAATTTAGGCATTCTCCTTCAACAAATTTGTGCTCTAATCCACATTGTAAGTTTCCCAACTATATTTACACTCCTGATCTGAGTCTAGGGTTTCTATTTCTTGCACAAAACCAAAACTTGGGGATTATGCATCTTTTTGAAAAATCATGAAGCACATTTGCTAAATTACATAACTAATCATGTTTTTCTTAGTTAAGAATTGCATATTGTAAGACATTATCATAATTAACTAAAAACCCCATGTCAAATTTTTTTTGTAAAAAGCTTCTCACTATTAGGAAAAATGATTTTTCACATTGTTCATACAAATAAAAACGTTATGTTTAAAACATCATTTGAATAATGTCTCTTGAATGCTAAAGGAAATACATAACTAATATGTATTTTCGGGTACATTCAATCGAAGCTACATTGAATTAGGAGCGTTTGGGTTATCTCTCATTTTGTTACAAAATTTGCTAAATGAAATTTTTTATGCATTAAAAGGAGTCGAGATAACCGCACCTCCACATTGTCCCCATATAGGCACACACTAGAACATCATATCTAAACTTTTGTTAGTTTTAACTAAAGTATGTATTTTTTGTATCTAGGATCAATCATGCCTCCCGCGACATTCTACGACCACAAGGATACCCTAAACTACCTTCCAAAACACCATAAAACTAAGGGACTTACACTGTCACAAGTAAAAATCTTTAAGGCCTTAGAGAAATGATATGTCTACGAGGGTAGAACCATAGACCCTTCCTTTCTAGAAGGAACCAATATTCGCCAAGAACTAGCGACCATTCACTTTGATTGCCTCTTGGACATTAACGAACCAATATATCCTAGATTTGTATAAGAGTTTTATGCTAGTGTTTCCCTTAGCACAAATGATTATGGTCTCATCTCCATTCAATTCAAAGTCAATCAAACCGACTTCAACATACCCTTAAACCAATTTGCGGAAGTCCTTGGAATTCCGTGTGAAGGTACTTGCCTTTACTCGGATAAATGGTCTTTGTCAATCCTTGACTCTATTGTTGATCGTATGCCTCCATACGACACTCCTTTGACTCCAAAAGAGATAATTCGAGACTATCTCTTCCTTCCTAGAACTTCCAACACTAGAACCACCCGACAAGGAAATGAAGTCAACCGAGACCCGTTTGGCATGGAGCTAAATGAAGTTAGGCCACAATTCAAAAAGTGGGAAGAAATTCTTAGCGCCAATGTCTTATGCACCATAGGGAATCGAGACCATATCAATGCTTGCCTATGCTACATGCTTTATTGCTTGTCAACTCATCAACGCTTCAACCTTACCTACTATGTCGCCAAATGGATGGCGGACATACCAATGTTAGAAACCACCGCTCTTCCATATGGGATGCTTCTCACCCGTCTTTTTAGAGCCTTTACACCTATCCCACCAAATGCTAGAGGTTTTTGTCCTGACTACTCCCTCGTTACCCACATATTTGTACCCTTGAGTGATAAGAGAGTAGCCAAAACACAAAGAAAACGTCCTCATCCACCTACCTCCTCATCATCATCATCTATGAGCGAGGATGATGGACTCCCAAATTCTAGGCCTCCACCTCTACAACATATGCAACAACTTCCAAGAATTGAACAACAAACGGAAGAGTTCAAGCAAACGAGAGGGATGTTCAAGTGCATCGGGCGATTCCTAACGAAGATAAACAAGAAACTAGATAGGCAATGAGAGGTTTCATGAGTGTTTGGTACAATTGTTTTTAACAAAGATGTGATGTATTTTTATGATCGTAGGATGATAACTTATCGTTAAACAATTATGTGAACTAACGTTGTCATGCAGGGAGATAACATTGTGATGTTATCAATTTTCCATTTCTAAGCCACTGTTTGGCAAAAATCATATTATTAGCAATATCATTAGCCCCGGTTTGATTTATATGCTTACATGTGTTAATACCTATTTTTTTGTTATTGTTCAGTCACAACTAATTAATTACATATGTTATAGGAAAATTACAGGATTTGAACGGGATTCGGGCCTTCAAAAAACCCCTCTGTTTAATTTTTTTTCTCGGCGGATTGGACGGAACCAAAATTTTGGTTCCATCCATCTAAATTTTTGGTGCCGCCAAAAATTGCCTGACGGATCAGGCGGAACCAAATTCTTGGTTCCGCCTGTGTTATCGTTTGGTTCCGCCAATCAACAGCTATATTTTTAAATTTTCGATTAATCCCGCACTCTAGTTCACTCATTCTTGTTATTAGGATACTTTTACTGATAATACCTCATATTAGGATCATCTTTGATCACTTAGTTCAATAAGAAAAACTTTTCCCACCAACACTTGAAATTTCAAAAATCCACTCAAGTTACTTTTCTCCACCAAGCAAGGACCCCTCAAAATGGTTCCTTGCCATCCGTGGATCATTCACATCATAAGATTTCCTACTCACCACTATGCATTAACCGCATATCTTCTTCATTCCACTCAACTCAATCTCATTGGATTAACTTTGATGATTTGACAAGCTTCTCTTCACTTCTAAATCATTAGAAACCACCATTTTTGTATGGTTTAACATCAAATCCAAACACACTCTTCCATAAATCTTGGAATCTATAAATTGGAACCTTTAGGATGATCATTTCTCACACCTTCACCACCACTTCTAGTAGCATTTCTGCATATCTCAACCATTTTCCTCAAAATGACAAAGTCAAACAACTCCTCATCATCATCAAGACCTCATAACAGAATTGCTAGGATGAGTGTCAGACCATGTTGCTTTGTCAACCTCAACTCCTCATCCTCAGACTCATCACCACTAAACATCTCATCTCCAATTGATAATGAGAACTTCCTCACCTTGTCAACTCTAACGCCTCCACATATCATCATCACTACTCTACCACCAACAAAAACACCAATGGCCACCACACCACCTCCCACACCATCTCAATTACCCAAATCACCATCACCTCCTAAATCTCCAAAACTCCAAACTATAGAGTTGTTTGCCACACCACCAACCTCTCCACACCCTTACTTAGAAACCTTGGAAGACCTACCTCCAAGATCCTCCAATCAACCACCAACGTCATTTGAGGTTGAACCTTCACAACAAGAACCACTACTCTTCCGCCCTATTTATAGGTCCATGGTCCTCTCTACTGTGATCAAGCTCCACCTCAAAAACCTCAACCTCAACCTTTCTCACCAACCTCCACATTTCAAGCCATTGACGAGTCAATGTGGATTAACCATCCATAAACTCAAAGTCAAATAAATGAGGAACTTGACCACCTCTATGCCTTTTCAAACATGGTGGATTCTCACCTCAATGAAGCAATGGATCTACAATCCACATTGCTTGCATCCATCATGTCTCCACCAAACCACAACCAACAATCAACTCATGCTCCACCACCTCCACCACCACCACCCCCAAAAAACAAACCAACCCTACCACCCAACTTCCCTCGCCATGGTTGCCCCATGTGTGAGCGAACCGCTCATCTCACTTAACGAACCAACATTTTGGTTCATGAGCTACAAAATGAGATAAGGTTCATCTTGAACCATATCCTTGAGTGCCTCAATGCTCTTTCGCACCCACCTCAATAGATGCTCAAACTAGGAGCTTTTTATCTTAGGATTTATTTTCCTTTTTTTAGGATTTTTTTTTCTAAGTTATTTTCTATTTATTTCGGTTGTAGCATCTCCATTTGTGACTTTTGTCACAAATAATTTTCAAATGAAAGATGTTTGTTGATGTTTGTGTGTTGATTGTGATCACTTATTGTGCATTATATGGTTGGTTTGAACTACTTATCAACTAACCTTTGTTTTGTAGCTATCATTATTCATGCATCATTATACTTGGTTGGTTTAAACTATTTACAACTAACATTTGTTTTGTAGCATTTTTTATCTTTGCATTATATACTTTGGCACCCTAACTAGGGGGAGTATTGACCAAGGGGGAGCTAATCAAGCACTAACCTTTGTTTTTGTAGCTTTCTTAATTCATGCATCATATACTTGGCACTCCAACTAGAGGAGTATTGTCCAAGGGGGAGCTAATCAAGCACTCAAAATCCATGCATCATTATACTTGGCACCCCAATTAGGGGGAATATTGAACAAGGGCCTTGCACTACATTCCGCTATGCAATTACCTCTTTTTGTTTCGACAAAAACGGAGAGATAATATTAAACTCATACATCACATGTTTTATACAATTTAAAATGCCTAAATTGATTTTAAAAATTGCATAAAACTAGTTTAATCTATATTTTTAAAAGACTTGTACTCTATTTATTTCATTGCTTAAAAATAAAACTTATGTTTTGTCCTCAACAAAAAGGGGGAGATTGTTAATACAAATATCGTCTAAAAATCGTTATTTATATTTTACGATCTTTGCTATATTTTGTTAATGACAATTATAAACTTTATTTTTAGCAAAGCATAAATATAGTTAAGTCTTTTACATATATAGTCACAAGCTTTTCATAAACTCATAACATCATCTACATGCTACATATATGATCACTAGTATATACATGTTACATTCATTTACATTTTAATTCTAAATTTGGAAAATGTACTATGACATCATGGCATGCATCACTTTGAAATATTTAGGAGATTTTGAAGATCATATGAATATCTTGGTTTGATCTTTACACAATGAAAAGATATGGAAATATCTTGGTTAGATTTGGTAAAGATTTTTGGAGATTTGCTGTCAGGCTCCCACGGAACCAAACAGCAACACGGACGGATCCCTCAATTTGGATCCGTCCCATCCGTGGCTTGCTAAGGCAGTTGGCCTATAAATAGCAAGCCACACATTCATGTTTTCTCATCACTCATAAGCATAAACAACATCATAAATTCTTTCATTCATTTCTAACCCATTCATATTTTATATTTCATTATTAGTGATCTTTCTTTGTAGCAAGAAGATCAAAGAATCACAAGCTTCAACAAAGCGTTGCAAGACTTGTTAGTTAGTCATAGTGTGAATTTGTTGTTTTTCACACATCATTGTTTGTACCAAACAATCATATACCTCTGTAGTGATTGGTTAGTATTTTAGTCCACAAAATACATAGAGTATCGGGAGTGGTTGTGCCCTTGTAAAAGAACTCGGTATTTAGCTTTGTACCAGAAAAAGTATAAGCGACGTTTGTAAAGGTTTTATCCGCCGAGAAGGAGCTTGTTTCTTAGTGAAGAAAAACTCTCGAGTTAGAGGCTCGAGGAGTGGAGTAGGGCAAGGAAGATAGTCCTTGTAGACCGAACCACTATAAACAACCGTGTTGTAGTTTGATCATTTTTTTCTTTACTTGCATGTTATATATTGTTCATTATTTGCATTAGTTGAAATCACGTTAAGTATTCAAAGCAAATTAATTTTAAAACGGTAAAACTATTCAACCCCCCTTCTAGTTTTCCACAGTAACAAATCGCGTCTGGAAGCTAAAGGATTCACTCAGATAGAAGGAATTGATTTTGAAGAGTCTTTTGCTCCAATGGCTAGGCTTGAGGCTGTCCAAATTTTTCTGGCATACGCTGCACACAAGAATATGGTTGTTTATAAAATGGATGTGAAAACGGCATTTCTGAACGGTCAATTACATGAGGAAGTTTATGTTAGTCAACCAGAGGGATTCTATAGGTGATGTTGAATATATAATAACATATTAAACATATAAACGAAGCGGATAACATCACCAACAACGGATCCATATAGACATATGATCAATCAATAATAAAAACTCGTTTAACAATTATATATACCTTTGTAACGTGATTCGGGAGTCACTAGCAATCACAACCAGAATGGAATAAGGACCCAGTGATCATGAGTTGATCACTTATATGATAGAACACTACAATCACGGATAACACCGATGTAGTCTTGTCAGTAACACTGTTCTTGCAGCAACCTACATATATTAAGCAAATAAGGATGAAAACACCAACTGGAGGGGAGTTGTGCGTGGGTTATGGAGAGGGAGAGGGGGGAGAGAAAAGTGGCAAGTTGTTTTATGTCATTAATCTCCTTAATGACCAAATCAATTAGGAGGTTATAAAGGAAAAGTTACACTTAACCCCTTGATCTTTCTCTCTTGTTCTCCTCACCATGGCCGGCCATATGGAGCTTCAAATGGGCTTGCCCATTTGTTGGTCCAATCCAATAAACTAAGTACTAGCTTAGTTATTAGTAGCCCGTTATCGATCCCAAGTTACGTAGTCATATATATATAATGTAAATACGGTAAATACAATATATAAAATGGTATCTCTGTGTATAAGTGTGTGACCCCATAGGCTCACATATGTCTAGTCATATAATTATTTATTATGACACGAGCATACTCCAACAGCTCCCACTTGCGACGTCATAATAATCAAGTAATTATACAAGCAAAGGTTAGCGTCTAGCAACACGCCAATGCCCCTAGAGATATGTGAGAATAGTTTCTTAAACATCTCATTTTAAATGGTTTATATTTCATCTATCCTTTTATTACAGATACCATGTTGAACATTAGACATGGATCAAATGTCATTCTAATTGTTCAACTATTATGTTTCTCGATATAGATATTGAACAAGATTACCAAGTGGATCAAGATTCATCTTAATCTCATTTGGGTACGGCCATACAAACATCTGTCCAATTCATCGAGGGGCCCAATAGTATCTAACTCCATAACATGCGGAGGAACAAATCCTATTTTGACTGCACGTGTCATTCATGTGTTTCATATCACCCCTGAAGATGGTCTTTATAACTACCTTATTCAGGACAGCGTTTAACCATATCAAGGAATGAAATTCCACGCATGCAAGACCTACTTGCATCTCAAGTCTAAGGATGAGAGACATAACCACTTGCGAGATTCACTATTGACGATGATCCATGTAGCGAACGCTCGTAGGTTGGGTCAGTCCAATGTTCATCACAAGGAACAACATGTGAGTTTGGTAAATAATTACCAAAACGCTCACATTTGCCTTAATTTGATGATACTCCTGTATCGTCAACTGGCAATGGACAATTTTAGAATAAATAAATTATTTACGGATTAAACATGCAAATATAGAATACAGTAGTATAAATGAAGACGATCATACCAGGTATATCAATTCATTATATAATACGACTGCTTACAGTTCCATTATCCAAATACTAAAAACAGATATGCATAAGACTACTCATAGGTCAGAATCCGATGTTCCCACCATGATCAAATTATGTTGTACAAGAAAACGAGTAGTCATCTGAGTAAACTTTGAGAATACTTGTTTCAAAACTCATGAAAGGTTTGAATGATGATTGTCCTTTGTATGTGTACATTCAAGTACAAGACGAGTATTGCAACAATACATTCCATAGGGTATTTGAAGCTATCAAAACACCTACATTAGACAATCATCTGAATGGTTTCTCAAACTGTAAAGTATTCTTATTCTTTTAATGTATAACACATAAATGCTCTCAGTCGAGCACATCTAGTCAGCAATTTCATCATTCATAATGACATCCTACAACAACTAGGGTTGAGCATCATCTTTGTTTAATAAGCATCAGTGTATGCAACCAAAACAGAGCTCCTTAAATATCCGTAAATGTTTGAACATATCTTTGGTACTTTGTAGGTCCATTATAATGTTCATTTAACAATTATCTAATGACTTTCACTTAGATATTTGTTGTTATCAACTCATCTTGCATTCATGCAAATGATATATATAGTCCAATGCGTAATACGACTTACATGATGAATCCTTTAGTCTAACTTAAGATTTCCATTAATGTGTTCAATCTCATCAAGTGAGATTGATCATTGAGACTCCCCTCAATAACGTGTCATATTGTGTTTAGACTTAATAACCGCTTATGTTTATTCTAATAAACATATATATAACAAGGTTGTATGTCTTATTTTATAAATCCCTTAAGCGAAACTTCATTCCAAGCTAAGGATTAAAGTATAGCTTAGATGGAATATTGTTTCTAATATGTTAATGACATATGTGATTTAAGAAAATAAATACAGTGCTCCAACTTGCTCTCAGTGTACTTAGGAGTAATCTTATTAATCAAAATCAAATTAATGATTTTATAATTAACTTAAGATCTCTGCTCCTAGATGCATGTTCTAATCCACACATGGATTCTTGTATACGTAATAAAGATTATATGGATTCATAAACCCTTTTGATTACTCATCATCCTCGCAAAGGTAACCAACAAGAAAAGTGTTTTGATATCCTATTGTCATATTTCATTTACATGAAAACAGGTATGACAATTAATCATCTTTATACATTTAATGTTTATAGGTAGGAAGACTTAGTCATAGTCAATTTCTTGAGTACGAGTAAACTCCTTTTACCATGCATGCATTAAATGTGTGTACAAGTTTGGCCTTTTGAGTATTCTAATCAAGAAACTCATTCTTAAGTGGTCTAACTGATTGGTAAGAGATCAATCAAGCTCCATGAGTGATTGTCTTTCAAGGACTGCATCTTAACATTCATAGTTTTGAGCTATTCATCAGATACAATATCTAATAATGCATTTCTGTAGTTAGCAGGTTTACTATGATCCTCCAACTTATATCCCTTAGCATCAATATAAAAACTATATCATTCAGGTGCAAGAGGTATCCTTGAGGATTTCTGAATGAGAGATATCATTCTATGGTTTAACATATGCATGTTCAACTTTAGTATGACATTAGCAAGCGTACTCAGAAGGTTTCTCTTGAATAACTTAAAGATCTAAAGGTGCTCCCACTTGCTTTTGTATGTAGAGACTAATCTCTAGATACTCAGCATCTTGAGTAACAATAAATTGTTTTCAAGTAGGATATCCAAAATACATCATTAGTTTCTGACTCTAGTTTGATAATTACTTACCCTTAGGTAGTTAACAAATTCAGAACTTCAATCAAGACATAATGAGATTCATCCCATGCCATAATACAATGGTGTCTTAAATTTCTTCTGGCTTGGAACCATATTGAGTATGCACATGGTACATCCAATTTTCTAACCTTGATAGCTTTTGGGGGTAAAACAGTTTAAGTCATCAAAGATCAAACAATGTCAATAGAGTTTGATTTTCCATGATGGACATACCATAAAGTTGTGGTATTCCATGAGGATTGATGTTGTGAGACTATCACACAACTCATTAGATGAACTTATACTTTTTGGCTTACATATCTGCCAACCAAAACCAGATGGCATCAATAGTAATTTTAGCCTACTGCATACTTTACTTCATGTGCATGTTTTGACTAGAAAACATAAACATTTAATATTATACGTCGTAGGTGTACATGTCTTAACAAGAAGACATAACAAATTAGCGTCTTACTTTATGTTATAAGTCTTTCAATAATTAACGGAATTGATGTTTGTGTCTTTACAAGCGACCTAAACATATTCAACTAAAGTAATTACGAGCGCCAACACTTGGCCTCAATAGTAAATTCAAGTTAATTTCATACTTCATGATTATGACTTTACAAGAAAACATAATCATATTTACTAAAGAATTTAGTGAATATGTTAAAGTATCTTTTCATGTTATCTTGATATTTGTTCTAATTAGGGCAACATACATTTTATGTGTAGAAGTCCTAGTATAATCTTAGTTTCTTACCTTGCAGTCAAGAAAAACCATTAGTCATAATGTTATATGTTGTACCTTGCACACAATTAAGATTTCTCCCGCTTGTACATGGCACAACATCATGAGAGTATACAGACAACACTACGCTTGTTTGTTCGTATGCGCAATATGACAATGTCTAAGATAACATATGATTTTTAGTCAAAATCAAAATATAGGTATGTAGAACTTTATCGTTTTAATAATGAATCATGCATAACAAGTTTATAGATAACATTTCAGGAAGCAACATCAGGAACGCGACAAGTTATCTTATAAAATTTATGCAATGGTTCTTATATAAACTATGATGCTTAACATGTGGAAAGTAATGTGTTATTTCAAGATAATCTGGAAATAAGATGGGCAACTTGCAAGGTAATAAAGCTTACAGCTCCCACTAGATTAGACAATATTACATGTGTTTCGTCACCAGTAATATAATCACGTAGCTCCCACTGGATTAGACAACATTTCATGTGTTTTGTCACCAGTGGAGAGTGAGTAGCGGTTGGATACTTTCCTTCTTTATTTGAATATCTACACATTATTGCTAATGTGAGTCACTTTGACTAGTAAACATGTACTTAGGTATTCAAGGAAGTGCATCAAGTTCTAACATATAGATGATGGGCTAGCCATCATTGCTATTTTAACTTGAAAATAGGCATGCATTTCCTCCATAATTGGTCTACTTTACCACAAGGGTATGTAGGACCTTAGTAGGTTTATTGGGTTAAGACGAACTGCTAGGTAATCATGCTAGTAATTGCCTTTACCACTTTGTGGTTTATTGATATTTCCGTCTTCTAATTATTTAAACTCATTTTAGTTTGGTAGCTATAGAAAACGTGTTCTCTAGTTATCCAAATAGCTTATATTTCTTCAAGGTTTCAAAACCGAAACTAAGGTTATAAAACAACCTTGAAAGAATAAGATGTGTAACCATACTTAACCGTTTTGACTTTTATATGACATCATGATTTCTAGAGTAGGTGTTCTTTGAGTTTGATTAGAATTAGGAAAATTCAAATATTCCTATTATGGCTTTTCCTCATAAAGAAAAAGGATAGGAACAAGTCTCTTTCTTACAAGGAAAGAACGACTTAGTTCGTCCTTTTAACAAGAAAAGAACAAACTCTTGTTTACGGTTTATGTTGCATTAATTCATTAATTGAATTTACAAAGTTCAATTTTAGTATTTTCAATAATTACCCCTTTTGTAATTTGAGTACCCCATTTTTACAATTTAAAACAATTAATGTACAAAAACGCTAAGATCCACATTGTACTTCTACTATCACATCAGTTGATCTGCTAGCAATAGTAGATTCAATTGGTAGGCAACGATCACCAATTGTATTACATGTACAACTCTTAGATCCTTATGGGACTCATGGCATCTAGTGTCTAACAACTAGTGTCATGTAGGCATGTTTAGTCCCATCTTTGCCTCGTGTCAAGGTCTCACCGCTTAACTCGATTAAGTCATCCAATTTGAGAACGTGTGAGAATATATCTAGGTCCCACGCATAGAGAATAGTCACCTTGGGTTACAATTCAACCTAGGTCCCACGCATAGGCAAAAGGTAATTGCAAGTGTTCTAAACGATTGGACGGCATGACTTAAATTTTGACGGGTAAAATATTTTGATGTTTATCAAAAAGTGTACGAAAGAAGCATGCATTCATTCTTTGTAGCACAAGTTAAAAACTTTTCTTATCTTAAGTCTAATCATTGTTTTAATTTATGTGTGTCAATTTTTCCATTTTTAAGGCTAATATAAATCCTAAGTGGATTATAATTAAGTTTGGACAATACAATAAATAAATAAATAAACAAGCTTAACAAGTTTAAGTGTTATTTAGAAAACAATGATTTTAAGTTTCAAATCCAAATTTAAACTTAGTTAAACTAAATCATAATACTTAGTTTAAATTGGTTTGTGTTTCGTTTCTAGTTTTTAGAAAACAATTTGCGTTTTACATATAATCGTAGCATATATAAAGGCAACCAAACAAACACACAACCACAATATGCAAAGCCTCAACCGATGAAAATCCTATGCTTGGTCTCGTGAGCCATCACGAGAACCAAGAGTCAACTAGGGACATGATACATAACCACACGGAGGGCTCCCACTTGCTCCAAGACAATCATGAGCAAGTAAAAGCCCATTATGCACATGGAATATAGATTCTGTCCGCCCAGTTTTTCTGTCTTTGGAGGCCCAAAATGCCTTGAAGGAGTCCTCCTCTTGCTTCGGCCCAAACTAGAAAGTTGTAGGCCCATGTCTTGTGAACCTGCACAAAAACATTTAGCCCAAAACTCTCGTTACCAATCTCCTGGAAATCGTATTTTTCTGCAGTGTGTCCAGCAGCCATTCTTCGGTCTTAAGTCTTTCATTCTTTTGCCATTCCATTCCAAGCTTTGATTACATAATATATGAAGTAAAATACAACTAATCTACTTCCTATCAATTATAAAAATGCCCAAACAATGTCAAAACCAAAATGAAATACATTACATAAGAGCCAAAAAAATGGCAACCCGAAAAACAAGAAATTAACGACAAATCACAACAACACATGGCACAAGTGGTGTCACAACCCGAAATTTTAGGTCATTTTTCCGAACCTCGACGATTCACTATTCACCAGTTACTATTCATCATTTACTATTCACCGATCACTATTCATCATTTCACTATTCATCATTTTCGGAGTCAGTTTGAGAATTTGAGAAGCGTTCGGAAATTTTACTATTCACGTGACACTATTCATTCCCGGAGAAAACTTACTATTCATGTTCATTCATTCATTTCATCGTAAACGTAGTTTACGGGTATTCATATTCGCGTAACCGGATGGGTTTAGCTGCGAATTCATGCGTCATTAGTAGGGACACTGCATGCGGACTAGGAATAGTCTATATATCATCATAATGACATTTTCATACTATTTCACTCGTAGGGTTATTAAATTAACACTTTTATTACATTTGACGTTTTACGTATAATTTAATTTAATTAAAACGTTAACGCGCGATCAATAAATGTGACTAACACGTCCGACAATCCCCACGAAGGTCCCGACATGCTTTTACACCTCTTATAACATCATAAAGATTATAAAATTCATTTACTTGGTATTTTGGAAGTTTACGTTTTCCAGTTCAGCGTTTTACGCGAATTACGCGTTTTAAACCCGCGTTTCCAGTTTTAACTGCGTTTAAGCAACCCGATGAAACTTACCATTCATTTCACATTTTCTTATGGAGTATTTTGACAAGTTTAGTCATTATTTCAAGTTTCATATTTTTACGATACCCGGAATTACGTTTCGCGACTTAACTATTTACGTTTAGTGATTATCGGAACCAAAACTGACTCCGTGAGCTAGATATTACCAAGCTTCCTACACACATTTCACACCATGTGCAGCCCCCATCCCATGTTACTTCAACTTGATCCTTTAATTACAATTATGCCATTCAAGGTTAGATATTTTGCAAGAAAACCAACTAAAACAATCACTAGTTCATTTTTCAAGATCAAAAACTCATTTCTCTCTTTTCTCCTTGGAGACTCACGACCAAGAAACACCATGGATCAAGATCCATTATTTTTCCAAGATCAAAGTATCAAAGTTGCTCATTTCATCATTCTTATTAAGGGTTTTGTAATACAAACTCAAGAATCACAAGATTTCTCATCATCTAATCACCTAATCTTTCAAAGTAAGTTGTCAAACTCTTTTTCATAATTTCTTCAAGTTGTCTTCATGATTATATGATTTCCATACTAGATCTACATGCATATGCAAGCTATACCACTCCATTTACATTTATTTAACTTTTGAGCCTTAGAGATGGGTTATAGGTAAATCCTTGGTAGATTAACTTAATGGATGATGTTTAGGAACCCATGACACCCTAAGAAGGTGTATGGTAGGCTATGGGATGATTGGTTGTTGTTTGTGAGGTTTTTGGACAAGTTACTAACTAGGAAAGTAGTTTTTGAAGTGTTAAAATACCTACTGTCTCCATTTTAAAAACGTGGCCAACTCAGTAAGTGTTGGTTAATTTTTGGCCAAATATTTAGAAAATACATTCCGAGACGAAGCCGTAGCCGAAAACGGGGATAAAAACGAGCTTATAACGAAGGAGATATGATTTTTCAAAGTTTAACGACGAAAACTAATTTTTCTGAAAATAGCGTGCTGTTGGACGATTTTCGACGGGCAAACTGAGGCGTTTAACGCGACCTAGATGAACCGAGCTACTGAAAATGTGTTAGTATATGTTAATACGAAGCCACGGATATAAAGAACGTCGAAAACAAGCTAATAACGAACAAGATACACGCGTTTAAACTTCGATAAATACTATTAGTTTTTGACAGCTTTTAATGGAAATATAATTACGTACTAGAAACTATATTTTTCAAGTAATAACCATGGAGAGCCGTATCTCTTACCCGTTAGAACACGTACGATCAAAGGGTTATTAACTCGACTATTATAAGACATACCAAGGTTTTCAAAACGCCGAGACTAACACAAACGTTTTATACACATTATTACACGACTAGTTTTGACGTAACAAGTGGAACACATTTTTACCAAGTTTTGGAAGATATTACATATCAACGATAACTATTATTT
Organism: Artemisia tridentata subsp. tridentata; assembly: GCA_021014915.2. NCBI lineage: Eukaryota > Viridiplantae > Streptophyta > Magnoliopsida > Asterales > Asteraceae > Artemisia > Artemisia tridentata. Next base: position 163,299,586 of record CP139502.1, on the reverse strand, counting down.
TCATAGTACGAGTGGTATAGGTTACATATGCATGAGCATTCACTACATCATCTAAGTAGAACATATTCATTCATGATAGGTTGCGGCTAGTGTTCGCGCCTTGTTGTTCCGTTCATCTCATATTCATCGCATTGTTGTATCATCATACCAGGTGAGTTCATAGCCCCACTTTTACTCTTTAATACTTGTTTTAAACTCTTTGGGGGAGATACATGCTTAAACTGTTTGCTATTACTCAAGACGATTTTACTCATATGCTATGCTACGCTTTTATACACTTACTCATGATGTGTAGTTTTATTACGATATGTGACTTAATGCGGAAAACTATTCTATACGCTATATTCATTCACCACTGTTTAACTCCTGGATGGAGCCGACGGAGAGGTATTGATAGTACTATCGGGTTGACACCCCCACCCTTGGCCCGCGATTCATGGCCTTGGGTGAATATAATCCAGCTATGAAGCATTCTTGCTTATTCTTGTCGTGAGGTTCAGTAGGCTATTAAACTTTACATTAAGCGTGCATATATCGTATACACATTTGATTTAATCATACTATATGTTAGCAGTGGGTTGTAAACACACAGGTTGCGAGTCTTGTATGGCCGGGGCTTGGAACTGAGTGGATTTACAATGCCTTTGCTGTGGAAACATTCTTTGAAGGCTTTTTCAACTATTTTAATACAAACTCTATGAACTCACCAACCTCGTGTTGACACTTTAGCATGTATTCTCAGGTATTAAGCAAAGGCACGCTACTGGAGGTTTTGGCAGGGCACGGCATGGTCATAGAAGACTCTGATATTCATAAGGGACCGTTTTAAACTATATTTTCAAGGGCCTAATTCCGCACTACTTTTACAATGTAATTCATCACTTTTGTTAAACTAGTTTGTTCTAAATGATTGAAGCTGAAAACCGTTCTTTGCACTTGTGTTGTGGTACCAATTGAGTTGCACCCCAAAGACATTACTTTCCGCTGCAAACCATTTTTGGGGGTGTGACAGATTGGTATCAGAGCCTTGGCTATAGAGAACTGGGTGATTTTAAAACCTAGACTATAGCTACTTTCATGAAAACTTAACCCTATGACCGCCACGTGCCTGCCTGCCAAGCTGATGCCCCACTTGTGGTTTGTTTGCTGACACATTTGCTGAGATTTGTGTCATATTATTAGATTAAATACACCTTCTTATTTTCATTGATTACTATAACATAAGCATGCTCACATATCATACACGTCATAGCGTTACACCTTTTCCTTATGTAGTTTCATCATTCGACCTCGAGTTTGGTCACTTGCCTTAGTCTTTTGAGACGTCCTTTAAATGTGAAGGACATAGTATTAGTATAACTAAGCTGAGTATTTCAAAATTTATTGAACCTCGGTGGAATATAGACTGGTCATCTATATTCGACCCGGGATAGTGAGACATAGCCTGACCACCTATGTCTGACTCAGAGATGAATTTTGCAATACTGAGAGTAGTTATAATAGTATTATGTCCAGATTGATTTGATTGATGTAAGTAATTCCAAAATCGAGCTAATCTTTCAAAAGACCTCATTTCAGGATGTTGAATCCATTATTTTTGACAACTTGTTTCTTAGCTTGATCTAGTGACAGTTCTTGTTTGATGAGTTGCGAAAATCAAGCTAAGAGCCAAGTTGTTACCCCAGCCGACTTAGTTTAATCTCATGACAGTTCTTGTTTGATGAGTTGTGAGATTAAATTTGAATCGACAACCTAAACCGATTTAGCCTAATCCCATGACAGTTCTTGTTTGATGAGTTGTGGGATTAAGTAAAAATCGGTTACCGAAAGGTCTTTTGAGGGCTACGCTCGAGGATGGGAAAGTTTGCCTCATCAAATCCGACCAGGAGAACGTGTGTGCGCAGAACGAACGAGCTGAACTTCGGGACGAAGTTCCTTTTAGGGAGGGAGACTGTCACAACCCGAAATTTTAGGTCATTTTTTCCGAACCTCGACGATTCACTATTCACCAGTTACTATTCATCATTTACTATTCACCAATCACTATTCATCATTTCACTATTCATCATTTTCGGAGTCAGTTTGAGAATTTGAGAAGCGTTCGGAAATTTTACTATTCACGTGACACTATTCATTCCCGGAGAAAACTTACTATTCATGTTCATTCATTCATTTCATCGTAAACGTAGTTTACGGGTATTCATATTCGCGTAACCGGATGGGTTTAGCTGCGAATTCATGCGTCATTAGTAGGGACACTGCATGCGGACTAGGAATAGTCTATATATTCATCATAATGACATTTTCATACTATTCCACTCGTAGGGTTATTAAATTAACACTTTTATTACATTTGACGTTTTACGTATAATTAAATTTAATTAAAACGTTAACGCGCGATCAATAAATGTGACTAACACGTCCGACAATCCCCACGAAGGTCCCGACATGCTTTTACACCTCTTATAACATCATAAAGATTATAAAATTCATTTACTTGGTATTTTGGAAGTTTACGTTTTCCAGTTCAGCGTTTTACGCGAATTACGCGTTTTAAACCCGCGTTTCCAGTTTTAACTGCGTTTAAGCAACCCGATGAAACTTACCATTCATTTCACATTTTCTTATGGAGTATTTTGACAAGTTTAGTCATTATTTCAAGTTTCATATTTTTACGATACCCGGAATTACGTTTCGCGACTTAACTATTTACGTTTAGTGATTATCGGAACCAAAACTGACTCCGTGAGCTAGATATTACCAAGCTTCCTACACACATTTCACACCATGTGCAGCCCCCATCCCATGTTACTTCAACTTGATCCTTTAATTACAATTATGCCATTCAAGGTTAGATATTTTGCAAGAAAACCAACTAAAACAATCACTAGTTCATTTTTCAAGATCAAAAACTCATTTCTCTCTTTTCTCCTTGGAGACTCACGACCAAGAAACACCATGGATCAAGATCCATTATTTTTCCAAGATCAAAGTATCAAAGTTGCTCATTTCATCATTCTTATTAAGGGTTTTGTAATACAAACTCAAGAATCACAAGATTTCTCATCATCTAATCACCTAATCTTTCAAAGTAAGTTGTCAAACTCTTTTTCATAATTTCTTCAAGTTGTCTTCATGATTATATGATTTCCATACTAGATCTACATGCATATGCAAGCTATACCACTCCATTTACATTTATTTAACTTTTGAGCCATAGAGATGGGTTATAGGTAAATCCTTGGTAGATTAACTTAATGGATGATGTTTAGGAACCCATGACACCCTAAGAAGGTGTATGGTAGGCTATGGGATGATTGGTTGTTGTTTGTGAGGTTTTTGGACAAGTTACTAACTAGGAAAGTGGTTTTTGAAGTGTTAAAATACCTACTGTCTCCATTTTTAAAAACGTGGCCAACTCAGTAAGTGTTGGTTAATTTTTGGCCAAATATTTAGAAAATACATTCCGAGACGAAGCCGTAGCCGAAAACGGGGATAAAAACGAGCTTATAACGAAGGAGATATGATTTTTCAAAGTTTAACGACGAAAACTAATTTTTCTGAAAATAGCGTGCTGTTGGACGATTTTCGACGGGCAAACTGAGGCGTTTAACGCGACCTAGATGAACCGAGCTACTGAAAATGTGTTAGTATATGTTAATACGAAGCCACGGATATAAAGAACGTCGAAAACAAGCTAATAACGAACAAGATACACGCGTTTAAACTTCGATAAATACTATTAGTTTTTGACAGCTTTTAATGGAAATATAATTACGTACTAGAAACTATATTTTTCAAGTAATAACCATGGAGAGCCGTATCTCTTACCCGTTAGAACACGTACGATCAAAGGGTTATTAACTCGACTATTATAAGACATACCAAGGTTTTCAAAACGCCGAGACTAACACAAACGTTTTATACACATTATTACACGACTAGTTTTGACGTAACAAGTGGAACACATTTTTACCAAGTTTTGGAAGATATTACATATCAACGATAACTATTATTTTCATAGTACGAGTGGTATAGGTTACATATGCATGAGCATTCACTACATCATCTAAGTAGAACATATTCATTCATGATAGGTTGCGGCTAGTGTTCGCGCCTTGTTGTTCCGTTCATCTCATATTCATCGCATTGTTGTATCATCATACCAGGTGAGTTCATAGCCCCACTTTTACTCTTTAATACTTGTTTTAAACTCTTTGGGGAGATACATGCTTAAACTGTTTGCTATTACTCAAGACGATTTTACTCATATGCTATGCTACGCTTTTATACACTTACTCATGATGTGTAGTTTTATTACGATATGTGACTTAATGTGGAAAACTATTCTATACGCTATATTCATTCACCACTGTTTAACTCCTGGATGGAGCCGACGGAGAGGTATTGATAGTACTATCGGGTTGACACCCCCACCCTTGGCCCGCGATTCATGGCCTTGGGTGAATATAATCCAGCTATGAAGCATTCTTGCTTATTCTTGTCGTGAGGTTCAGTAGGCTATTAAACTTTACATTAAGCGTGCATATATCGTATACACATTTGATTTAATCATACTATATGTTAGCAGTGGGTTGTAAACACACAGGTTGCGAGTCTTGTATGGCCGGGGCTTGGAACTGAGTGGATTTACAATGCCTTTGCTGTGGAAACATTCTTTGAAGGCTTTTTCAACTATTTTAATACAAACTCTATGAACTCACCAACCTCGTGTTGACACTTTAGCATGTATTCTCAGGTATTAAGCAAAGGCACGCTACTGGAGGTTTTGGCAGGGCACGGCATGGTCATAGAAGACTCTGATATTCATAAGGGACCGTTTTAAACTATATTTTCAAGGGCCTAATTCCGCACTACTTTTACAATGTAATTCATCACTTTTGTTAAACTAGTTTGTTCTAAATGATTGAAGCTGAAAACCGTTCTTTGCACTTGTGTTGTGGTACCAATTGAGTTGCACCCCAAAGACATTACTTTCCGCTGCAAACCATTTTTGGGGGTGTGACAAGTGGTCTAGGTTTTCATCGGCTTTGCATATACACATAATAATACAATAATATTATGAAAAATACAAGGTGTTGGCTAACTCCATGGTCAAACATGCATGTATTTTCCATGGATACAAAATTAATAACAAGAATTCAATGACTAGCCAACGAAACGAAGAAATTAATTAACTAGAATTAAAAACCCCGAATGGTACTCGTGTCAAATGGCCTTAGGTTCAAAATCCATTGATATTAGGACCTTATAATAATAATTTTACCACAGAAAATTAAGCCATAGGGGCTGTTTTGAAATCGTTTCACAAATCGATCAAAATAATGCGTTTTAGGCCATTTTACGGGTACCCGACAAGTAAACAAATTAGCATATGCATAACAAATGGCTATGAGGTGAAAAATCACAGATGTTAAGACCTATTAAGGTTCGAATTTTGTGAGAAAATAGAGCCCTAGGGGATTTTTTAATTGGTGGTTTCATAAATCATCAAAAAACACCTGTTTTAGCCACTTTTATGCATACCAGATAATCATATGGCACATATGATGGCTCATGATACCAATATAGGTGATGTTGAATATATAATAACATATTAAACATATAAACACAGCGCATAACATCACCAAAAATGGATCCATATAGCCATATGATCAATCAATAATAAATATAACAATTATATATACCTTTGTAGCGTGATTCGGGAGTCACTAGCAATCACCAACCCACGAATGGAATAAGGAACCCAAGTGATAAATGAGGTTGATCACTTATATGATAGAAACACACTACACATCACGGATAACCACCCGATGCTAGTCTTGATCACGTAACACTTGTTCTTGCAACAACCTACAATATATTAAGCAAATAAGGGATGAAAAACACCAAACCTAGGAGGGGGAGTTTTGTGCCGTGGGTTATGGAGAGGGAGAGGGGGGAGAGAAAAGTGGAAGGTTGTTTTATGTCATTAATCTCCTTAATGACCAAATCAATTAGGAGGTTATAAAGGAAAAGTTACACTTAACCCCTTGATCTTTCTCTCTTGTTCTCCTCACCATGGCCGGCCATATGTAGCTTCAAATGGGCTTGCCCATTTGTTGGTCCAATCCAATAAACTAAGTACTAGCTTAGTTATTAGTAGCCCATTATCAATCCTAAGTTACGTAGTCATATATATAGTGTAAATACGGTAAATACAATATATAAAATGGTATCTTTGTGTATAAGTGTGTGACCCCATAGGCTCACATATGTCTAGTCATATAATTATTTATTATGACACGAGCATACTCCAACAGATTCGTCGATCCAGAACATCCCAATCATGTGTACGGACTCAAGAAGGACCTCTATGGACTTAACAAGCCCCAAGGGCATGGTACGATAAACTTACTACTTTCTTGCTTACCAATCACTTTACTAAAGGTTCTGTGGATCCAACTTTGTTTATTCAAAAACACGGGGAGGACATTTTAATTGTTCAAATCCATGTCGATGACATTATTTTTTCATCTACAAACAAAAAATATTCAAATGCTTTTGCAAGATTAATGAAACAAAATTTTGAAATGTCCATGATGGGTGAACTTACGTTCTTCTTAGGACTCCAAGTTCATCAATCACCCCGTGGAATTTTTCTACGTCAGTCCAAATATGCTCTTGAAATCTTAAAGAAACATGGCATGACAAGTTGTGACACTTATAACACACCTATGTCTGCATCTTCCCCAAAGCTGGATGCTGATTTACATGGTACACCTGTTGACCCTAAAAATACCGAAGTATGATTGGGTCACTCATGTATCTAACAGCCATCAGACCAGATATTGTATTTATTGTATATCTATGCTCCCGCTACCAGTCACGACCAACTGAAAGACACCTCTCTTAGGTTAAAAGAATCCTTCAATACATAAAGGGAACCATCCATTTGGGGATCTGGTATCCGAAAGATTCTGGTTTTGAACTAATAGCCTTTTTAGATGCTAATCATGCAGGATGTTTAGACACACGTAAAAGTACAACTGGTGGAGTGCAGTTTCTAGGAGACAAACTTGTATCTTGGCAGTAAAAGAAGCAGGATTGCACATCGTTGTCATCAATAGAATCAGAATATATAGCCATGTCAGCATGCTATGCTCAAGTCATTTGGATGCGGTCACAGCTGATGGACTACAGTTACATTTACAACAAGATTCCCATGTACTGCGACTCCAAGAGTGCCATTTCCATCTCATGCAACACGGTTCAACATTCGAAGTCAAAACATATCGCACTTCGATATCACTTCATCAAAGAGCATGTTGAAAAGGGTACAATTGAACTATACTTTGTGGGTATTGAATACCAATTAGCAGACTTATTCACCAAAGCCTTGTCCCATGCAAGATTTGTGGAATTAGTTCACCAAATTGGTATGCGGTGTTTGACTCCAAATGATTTGAAAAACTTTCTTAAAAACAAATAAGAAAGTCAAACACCAAAACACTTTGTAAATACTATTTTGAAAAACAAAATACAAAAATATAAAACATAGAAAAACCAAAAAGATTTTAGACTTTCTTTTATTAACAATAATCACCTTTCTTAGTGTGCAAACATAAACTCTTCAAAACATGTTCCTTACATATTCAAAAATATTTCTAAATTCAAATATGGGAACATATTTTGAGGGGGAGAAAATTTTCACAACATCATGAAGTTTGCACACCTTATCATAAGTCTTCAAGAAAAATTGTTTCATCATCATTTGTATTAAAAACTCATTTTTAAAAGTTCTATGATCTCTCAAATTAAAATGTGAAAAAGGTTTCACAAAATAAATGCTAATTCGAGGGGGAGAAAAGAAATTTTTCTACAAGATCCCAATTTAACCATGTTTAGACTTTAAATGGAAAAGTAATTAACCTTTAATGAGTAAAGTACACAATAGACTTAAACTTAGGTAAAAGGACCTTGCATGGAAAATAAAACGGGCTTAGTATTGGGAATTAAATGTTCTGAAGATTAGTATTGGGAATTAAATGTTCACAAGGTCAGTATTGCTCAAGGAAATACACTAAGTGTTGATTCTACTGCTAGTGTATTCAATACTACTGCTAGTGTATTTGATTCTACAGCTAGTGTTGGAGTTTCTACTGCCGCAAGGATACTACTGCGGGTGTATCAAATACTGCTGTTGGAGTGACTCATCCTACTGCCGAATGGATAAGTGTCGCGTATACCACTGCTGGATGGATAAGTATGTATAAGAAATTTGTGTATAAAAGTCAAATATATACGGTAGATAATATCTTAGATATGTGTTCAGTCAACAAGTTGTATACACAGAACAAGTTGTATCTTAGGGACTGACACACATAACATGCAAGTAATTCGACAAGACTTATAAATATTGTAAAGATCTCCTTTGGACTATAAAAGGGAGATCTTAGCTTAGATATTAGTGTGCATGTGCTTAATAGAAAATATTCAAGTATCTAAGTGGGTTGAATAGTGACTAGTTGAAAGCTAAGAAAACATACATTGTGTTGAACATAACAGTTTAGTTTTCTTTGTAATAGAGATTTAAGGTTTTGTAACCCTAGTAATAGTGAAGATCACTCGTATTATTCTCAATAATATTGAATCGTTTGGTGTTAAACATTATGTGTTCATTATCAAATTCAACAACCACCACTGTTCCATTTCCAATAACAATATCCTTCTAAGTATGGTTAAGTAGATTCCACATACTTAATCATATTCACTCAAAGTATCATATACACACGTTATAAAGGACTAACATCCTACAGAGTGTATCACAATCCTCTCAATTGGTATCAGAGACAGGTTGATATCTTTGATTTAGAAGAAGAAATGGACATGGAGTCTGTTCAAACGAATGTTGCTGCAAAGTTGCCAATGCTCAAACAGAATGAATTTGATATTTGGAGGCTAATGATAGAGCAATATTTCCAAGTGCAAGACTATACACTTTGGGAAATTATTGAAGGAGGAAACTCTTTCAAGCCTAAAACCACTGCATCAACAGTTGATGATAAGGTAGTGACAACTGTGGAGACCAACCCAACAACTGCAGAAGATAGAGTGAAGAAGAAGAATGACCTAAAGGCCAGAAGTATGCTGATGATGACCATTCCAAATGATCAACTTTTAAACTTCAGCAAGTTCAAAGATGCCAAGTCATTATTTGAGGCCATTGTTGCAAGGTATGGTGGGAATGAAGCCACCAAGAAGACCCAGAAGACTCTTCTCCAGCAGAACTTTGAAAACTTCTCTTCAACCAACAATGAATCACGGGACCACATGTTTAACAGGCTTCAGAGAATTGTGAGCCAACTTGCTATTCTTGGGGTGGATATACCTCAAGAAGATTTAAACTCCAAATTTCTGAGAAGCTTACCTGAAGAGTGGGCTATGCATGTTGTTGTCTAAAAGAACAAACCAGACGTTGACACCATGAACCTAATGGATCTGTATAGCAACTTCAAGATTGTGGAACAAGATGTGAAGAAGACTGGAGGATCTAGTTCAAACACTGGGAACATGGCATTTGTGTCATCTCCTAGTACCCCAAATCCAGTTGAAGATGAGAAGGTTGATGTGGGAGTTGGTACTGCTAGTTCATCAAGCAGTACTATTGGTATTATGGATGAAAAAACATGTTGTGCTTTTCTCACAAGCCAGAATGATGGGTCTATGCTCACTCATAAAGACCTCCAGGAAATCAATGATGATGATTTGGAGGAGATGGACCTTAAATGGAAAATTTCTCTTCTTAGCATGAGGGCTAAGAAATTCTATCAAAGAGCAGGGAAAAAGATCACTATCAGCAGCAATGATACTGCTGGTTTTCACAAGTCAAAGATAAAATGCTACAACTGCCACATGATGGGGCACTTCTCAAGGGAATGTAGAAGACCAAGGCATCAGGATGGCAAAAGCAAAGGTTTTGGAAGCAAGTCCAAAACAGGGGAGGTTACTGAGCCAAATTCAAAAGATATGGTAGCTATTGATGGCTTAGGATTTGATTGGAGTTTCATGGCAGATGAAGAAGCAGATTCTACTCAGATAGCACTCATGGCTTTCTCTACTGAAGTACAATCTGATAAATTTTGTTCTAATACTTGCAATGCTCTTAAAGAACTAGAAACTTTAAGAAAACATTATGATAATCAAAGGATAGAACTAAACAAAACTCATCAAAACCTAACAGATCATAAGATAGGTTTAGCTACTCTAGAGAAGCAGATCATACACTATAAAGACAATGAATTTGATTTTTCAAATGACAAAGCTCTTCTTAAAAGGGACTTATTTTTTAAAGATGCTGAAATTAGCTTTTTAAGAACTGAGTATGATAGGCTTAAAAAGAAAAATGAAAACATTCAATTAAGTGTAGAAACATTAGACTATGCCTCTAAAGGTGTGAACAAAATAATTGAATGTCAAGTGATCAACAAAGCCAAGTCTGGGTTAGGATATAAGAATGTCCTACCTCCTTACAGAGGAATTCCTGCACCCCCAAGGATAGACCTAGAACACACAGACTTGTCTGAATTTTAACAACCTATATTAGAATATGGTGTTCAACCAAAATCAAATGTAGTTGTTGATGAACCTATAAAGTAAGTGAAAGTGTATGTAATACTTCACTTCCTGAGGACAAGGTGTCCTCTGCTAGGAAATCAGGTGGTCCAATCATTGAGGACTGGACATCTGATGATGATAAGGAAGAACAGGTTATGTCTAAACCTGATCTTGTTAAGGCAAAAGGAACAAGTGTTCCTAAGGTGATCAAAAATGATACTGTTAGGTCTAAAACAAACATTAAACATGTTAGGCAACCAGTAAGATATTGTGAACAATATAGAACCACAAACAAGCCTAATGGTAACCAAAGAAATTGGAATGACATTAAGTCTCACCAACTAGGTAATGACTTTGACTTCTATAACAAAGCTTGTTTCGTTTGTGGAGATTTTGACCATCTTGCAGCTTTCTGCAACCTAAGGGTATCTGGGTATTCAAACCATAGGGTGAATTTAAAAAGGCATACTACTAAAAGTCACTCTAATTTTACAAGAACAACATCCAGAGCAGTTTCATTAAAGTCTGGCCCAAAACAAGTTTCTACTGTTAGACCAGCAGTTTCTACTGCTAGACAAGCAGTTACTACTGCCAGACCATTTTACTCTGTTTACCCAAAACCTGCAGTACAAAGTGCAAAAATAACTTACAAACATGCACAAACAACTGCTAAATGGCCTTTTCATACTAAAGCAGTGATACAAAAACAAATTTGGAAACCTAAGGGTTCAACTGCTAGGGAAAAGAGGGCCAATGCTGTTAAGGCCTCAGCATGTTGGATTTGGAGACCTCTTAAATCCAATGGTGCATCAACTGTTCTCAAAAGATTTAATTACATTGATGCACGAGGCAAATCCAAGTCAGTAATGGCTTGGGTTCCCCAAGAAATCTAATTTTCTTATTTCTGTGCAGAGACATTCACAAGCAGATGATGAAGATCAAGGATATTCAGATAGTGGGTGTTCAAGGCACATGACAGGCAACATGTCTTATCTTTCAGACTTTCAATCATTGGATGGAGGATATGTTACCTTTGGTGGAGGAATTGGAGGAAGAATTACTGGTAAAGGTACCCTTAAAACCGGTAAATTAGATTTTGAAGATGTGTACTATGTACAAGAGCTTAAGTATAATCTTTTTAGTGTCTCACAAATGTGTGACAAAAAGAGCAAAGTTCTTTTTACTGAAACTGAATGTCTTGTACTTTCTTCTGATTTTAAGATGCCTGATGAAAGTCAAGTATTACTTAAAATTCCAAGAAAGGGCAACATGTACAGTGTTGATATGAAAAAAAGTGTTCCTAAAGAGGCTCTTACTTGTCTTGTTGGAAATGCCACATTGGACGAATCTATGAAATGGCATAGGAGGCTTGGTCACATTAATTTCAAAACCATAAATAAAATTGTCAAAGATGGTTTGGTAAGAGGTTTACCTCAGAAAAGATTTGAAAATGACCAAACATGCATTGCTTGTCTTAAAGGCAAACAACATAAAGCCACTTGTAAGCCCAAGATTTTTAACTCTATTGATCAATCATTATTTATGTTTTATATGGACATATTTGGACCTACTTCCGTGAGTAGTATTAAGCATAAAAGATTTTGTCTAGTTGTTACTGATGACTATAGCAGATTTACATGGGTTTTCTTTTTAGGTTCTAAGGATGAGACTTCTAGCATTCTTAAGACATTCATTACAGAGATAGAAAACCTAGTGGACAAGAAAGTAAAAGTCATTAGATGTGATAATGGGACAGAGTTTAAGAATAGAGTTATGGATGATTTCTGCAAAGAAAAAGGTATTAGAAGGGAATTTAGTGTTGCTAGAACTCTTTAGCAGAATGGAGTTGCTGAGAGGAAAAATAGGACATTCATAGAAGCTGCTAGAACCATGTTAGCTGACTCTAAGTTGCCTATCACTTTTTGGGCTAAAGCAGTTAATACTGCTTGCTATGTCCAAAACAGGGTTTTAGTAGTTAAGTCTCATAATAAGACATCTTATGAGCTTTTTAGAGGAAGAACTCCTGCAATAGGTTTTCTTAGACCTTTTGGATGTCATGTGACAATTCTGAATACCTTAGACCATCTAGGAAAATTTGATGGTAAAGCAGATGAAGGATTCTTGGTTGGATATTCTCTTAATAGTAAAGCATTTAAAGTATACAACTCAAGAACTAGGAGAGTTGAGGAAAACCTGCATATGGAATTCTTAGAGAACAAATCCAATGTAGCAGGTGAAGGACCAATGGCTATTTGATCTTGAGTCACTAACCCAATCTATGAATTATGTGCCTATTGTTGAAGAAACTAATGAATTTTCAGGTTCAGAAGCTTATGATGCAACAAATGAGGCAGGGTTAGGAAAAGAGAAAGATTAAGATTATGTGATGATGCCAATATGGAAAAGTGTGGATTCAACTTCAATAAATGATGAACCTTCTTCTGATGAAGCTAAAGAAGGGATTGAAGGTAAAACAAAGAAGATGGAACCGAGGAACAAGAGAATCCAGTTAACAGTTCTAATGATGATAGTACTGTTGAGACAGAGCAAGCTACTGCTAGGAAAAATATTTCTACTGCTAGGCTTAATGTTTCTACTGTTGGCCCATCTGACTTAAATGAAGCAGATTTCTCAGAAGATGAGGTGGATTTCAACAATCTCCCACCTGACTATCATGTTCCTTCTACAACACACACAAGGATTCACAAAGTGCACTCCCTGGACAATGTGATTGGTGATAGGTGTGAAGACAAGGAATTAACTTATGTCTTCAGACTAACAAGGGATTCTTGATGCACTTTATGCATCAAAGCAGCATGAGTATGCAAACTCTTGCTTATTTGTATGTTTTCTCTCACAAGCAGAACCCAAAAATGTTCTCAAAGCCTTCAAGCTTGGTAGAAGCTATGCAAGAGGAGCTTCTCCAATTTAAAATTCAGAAGGTTTGGGTGCTAGTTGATTTACCCAAGGGTGTAAGGGTAATTGGTACTAAATGGGTTTTCAGGATCAAAAGGGATGAAAGGGGCATAGTGATAAGAAATAAGGCTAGACTTGTGGCCCAAGGGTACAGACAAGAGGAAGGGATAGACTATGAAGAAGTTTTTGCTCCAACAGCAAGAATTGAATCCATTCGACTATTCTTGGCTTATGCTTCATTTATGGGCTTCACAGTTTATCAAATGGATATTAAGAGTGCTTTCTTGTACGGTACTATTGAAGAGGAGGTGTATGTCTCACAAACTCCAGGTTTTATTGATCCAGAACATCCAGACAAGGTGTACAAGGTAGTCAAAGCTCTTTATGGCCTTCATCAGGCACCAAGAGCATGGTATGAAACACTGGCTTACTATTTAATTGAAAATGGATTTCAAAGAGGCAAGATTGATCAGACATTATTCATCAAGAAGCACAAGAAGGATCTTTTGCTAGTTCAGGTGTATGTGGATGATATCATCTTTGGATCTACAAGGAAGGAGATGTGTTTAGAGTTTGAGAAACTTATGCATGATAAGTTTCAGATGAGTTCCATGGGGGAACTTACTTTCTTTTTAGGTCTGCAAGTTAAGCAATCAAGTGAAGGCATTTTTATCAGCCAAGATAAATATGTTGCAGAGATTCTAAGAAAATTTCAATTTGTTGATTCAAAGGTAGCAAGCACACCAATGGACTCTGAGAAGCCTCTTCTTAAAGATGTAGATGGAGAAAATGTGGATGTACACACATACAGATCTATGATAGATTCTTTGATGTACCTCACATCATCAAGACCTGATACCATGTTTTCTGTTTGTGCTTGTGCAAGATTTCAAGTAACTCCTAAGGTTTCTCACTTAACAGCTGTCAAAAGAATCTTTAGATATCTCAAGGGTCAACCTAAGTTGGGTCTATGGTATTCTAGGGAATCATCTTTTGACCTGGTAGCATATTCAGACAGTGATTATGCAGGTGCTAGCTTGGACAGAAAGTCAACAACTAGAGGATGTCAATTCCTTGGATGTAGAGTTATTTCATGGCAGTGTAAAAAGCAAACAATTGTGGCTACTTCAACAACTGAAGCTGAATATGTAGCTGCTGCAAGTTGTTGTGGTCAAGTACTTTGGCTTCAAAATCAACTTCTTGACTATGGGTACAATTTCATGAACACTGTCATATATATTGATAATAGTAGTACAATTTGCATAATTAAAAATCCAGTGCAACACTCTAAAACAAAACACATTGAAATTAGACATCATTTTATTAGAGACTGCAATGAGAAAAAGTTGATTCAAGTTGTTAAAATTGATTCTGATCACAACTTTGCAGATCTTCTCACAAAAGCTTTTGATGTAGGAAGATTTCAATACTTGGTAGCAAGTATTGGGATGCTTAATCCTCAATGATTTAAAACTCTGTGTTTTTATACATAAAATTAAGTTTGTACTGCTAGCATTGTCAATTAGTACTGTTATTGAAAAGTTTGTACTGCTAGTACAAATTTGGATTGTTTTGTTCATACTATTAGTCATATAATTCTACTGTTATAAGACAAATGCTCTGCATTTTATTTTCTTGGTTTTGGACTAACCATTTCAGGTATGAACATTTGAGCACAAAGGAAGTTTCAAGTGAAATGTGTGAGCAACAGAATGATCATACAAGTTGTTGACATAATAGGTTCATGATGGACAGAGTTTTGGAATCCATTAACAAAGGTTTACACCTTAGTTAAATTGATTCTTTAAAATTTCTTTCTTGAAACCTAATTATGTTGTTTCACATTGACTTCATGGCTCAGTTGGTCAGATTGTAACTAACTCAACTCACTTTCTATCATTTTATACTTTTTAGTATAATGAGCAAGTCTAAGGACATCTAATAGAAAGAACAGCGAGCAAAAGTGAATCTAACACTTGTGTTAGAGGAAACAATTGCCACGAGCTGGAAACCCTGTCTAGAAAGCCCTTTGAATGGGTCTATCTGTACACAGGCAGTTATTTATAACTGAAAACATTGGTTCTCACACAACCAGAGGTTAATTTAAACCGAAATCTTGATTAGGTGTCTGTTACTACACTTAATCCCTTCAAAATGGTTGTAAGCAGTATGGTTTTTCATTAAAATCAAGTTCATACTGCTAAGTTAAAAGTTTCTTAAAATCTTTTGGATTCGAAATGGCTCAGAAACCCATCTAATGATGGATTATGAGTTATTGCCCCATGATTCACCTCTCACAGGAGTTAACACACCTGGAAGTGATGAGGGCAGCAGAGTGGAATTTAAGGAATTGATGGCTTTCTGTACAATATTATCTGATAAGGTATCCAAATTGGAAGATTAACTTCTTCTAGTTCATCAAAGGAATCAAGTTCAGATGATGGTGAGAGATCGTCCAAGCAGGGGAGGAAGATTAACCAAATGTAGGGGAGGAAGACTAAACCAAATATTGGGGAGGAAGATTATCACATGATGAAAGACTGGGAATGTGTATGCTCATAAACAGGGGAGGAAGTTTAAATTGATCAAACAAAATAGAAAGATTGGTGAGGAAGATTGCCCAAATTGATCAAGACCCAAAAGTTTCTTTGGTTCAAGAAGTGCATGAGTCCAGTAAAAGCATCATCATTACCAACATGTCTTATTATTCAGCCAATAATAAGAAAAAGCTCCAGTTTCAGTTGATGGATGCTGGGAATAAGCTCTTTCATCTCTCTTCTTCATGTTCGAACATCTTTGACTTAAGATGATAAAGCTCTTGTCTTTTCCCTCTCCTTGCTTAGCAGCAGTTGATGTATCTCCTACAATGGAAGCTTTGCCTTCAGAATCATGCCAATGATGAGAATAAGCTCTTTCAGTTTCAATTTTAGTTCACTACATTTGTTCATCACTTGCATGGCTTGCTGAGAGATGATTTGACTTCTTGGAGCAATTACAGGGAATATAATATCAGGCTTCAAGCATCCAAGATACACAGCACCATTACCTCTTATAATTCCTCCATCCAAGGAAATTTCACCATCTTTTAGGCAATGAATGGAGCCTAAGCAAGGTACTGTTAATGCTAAAGACAAAGAAGATGATGTTATTGCTGAATGTGAAACACAAATGGCAGATGAGTTAGTCATAAAGATACTTAATCTTATAAAACAAAGGAAAGCTCAGATCAAAAGTCTGACTATGTAGTGTTTGAAAGATATTCACAATCCTCATTTAATTCAGAAGAAACTTGATGATTTGGGATAAATCACAAGTTTAGGGGAGGATTGTTGGGAATTAAATGTTCTGAAGATTAGTATTGGGAATTAAATGTTCACAAGGTCAGTACTGCTCAAGGAAATACACTAAGTGTTGATTCTACTGCTAGTGTATTCAATACTACTGCTAGTGTATTTGATTCTACAGCTAGTGTTGGAGTTTCTACTGCCGCAAGGATACTACTGCTGGTGTATCAGATACTGCTGTTGGAGTGACTCATCCTACTGCTGAATGGATAAGTGTCGCGTATACTACTGCTGGATGGATAAGTATGTATAAGATATTTGTGTATAAAAGTCAAATATATACGGTAGATAATATCTTAGATATGTGTTCAGTCAACAAGTTGTATACACAGAACAAGTTGTATCTTAGGAACTGACACACATAACATGCAAGTAATTCGACAAGACTTATCAATATTGTAAAGATCTCCTTTGGACTATAAAAGGGAGATCTTAGCTTAGATATTAGTGTGCATGTGCTTAATAGAAAATATTCAAGTATCTAAATGGGTTGAATAGTGACTAGTTGAAAGCTAAGAAAACATACATTGTGTTGAACATAACAGTTTAGTTTTCTTTGTAATAGAGATTCAAGGTTTTGTAACCCTAGTGATAGTGAAGATCACTCGTATTATTCTCAATAATATTGAATCGTTTGGTGTTAAACATTATGTGTTCATTATCAAATTCAACAACCACCACTGTTCCATTTCCAATAACAATATCCTTCTAAGTATGGTTAAGTAGATTCCGCATACTTAATCATATTCACTCAAAGTATCATATACACACGTTATAAAGGACTAACATCCTACAGAGTGTATCACAATCCTCTCACTTAGGGACTGCAAGTGTCAAATAGTCAACTTTACTCTACACTTAGTGACACTAATAAATGTTTCCACAAATGTTCTCAAAACTATCACACATAATCGAAAACCTCAATGATTCAGACTAACGATTTTTTGATCCTCTTTTTTTCACGATTGTGAGTTTCTAATTTCTTCATGGTTGTTGTCTAATCGTTCCCTAAATGTTTCAAATGATTTCAATGGTCAAGAAGGCATAATCAGAAACTAGGGATTATGTAATTATCGATTGGGGCATTTCTTTTTGATGTGTTTTAGTCTAATTAATCAGTTCATATAGCTATAGAGAACACTAAAGAATGCTCGATTGGGTATTTGCACGATTGGAAACAAAATAGGTTTGAAATCAAGTGATTTAGGGTTTAAGATGTCGATGTCTTTGTTGTTACTACTAGGGCGTTTGTTTGTATAATATTCAGGCATTATGATGCTAACATGCGTTCAAAGTCTCATATCATAACCCCAAACCATGATAATAATCAGAAAATTTTGAGTGAAAGAATGAATTAATCTATGATCTTGTGTGTTAATTTGAGAATTCTGAGCACTTAGGAAGATTTAGAATGAGTTTTTGATTCATCTGTATGCTTGTTTGTGCCTAATGCATTTTCTGTGTGCAAGTACATGTCATCCCATTTAAGGTCAAAATATGTTTCGTCAAAATTTCAACAATTGTCAAAATGTTTCTTATGGAACATATTTTGAGGGGGTGAAAATGGTCAGCTGTTACAAAACTAGTTCGTTCATGTAGTTTCATATTTTCAAACCATTGAAAACTTGTGATGCTTATGATCTCTGCTGCACCAATCTCTCGTGAGTGTTTTTTTCAAAGTATAAAATTAACTAATGAGAAGAGGCCAAAGGGCTAAATGTGTCAAATGGCCAAACATGAAAAAGGAATCAAATGATGAGAAACAAGTTTTTCAAACTCCACACTCTTGTTTTACACCGGTAAAGCAAGTGTGGAGACCAAAGCAAATTCATTCAAAACCTTTCAAATTTTCAAAATCTGGAATGCTTTTGGCTGCAATATAAGAATGAATCTGCTTTGAACATCCCAAATACCGAAAGATTTCCATTTATCACAAAAACAACTCTTCAAAAAGAACCCATGAGGTTCAACTCCAGATGAAAATCTTCTTTTTCAGATTTTAAAACTCAAAGAGAGACACCGGGTTTCTCAAACAACTTTCAACAAAAATAGAGTTTTAAGTTTCCATTGATTCCACGAGTGTCATTTCAAAATGAAACAAAGGTTTTCAGTCCTCGTTGGAATTCAACATATTTTGATTGGATTGACACAACCTACAAATGGATTTCAAATTTTGGTAAACTTGTTGGCGCCGTGCTTAAATGAGTTCCTGAGGCTGTTTTCTAATATGATATTCAAGCATTCTTTATTTTATAATACTTGATTGTGTTTTCTAAAACCTTGAGCAAAATCATCTCACGAATTTTCAAAAAGTATTTTTTTTAATACGATTCAAAATTATGCTCAACAAGACTATCTCTCGAATAAACTTCATTATTTGAGGGGGAGAATTTTGTTAAAATAAAATAAATTTTATATTAAAACAATGGCTTGTGCACATATAACAGTGCACAACCCGATCTTTGTAAAGAAAGGACCCTGAGGTACGCTTCAGTGCCTCAATCCTAATATAAGGAGCGAAAGCTTTTTACTTTTGAGTAGAATTAATCAAATTCTAAGTTTTTCATAATTCTGCTAAAAAGGACAAGTATTCCCTCTCGTAATCAAAACCTCAAGATGTTATTTCACTTATTGAGGAGGAGTATTTGAAACAATCTTTGTTCAAAATGAAAAGTTCTTGTTGGATTCTTCCCGTAAACCTCAAAAAGCATATTTTAATCAAAATTTTTCCAAAAAAAACATCAATACGCTATTTTTGAGGGGGAGAAAAACAAAAGTGATTAAAATATGGTAACATATGTGGAATTTCGCATGAGCTTGACTCAGATCTAACCCATGAATTGACGAAACTCAAATGTTAGTAATCGAAAGGACTTGTCCTGGATGGATAATAATTTCAAGCTGGTCTAACCAGTGATGTAAGCGTGTCTCGAATAGGACTTGTCTAAGTAGAATGTACCGTTTCGAGAGATTCTCCTTGAATATAACCAAGACGGGTAATAATTTCAAGCTAATCTAACTAGTGATGTAAGCGTGTCTCGAATCGGTAATGTTCACTGAGATTCAATCAATTCAAAAGTGCGAACTCCACCCAATATGTGTAAATTTCTATTTATAACTTACAAGCACATGTAAAGGGGAAGTATTTCTAAAAAATGCAAAACTCTCACAGTGTTAACTAAATATATTTTATAATCATAAACACTTTTGAGAGATTTTCAAATGATTGTTTGTTATGGCAACATAGGATAGTCATGGAGTTATAAGGTAACTAAGGTTAGGATCTTGTAACACCCCAACCCGAAAAGGG
The DNA here is from genome assembly GCA_021014915.2 of Artemisia tridentata subsp. tridentata. Taxonomy (NCBI): domain Eukaryota; kingdom Viridiplantae; phylum Streptophyta; class Magnoliopsida; order Asterales; family Asteraceae; genus Artemisia; species Artemisia tridentata. Next base: position 163,279,399 of record CP139502.1, on the reverse strand, counting down.
TCAAAATGCTACATTATGGTGTCCATCAGAACATACAAACGCAAGTGGAAGACTTATAAACATAAAGATTACAAAGGTGTTCTAATGATAGTAAAGAAATACTAACTCTATACATAATGAGTTCCAAAACTGAAATACAAATCCAAGCTCAAATCTAACTAAAGGTAAATCCTAGTCTAATCCAAAAGCAAATGGGCATCTATCATCAGGGTGGTCCACTAAGAGTTCCTATGCACTCTTCACTCAATCCTAGCTTCCAACGTAAAACCTGCCGCAAGAAAAGAAATGTGGCTGAGCTTAAAAAACCCAGTGAACATATATAAACAAAAGGCATAATCGAACATATATAAGTAGGGAAAAGGAACATAAGCTCCTGCTGAACGAATATCATCTACCAAACGAATAAGAGATCAAGGATCGACTGAACAAAATGTCATATACCATAAGAAGCAAATCATCACGAAACATAAGGAGATCATAATGAAGTCAAAGGAATCAAACAGAGAATAATAATCATATACAGAACATAACAGAAATGCCCACGAGCTCAGAAAGCATGCCACATGCTTAGTCACATAGCCACATCATATCATATCCATATATCCATCAAATCATAAGTTGTACAAGGAGGGGAGACCTCTCAAGTACCAAATGGAGTAGCCAGCTCCCAGAAGTGAAATGGTGTGCATGGCACGCACAAACCAGTCAGTAATCATATCCAGAATAGAACAGAACAGAATCTAGGATGCATACATACGCCCCCTACAAAACAAATCATATATATACACCTGCTCATGACAGGCATATACACATATCATAATGGCCAATGTGTACAAATATCATAACAGAACAGAAGGGGACGCCGTGGATCAGTCACACCACCACAGAAAGTGTCATGCGAGTGGTGCCTCAATAATATTGCCATGGTACCTCTATGGCTAGGAATACAAATACAAAAGCTCGGGCAACAGAACATATCATATCAAGTCATCATATCATATCTAATAAGAGGATATCAAACTGAACGGAATCATATCATAGCAAATGGATAGCAAACGAATATCATATCAACGAATAGTAAAACGAATATAAATCCAAAGGATCATATCAAGGGAATCATAGCAAAGGCTCATATCAAATGGAATCATATCAAACAGAATCATAATAGAGCAAATGATCAAAGTCAAGGATCGATAAGTCATAAGAGAAAACACCCTTACAGAGAAAGGGTAGAATATCTGTACCTCAAACCGCAAATGCAACCATATCAGAAAACACAATGATCGAAAGTTACTACTTCTTCAGCGAATCTACACGAATTAATGATCGCCTTATTATTTAAGAACCATTTCATAAGTTATTACTGATTCAGTACTTATTGTTGTTCAGATTGACATATTAGGGTTTCCTCCTATAAATAGTAACTTTCCATATTTAGCAACCTTCCAAATTTAATAACATCCCATATTTAGTAACTTAGGGTTCATAGGTACTTCCAAGTCATACATCAACCATTTAGGATTTATTAGTGAATCTGGATCACATTCTTATGATTTTTAAGGCCTGCCCAATGAAGCTCCAAAATTATGAAATAATTATATGTGATTCCCATATTAGTTTACCATATTCAAAAAAATTTATAGATTTTATTATCAAGTATTAGTACCTTCTAAAAAATCATCTTTCCAGACCTACCCAGAAAATTAACTGCACATACATACAGAAAGTTTTCCTTTAATTAACCCATTTTGAAACCTTAGAAAAATCCTCAACAATTCTAGGAAGTCACATATAACTTAAATATCACCTCTGTAAAAGGAGAGCTCTTAACTTCTTATAGTTTGAAAACTAAAAATCAAAAACACATACTGATTTTTAGACATCGAAGATACAGTTTTTACACTTATTCACACAAAAATCAATAACATAACCAAATCAACTCCAAATTACTCCAACCCAATTGGAGAACTTATTTAAGACCTTAAAGTAGGTTTACATGCAAAAATCCAGTATTGGCAAATTATTGATCTCACGTTAATAAGCATACATAATCAGCTATCAAAACTGCCATAATAACAAGTCCATTTTAGGCCATAGTTAGCACCATTTTAATTATATAAACGCACACGAGCCTTCATAATTCACAAGACATGTTTTATCTAGGTTTAGCCTCATACAACGACCCACAAATCACCCTCAAAAACCCCATGAGATTAACGAGCAAAATAGTTTGTTTTTCACATATGAAATCATAGTTTTTCCCAAGACCTCATTACACATTTAATACACGCCTAGGTTTTCTATTTGCACCACATTAATGATCATTCAAATCTGGTCTTTAAGGCTTGTTTATGTTGAGTTATAGGTCGACATAAGGCTGGAACAATGGACCTCAAACAGACCACAAAAGAGTCCATACACATGACACGGAACAGTCCACTTATACTAGTTTTTAACGAGCCTAACACACCACGAAAACCCTCACAAAACTCATAGATTCTCGATAACAATTACAGCCTATGGTTTTCTGTTTTTGATCCATTTAATGCGTATTCATGACCAGATATTAGGGCTTGTTTAGGTTATATATATGGTCGACAAAGGGCTGGAACAAGGATACCAAAACAGTCCACATACCGACACCAACAACAACAACATATAGGCGTATAAGTTATGATTTTATGTGTGATTATTAACGAGGCCAACAAAGGTATCTCCAACATGGCTCCAAGAGATTTCTTAGCACGATTATTATCTTGGTTACACATGTATTAAGTCATATGGAAGAGCATAAAAAAGAGAGACAGAAACCTGTGTGTCGTCTACAAATAAACCGAATGGGAAATCAAGGAGTAGGGCTCGTTTAATTACACCACGATTAGTACTTCTCCTTTGGTCACCAACACCTTCTTGTTTCTCTTCTTCTTGGCAGCAACAAGGTTGTCTTTGTGTGTTCTTTTCTCTGGTTATAATCGGTGTAAAGGAAGATGGGAGGGAAAAGTATAAGGCATATAATATTTAGGGCAAAGCATGTGAATAGTTTAGTTATAACCGTGTTTTAGTAAAAGAGGTGGAATGCATGCAATCTTTTATATTATGGCATGATCTTCTAGTTGTTCTTATCCTCATATCACATGACACAAAGAGAGGGGCTAGGCGAAAGTTGGTTATGCATAATAGGACTAGGATAGAATTTGTTTAAGTAACTTTAGGATATGATTTAATTAGGTTAGGATTTAATTATAATGTGTAATTTAATAATAATGTATAGTTTATAATGTCATAATAATAGTGTTCATACTTAGGATAACTTCAAAATGTTGCAAAAATTTTGGTTCAAATATTTCGGGTTTTACAACTCTTCCCCTCTAAAAAGAAATTTTCGTCCTCAAAATTTGAAGTCGCAAAAGTTAGACGGAGACGTAACAAATCACGAAAATGAATGACGATAAATAGCCTCACGCTCGAAGAGGTTCTTCCAAAAGAATCTTCACAAACGGAATATTTTTATTTCTCATGACTTGATCCCGACAACTAGGATAGCCCCCTGGCTCTCTACAGAACACAAATCATAATTAATCTGATAAAACGAATGCGAAACAAATAGGTAGCAGATGACAGTTGTAATCTCACAAAGAGATACATGAAACACATATACACATGAAGCAAATACGGAGGAAGTGCTAAATGATAAAATTTCATTAACTCTCTCCAAATTCTGAACGAACTAAGGAACTTGCTAATAGTCAGAGAAGCACATATCGAATTATCAAACGTATCAAGAGTCTCCTAAACTTATGGGTAACCTATTCGCACAGACGATCAACTAAGCATATCAGAAGGCATAATAGGATAGGTAGGATAATCGGACGGATAAGAACGAATCTAAGGTCTAACGTATCATGAACTAAATGTTCTTTATATGCCAAAGCATGTAACTCTTATGTACGGAAACATCGTACATAACACACAATTTCCCGGTCTAAAGTTTCAAAATTTCTCTTCCACGATGATAACTAATCCATTAGTCACAGAATCAACTTCGGACCTTCAATAAATAACTCTCTGACTTAATTAAACCAAAAGGTGCTCCACATCTCCGTTCATGCAAATCTCTGAAAAGAAACCCTTGTCACTTGCATGCCACCAATCCTAGTTAGCAAACACAACCAAACCAAACACTTGTTGAATTTTCCCTCTCAACACATCTTCCAAGCTCGAATAATTGTTATGTCTGTCTATCCGTCTGAAGGTGAGAAGTCATACTAAAACCTGAGTCCAATTCCCATAGTCTTCTATATCTCTTCTGGAAGTGTGAAGCAAAATGCGAATCTCTGACACGATCTCTACAGGTGCGCCTTGTAGCTTGAATAATCTCCTGCCAATCTTCCAAGTGAACTGACCTAGCCAAATGATCTACTACAACCCAATTCGTGTTTTCCTTCCTAAATATGCATGGAAATCCCGTTACAAGGTCCATGAAGGTTTAATCTCACTTCCACATAAGAATATCCAAAGCTAAGGGATACCACTCGTACGCTAATACTGAATCTTAACCTGTTGACACGCTAAAAACTTCACCAGCAAGGTAGTCACAACCATCTTCATACCATTCCATCGATATTTTCTGCTTTAAGTCTCTATACATATTAGTACAACTAAGATGAATAGAGTAGATAGAACTGAGTGCTTTAATCAAAACCGCTTCCTTCAAGTCTTCTAACATAGATCGGATTCCACTGTCTTGCTCCTGAGCTTCTTCATGTTTGTCACAAATCACTCCCGAGTCATGCGTCGAATAGTTCACCTCCTACGGTTCTAGCTGCATGGATGCGTAACCGATAATCGTCTCGTTTTGCATAAGGACATAACTAAGTCTCCTTCTTGAGTAGAGACAAATTTCTTTTCAGCTCTTCAAAATTCTCCTCTCCTTCTTCATCCCAACCAAAATTTTCTCTTCGAGGATACTACATAGAGTTTCTTCTAACGTAGAAATTCCAACACAAAATACGAAGATGATCCTCGTGTTTCTCTTTCATCTCTGTATAAACCAATATGTCATACAATAACAAATTGTCCAAGTATTCATGAAAGACGCGATTTATCAAGTCCATAGGAACAGTCGGAGTAGTAGCCAATAGAATTGGCATCATTAATACTCATGAAGACCATAACGAATATGAAAGGCAATTCTAGGAACATCTCGCTCCTTTAAACGTAACTGAAAATAATCATATCCAAACTCAATCATTGAGAAAAACTTCACACCCTGAAGTTGATTAAACAAATCGTCGATTCGAGGTAACGGATAACGATTCCAACCACAATACTACTCAGCTTCCAGAAATCAACACACAACCTTATACTGTCATCGTTTTTTCCTCACGAATAAAACTGGAGTACACCATGGAGACACACTCGGACGGATAACACCACTTCCTAAAAGTTGGTCCTTCAATTCTTTACATTCAACTAATTTCATACGATATGGAGTTTTCAGAATTAGGCAAAACGTCGTTCTATAAAGACAGAATTCTCACTCAAATAACTTACTGTTCTCAGGCACTACTCGAGACAGCCTATGATCCCAATAAGTTCAAGTTATATAATGTAACTATTATCACGTTGGCCAAGCGTCATAATACTTGCATCATATACACATGACTTTATTACAATCACATTCTACCTCGAGTCGTGACTAAATGAATTCTCGTAACCAGATTAAAACAACTTCACATTCAGATGGTAATCTTGTTAGTTCATTAAGGAATACATCGCGAACATTTCAAACAACCGAATAACCCTCGAGGCAAGTTCATCAAACGAACTATCTTCACAATCGCGAGGGATTAACGTATGAGTTTTTAAAACAGAGGTGATCATAATTGTTTTACCAGGTTGAGAACCATGGTACCGAATTTTGAGTTTCTCAAATCGCCGAAGATGACAAATCTAATATGACCGTTGATAGCATCTCGATGCTCAGTCAAAAAAATCCATATCCAGAATAATATTGAATCAACATTCCCAAAGGAAACAGATTAGCAGAATGAAGCTTATCTTCAAATATTTTCAAAATGTACTAGATAATTCTAATACTTGTGACGAATAATCACAAGATTTCTCATAGAGATAGAACTAGGTATAACAAATTCTAATAGTGCAGAGGGGACCTTAATATGCTTAGCAATAGCAAGAGCAACTACAGAATGTGTCGAACACATCGGATTCATACATATACGAATTCTCTGAACGAACGAAAAGGTATCTAAATGAATAACAAATGAAATATGCTAACCTCATAAAGCGAAACCTGAAGGGCATTACTACAAATTCTCGAAGCATTCTAAACTTATGTTACGTATCCTGATTAATTTTCTAATTCTCGGGAACGAAAGATCTTATAAAGACTCAACTGAAAGCAGAGGCACAAATCAGAGTAGTGCGGAAGAATGATAGCTAACCAATGCCTTATCATATAATCTACCCAATCCTCACCGGTCATAACTCAAGTTCCTATGAGGAGAAACCTAAATCAATTCCTTCAAGGTCATTCCATAAGCTCCTATAGTGCAAACCTAAGGGTCAAAATCATCACAGGCCATAACTTATGTACTACAAGTCAAAGCCTGAGCTCTGATACCATAATTGTAACATCCCAAACCAAAAAGGGTCAAAATGCTACATTATGGTGTCCATCAGAACATACAAACGCAAGCGGAAGACTTATAAACATAAAGATTACAAAGGTGTTGTAATGATAGTAACGAAATACTAACTCTATACATAATGAGTTCCAAAACTGAAATACAAATCCAAGCTCAAATCTAAATGAAGGTAAATCCTAGTCTAATCCAAAAGCAAATGGGCATCTATCATCAGGGTGGTCCACTAAGAGTTCCTATGCACTCTTCACTCAATCCCAGCTTCCAAAGTAAAACCTGCCGCAAGAAAAGAAATGTGGCTGAGCTTAAAAAGCCCAGTGCACATATATAAACAAAACGCATAATCGAACATATATAAGTAAGGAAAAGGAACATAAGCTCCTGCTGAACAAATATCATCTACCAAACGAATAAGAGATCAAGGATCGACTGAACAAAATGTCATATACCATAAGAAGCAAATCATCACGAAACATAAGGAGATCATAATGAAGTCAAAGGAATCAAACAGAGAATAATAATCATATACAGAACATAACAGAAATGCCCACGAGCTCAGAAAGCATGCCACATGCTTAGTCACATAACCACATCATATCATATCAATATAACCATCAAATCATAAGTTGTACAAGGAGGGGAGACCTCTCAAGTACCAAATGGAGTAGCTAGCTCCCAGAAGTGAATTGGGGTGCATGACATACAAAAACCAATCACTAATCATATCCAGAACAGAACAGAACAGAATCTAGGATGCATCCATACACCCCCAGCAAAACAAATCATATATATACACCTGCTCATGACAGACATATACACATATCATAATGGCCAATGTGCACAAATATCATAATAGAACAGAAGGGGACGCCGTGGATCAATCACACCTCCACAGAAAGTGCCATGCCATTGGTGCCTCAATGACATGGTGATGCGTGGTTTTGCAACCTTACAACAGGTTTTACCTCTCGAGGGATCTCAAGAGGCTTACAACCCCACCAGGCAGTGTACCTGACCGATGTAGTATAGTGTAGTGGTAAGTACGGGGGATTGATCGTTCTCCACAGGGAATAATGTTTGTTAGGTATGAAAAATTACTCTAATAGGTCTAAGGGTGAGAGAAGATTCTTTTTATGTTTTTATGTTTTTATGAAAGCAAGTAAAATATCGGGTTTGAAAGAGTGGGCGGAATTAGTTGCTAGTCAACTAACCCAAATTACTACGAATGCAAATAAAATAAAATAACAAAAATGAAAATGTTGGTGAAAACTTATGTGGAGGGAAATGTGTTTACTTAGATTTCCTTACTCCCTAACTATCTTTTACCGGTTGATTAGTGTGTATTAGTTGCGTGGATGACGGGTGTATTCCTTAATACCATTCGTGGGGTGGCGTACGTACTTCCCCAACTCTACAAGCTCCTACTTCACTTCTATGTCGAGCCGGCTAGGAAGCTCCTAACATGGGATCACTAGAATTCGCTTGTGCATTAAATACAACCATAAAAACCTTTAGTACGCATTGGTTCATGTTTCTTAAGACGTTCAAGCAAGTTACCGAATAGGAAGTTAGCCAGTTTTCTTAAGCCTAACATAGATGAACAATCATCCAATACAACTAATAACACACTAATAACCAATAATCAATAGCTAGGTTTCATTAAATCTAAGCAAACACAAGATAAATCTAGCCTAACATGTTAAACAAAAGACAAGAATAAGATAGAATCAAACAACACATAGACATATTGAATGATTAATTGATAACTTATCTTCAATGTAACATGGAAGATCTCAAGGCAAAAAGCCTTGAAAGAGCTGCCAAATTCGTCCTAGGGTTTTCACACACAAAGTTCCCCAATAAGTTCCACACTAATGACAAAGAATTGCAAAACTATATATAGATTTTTAGATCTGACGGCGTCACGTTATGGAGTGTGACGCCGTCACCTCGCCGCTTTTAGGGTTCCCGGATGACCTTCTTGACGCCGTCCCTCTTTAGCTCTCCAAAATCCGTTCTGGCCTATCAAGGCTTGACGCCCTCAGACTATGAACGTGACGCCGTCCCTCTTTAAATTATAACGTGACGACCTTGATCAAATTAAAGGGTGACGCCGTCAGAATTCCCATGCAATTTTCACTGGCTTATCATGAGTAAATTTCACATCCACCACTTTTGCCAAGCCATGACGCCGTCCAGGGATAATCCTGACGCCGTCAAAGGTAATTTCCAGCACAATTTTGAGACTTTGTCGTTTTCTTCACTTTTATGCTCCAAAAACGTCCAAAATGCCTCCTTTTCCAGATTTCTCCTCAAAAGTACCTAAAATGACAAAAGGAACGATTTAGGGCAATATTTGATCAAATAAATACGATTTAGGGCTTAAATGACCCTTTAAAAGCGGTACACTTTTTGCTTCATCAAATACCCTTACACTTGAGATTTGCTTGTCCTCAAGCAAATGCGCTTTTATTCTAATCAAAGTACAAGTTAGGGGTCATTTAATGCTAACATAAAAGTAATTACAACAAATATTCGTTCCACTTTAATCATAATAAGCACGGAGATTACATACTAGCACCTCACAAGTAGTGTTTAGATACTCACATCTCTCAAGTGTCATCAAAATAAATCTCATAAATGAAAAGAGATAATATCTCTCACTACCTGTCATAGCAAATAGATTACCATAGGCTTGGGAAAGGATCAAAAACCTCCTCCACTAGGCGTAAGCACCTAAGATAAACTATCAAAGAGGGCTTTTACATGGGTTATAACGTTAGGTGTAGGGAAAAGGAAAACACGGTTTTGTTGGATAAAGGATATTTTACTGGTGGCGAGTTAAAGATCTTGATCAATTACATGTACTATACAATGTTGCTAAGCCAAGACTCGACTCAACTTAAGCTAAAAACAAAATAACAAAAACATAAAACAAACATAAAATGAAACGGGATGGTAGTCCGTATGTTTTTTCTACTTTTCTTTTTCTCATTTTTTTTTTTGTATTTTTCTTGATTTTTTCGATTTTTTTTTTTTTTTTTTTTTTTTTTTTTTTTGTGCATACACTCTTGCCCTACCATCCAAAATAATACATCGTAGGGGCGTTGCATCCCCCTTACACTTGAACTTTTACATAACTTTACAAATTACTATTCTAATGACTCGAATTAAGATAATCAAAACACTTGGAGTACTTTTAAAATATTTAGCACATATGGGGGTAATAAATGATGTTCTTCCCCATTACTCCATTACACTAGTACTTTACCCATGAGTCCCAATCGTCCCAAAACAATATGTACAAAGATATGACTCGACTTAGCAACCATGTAATCAATTAGATAATTAACTTGGGTTTAAACAAATGTAGTAACAATAATGCACTAAAAATGAGTGCATACAAGGTAGGCTAAGGCGATTTGGGTGTACATTTAAGTGGGGTGTAAACAAATTCTTCCTTTAAGTAAAATGCTTAAAGTTAGAAACGAAAAGATAGGCTCTGAGGGGTGTACTAGGGGTATCGTGTACTAAAAATGAGTACAACGCAAAGGGTGTGGGAGAATTACTTGACCAATGTAGCCAAAGTAATTATAACAAAAACACAGGTGTAAAACAATGGGTTAATCCTAATGCCTCTTATCATGTAGTAAATCTAACTACACGAATGTAGTCTCACTTGTGGCCTTGGAATGGTCCTAACGCAAGTTCTAGAATCTAAGTGCTACCGGTACACACATCATAGCAAAATGCTTTTCCTACCAATTCTAGGGGCGAACCTCACATATTTGGGAGTGGAAAATTTTTTTAGTGGTACGGTTTTGTGCTAGTCATATAACTCCTATCCGTGAGACGCTCATTAAGATCAAAGTTTCACTCCTATATGTTGTAAAAAATTTTAAATTTGGCACTAAAATTACCCTAACAGGTATTTCTCTCAGTTTTATTACACATCTACTATTAAACAAACAAAAATCAAGCGTAATTGTATTCTCTAATCGTACTTTTACCCCCCCCCTTACATTAAGATGAACATTGTCCCCAATGTTCAAATAACAAGATGTAAAAGCATAAAGTAAAAGAATGAAATCAAATACTCCCCTGATTCGCTCGGTGGATAATGAAGTAACACGGTTAGATCTTCTTCCAAAGAGAATGTAAAAGCTTCATGACTAATGCATCGCCATAAGCTTGATCCAACAAACATTTCCTTGTCCAAAATAACCTGTTAAACCTGAGAAAACAAACACGAGAACCTGCATAACATCGGCGGGATAAATCTATATATAAGGATATAATGCTTGTGGAATGATAACCTTGCAGATTCCTGGAGATTATAAGTTAGAGATTTAATAAAAACTTTTTATGAAAACAAAACTTTCAAAAATTTTCAGAAAATTAAACCTGACGCCGTCAGGTTGTAATTCCTGACGCCGTCAGATATGATCTGACAGAATTCTCATGTTAAGTTTCTGGAAAAAATTTGGGAAAAAAAAAAAAAAAAAAAAAAAAAACTATACCTTACTTCCTGGAAATCCTGCAAAACATCATTATTACTCGATACAAGCATTTGACTCAAACAAATACTAATATGTATGTTAATTTATTATTATTATGATTCATGTTCATTTGTTCTAATAAACCGATTTGACTTTCCCTTACACTTATCTTTTGCAAAATACCTTTATATGTAGTTAAGACGAAGTTAAAAACAAAATAAAGCATTTTCACAATTTTACTTTTGAACATGAATCAATAAGACTAAAGATTAAACACACATACGGAAGCAAATAAAATCAAACAAACAAATAAATAAACACACAAAGCAAATAAAGCTTGGGTTGCCTCCCAAGAAGCACTTTTCTTTATTAACGAGTCTTGTAGCTAGACTCAAAGTCACGTACATTACGTGATTCCATCATTGGTCACGGTTCCTAGGCCATTTTCATTCCCGGTTTTGTATTCCGATCCCAATTTCAAACAATCCTTTTAGAAACCGAATATCCTTTCCATAACATAGTCTACTCCTTTATTTCTATCCTCATCATTCCTATAGTAGACCGCTTGCTTGAGCTCCTTCTCAACATTTGACAAGTGTTGGAATTGTTCTATCTTATATGGCATTTGGTAGTTTACCTCATCGGTCTCATCCTTAAATCTAACTATCCCTAAGGAAGGTTCATAAGTCATTCTAGAGACCTCAACAAATGGTTTTCCAAAAACCACTTGAGTTAAGGATGCATCGACTATTGGGCGGATATCTTCTACAATTACAAAGTTGGTGACATAGGTGAAGTTTCCTACATAAACCGGTAATCCCTTAACTCTTCCCGTGAAGTTACTCATCCATCCCTTGTCAGGGAACATCCTATACCCAAGTTGATTTTTCATTATCAAGTTGTAGTGGGCTCTAGTCATGATGTTTATGGGTGATCTAAGGTCGATGTAGGCTTTCCACACATGCAAATGTCCGATGTTGCATGGTATGTTGAGATTAGAAGGGTCGCCTATTTCTATAATTGGTCTACCTAGGAAGTATGGTGTCTCGGGGTCATCGAATAAGTTTGTATGATATGCACGCTCTTCCTTAGTGGGTAGCCTATTGAAGTAGTCCTCATCATCATCTACTTCTTCAATCTCACTTGTCCTAACTTCCTTATCAACCTCGACTTTCTTATCCTCATCCTTAGGTTCACTATTATCCTCATTCCTATCAATTGGTTTAATAGTGACAATGTTGACAAAGTGGACGTGTTTGGATGAAGAGGGGTCTTTTACTTGGGGTCCGCTATTTGTGTTCCTAGCGTCCTTATGTGGAGGTGATAACACTTGGTTATTGAGAGCTTTCAACAAGTTGTCAATTTTATTGGTCATCTCCGTTTGTTGTTGATTGAATTCCGATTCGAATCTAGCTATCCGAGCTTCTTGAGATGCCATAAATTGAGACATCAATCCTTCAAAGTTATTGGTACTACCATTGCCGGAAGGATTGTTGTTGAAAGTACAGGTTCGAGTTGGAACCGCTTGATTGGAAACGACTAGGTGGGTTGGAAGAATTGGTTTGTTGTGCGTTTTGGTTTTGTTTCCACCTAAGGTTCGGGTGATTTTTCCATGAGGGGTTGTATGAATCACCGTAATGGTTTGGCTCGGGTTTGAAAGTGTACCACTTGTCTCCCGCTCCGTCGGTACGCGAGGATGCGTAGTCCGCAAAAGCTTGTTCGCGGAGTTCCATGCAATCACGAGTGTCGTGGGGACCACTACATAATTCACATGAAGAAGTGATTTTGTTCACTTGGCTTGAAGGTTTAGGAGCCTCGTAGGATTTCATGAGAAACTTGACTTGGTCTTCAAGTTCTATGATCCTACGGTCGGAAGTGCTTGAATTGTTCGAAGGCAAAGATATTGCCTTGACCGTTTTATTCAAATCACGGGGATCACTCCAACTTTCGTTGTCATAAAGAGCAAGATCCTCTAGGAGAGCCCATGATTGTTCCGCACTTAGATCACGTAGCTTGCCACCGGCCGATTGGTCAATGGTTTGCCTCGTGGAGAGATTGATATGGTCATAGAAGATTTGGACTTGGAGCCAAAGTTCTATGCCATGATGAGGGACTTTTTGGAGTAAGTCCTTGAATCGAGTCCATGCCTCGTAGAGAGTTTCGCCTTGACGTTGTTGGAACATCAAGATATCATTCCTTAGCTTGGTAGTTCTTCCCGGTGGGAAAAACTGAGCAAGGAAACGAGTGGTGAGATCATCCCAAGAGGTGATGGATCCTGCGGGTTGACGCTCTAGCCATTGACTAGCTTGGTCCCGCAGAGAGAATTGGAAGAGACGCAATCGGGTCGTCTCTCGAGTGGCAACATCAAGGTCTATAGAATCAACGATTTTGAGAAAGTCCTTGAGATGTTGATTAGGATCTTCAGAACGAAGTCCATGAAATGTGCATCCGCTTTGAACCAACCGGATGGTGTCGGATCGCAAGGGAGTGACATTGGCTCCTTGAGTGAGCTCAATGGTGTTTCGATAGCCATGGTGGCTAGGACGGGAGTACTCTCCTAAAGTACGGGCTCTAGGAGTTGGTGGTTGTTGTTGTGGTGGTGGGATGTTGGGATCAAGGATATTACCATCTTCCATGATGTCGAATGGTAATGGTTACGAACAAAGAAACGAAGAAAATAGATAGACTAAAGAAAAACCTAGAAAAAGAAAATAAAAATCTCACTAGAAAGGAATCTAGTGAGTAGACCTATAAAATAAAAATTCAACCTAAACAATAACTATTCCCCGGCAGCGGCGCCAAAAACTTGATGCGTGGTTTTGCAACCTTACAACAGGTTTTACCTCTCGAGGAATCTCAAGAGGCTTACAACCCCACCAGGCAGTGTACCTGACCGATGTAGTATAGTGTAGTGGTAAGTACGGGGGATTGATCGTTCTCCACAGGGAATAGTGTTCGTTAGGTATGAAAAATTACTCTAATAGGTCTAAGGGTGAGAGAAGATTCTTTTTATGTTTTTATATTTTTATGAAAGCAAGTAAAATCTCGGGTTTGAAAGAGTGGGCGGAATTAGTTGCTAGTCAACTAACCCAAATTACTACGAATGCAAATAAAATAAAATAACAAAAATGAAAATGTTGGTGAAAACTTATGTGGAGGGAAATGTGTTTACTTAGATTTCCTTACTCCCTAACTATCTTTTACCGGTTGATTAGTGTGTATTAGTTGCGTGGATGACGGGTGTATTCCTTAATACCATTCGTGGGGTGGCGTACGTACTTCCCCAACTCTACAAGCTCCTACTTCACTCCTATGTCGAGCCGGCTAGGAAGCTCCTAACATGGGATCACTAGAATTCGCTTGTGCATTAAATACAACCATAAAAACCTTTAGTACGCATTGGTTCATGTTTCTTAAGACGTTCAAGCAAGTTACCGAATAGGAAGTTAGCCAGTTTTCTTAAGCCTAACATAGATGAACAATCATCCAATACAACTAATAACACACTGATAACCAATAATCAATAGCTAGGTTTCATTAGATCTAAGCAAACACAAGATAAATCTAGCCTAACATGTTAAACAAAAGACAAGAATAAGATAGAATCAAACAACACATAGACATATTGAATGATTAATTGATAACTTATCTTCAATGTAACATGGAAGATCTCAAGGCAAAAAGCCTTGAAAGAGCTGCCAAATTCGTCCTAGGGTTTTCACACACAAAGTTCCCCAATAAGTTCCACACTAATGACAAAGAATTGCAAAACTATATATAGATTTTTAGATCTGACGGCGTCACGTTATGGAGTGTGACGCCGTCACCTCGCCGCTTTTAGGATTCTCGGATGACCTTCTTGACGCCGTCCCTCTTTAGCTCTCCAAAATCCGTTCTGGCCTATCAAGGCTTGACGCCCTCAGACTATGAACGTGACGCCGTCCCTCTTTAAATTATAACGTGACGACCTTGATCAAATTAAAGGGTGACGCCGTCAGAATTCCCATGCAATTTTCACTGGCTTATCATGAGTAAATTTCACATCCACCACTTTTGCCAAGCCATGACGCCGTCCAGGGATAATCCTGACGCCGTCAAAGGTAATTTCCAGCACAATTTTGAGACTGTCGTTTTCTTCACTTTTATGCTCCAAAAACGTCCAAAATGCCTCCTTTTCCAGATTTCTCCTCAAAAGTACCTAAAATGACAAAAGGAACGATTTAGGGCAATATTTGATCAAATAAATACGATTTAGGGCTTAAATGACCCCTTAAAAGCGGTACACTTTTCGCTTCATCACATGGCCATGGTACCTCCATGGCTAGTAATACATATACAAAAGCTCGGGCAACAGAACATATCATATCAAGTCATCATCTCATATCTAATCAGAGCATATCAAGCTGAACGGAATCATATCATAGCAAATGGATAGCAAACGAATATCATATCAACGAATAGTAAAATGAATATCAATCCAAATGATCATATCAAGGGAATCATAGCAAAGGCTCATATCAAACGGATCATATCAAACGAAATCATATCAAATAGAATCATATCAAACGGAATCATAACAGAGAAAATGATCAAAGTCAAGAATCGAGAAGTCATGAGAGAAAACACCCATACGAAGAAAGGGTAGAATATCTATACCTCAAACCGCAAATGCAACCATATCAGAAAACATAATGAACGGAAGTTACTCCTTCTTTAGCGAATCTACACGAATTAATGATCGCCTTATTATTTAAGAACCATTTCATAAGTTATTACTGATTCAGTACTTATTGTTGTTCAGATTGACATATTAGGGTTTCCTGCTATAAATAGTAACTTTCCATATTTAGCAACCTTCCAAATATAGTAACATCCCATATTTAGTAACTTAGCGTTCATAGGTACTTCCAAATCATACATCAATCAATTAGGGTTTATTAGTGAATCTGGATCACATTCTTATGACTTTTAAGGCCTGCCCAATGAAGCTCCAAAATTATGAAATAATTATATGTGATTCCCATATTAGTTTAGTATCTTTACAAATTTTTATAGATTTTATTATCAAGTATTAGTACCCTTTCAAAAATTATGTTTCCAGACCTATTCCTTTAATTAACCCATTTCAACACTTCATAAAAATCCTCAACAATTCCAGGAAGTCACACATAACTTAAATATCACCTCTGTAAAAGGAGAGCTCTTAACTCCTTATAGTTTGAAAACTAAAAATCAAAAACATAGACTGATTTTCAGACATCGAAGATACAGTTTTGACACTTATTCACATAAAAATAAAAAACATAAGCAAATCAACTCCAAATCACTCCAATCCAATTGGAGAACTTATTTAAGACCTTAAAGTAGGTTTACATGCAAAAATCCAGTATTAGCAAATTATTAATCTCACGTTAATAAGCATACATAATCAGCTATCAAAACTGCCATAATCACAAGTCCATTTTAGGCCATAGTTAGCACCATTTTAATTATATAAACGCACACGAGCCTTCATAATTCACCAGACATGTTTTATCCAGGTTTAGCCTCACACAACGACCCATAAATCACCCTCAAAAACCCCATGAGATTAACGAGCAAAACAATTTGTTTTTCACACATGAAATCATAGTTTTTCCCAAACCATCATTACACATTTAATACACGCCTAGGTTTTCTATTTGCACCACATTAATGATCATTCAAAGCTGGTCTTTAAGGCTTGTTTATGTTGAGTTATAGGTCGACATAAGGCTGGAACAATGGACCTCAAACAAACCACAAAAGAGTCCATACACACGACACGAAACAGTCCACTCATACTAGTTTTTAACGAGCCAAACATAACGCAAAAACGCTCACACAAACTCATAGATTCTCGTTAACAATTACAGCCCAGGGTTTTCTATTTTTGATCCATTTAATGCGCATTCATGACCAGATATTAGGGCTTGTTTAGGTTATATATATGGTCGACAAAGGGCTAGAACAAGGACACCAAAATAGTCCACAAACTGACACCAACTACAACAACATATAGGCGTATAAATTATGATTTTATGTGTGATTATTAACATGGCCAAAAAAGGTATATCCAACATGGTTCCAACAGATTTCTTAGCACGACTATTATCTTGATTACATATGTATTAAGTCGTATGGAAGAGCATAAAAAGGAGAGACAAAAACCTGTGTGTCAACTACAAATAAACCGAATGGGAAATCAAGGACTAGGGCCCGTATAATTACACCACGGTTAGCACTTCTCCTTTGGTCACCAACACCTTCTTGTTTTTCTTCTTCTTGGCCGCAACAAGGATGTCTTTGTGTGTTCTTTTCTCTGGTTATAATCGGTGTAAAGGAATATAGGAGGGAAAAGTGTACGGCATATAATATTTAGGGCAAAGCGTGTGAATATTTTAGGTATAACCATGTTTTAGTAAAAGGGGTGCGTGGAATGCATGCAATCTTTTATATTGTGGCATGATCTTCTAGTTGTTCTTATCCTCATATCAAATGACACAAAGAGAGGGGCTAGGCAAAAGCCGGTTTTGCATAATAGGACTAGGATAAAATTTGTTTAAGTAACTTTAAGATATGATTTAATTAGGTTAGGATTTAATTATAATGTGTAATTTAATAATAGTGTATAGTTTATAATGTCATAATAATACAGTTCACACTTAGGATAAATTCAAAATGGTGCAAAAATTATTGTTCAAATATTTCGGGTTTTACAGATCTACCCAAGGACAACACCAATAGTTTAGTACTAGAAGTCCTTATGTACGATTGATAAAAGGAGTAAAGAATGAAAGGAGAAAGAAGGGGCTGAAGAATTAAAAAGAAAAAGTTATGAAAAAGGGTGAAAAGAAATAGCCCTCCAAATGATCAACCTTTGGGCAGAAACCGGGTTCAATTCATATGCTATTGGTTGTTACTAAGGTGACACCGGTATTGAAGACAAAGACGTCATGGAAACAGTGACACACTGCACTTAACCTTCTAACCACTTAAGTATCTCTCAAAAGGTACTTGTTTCATTTCACACAGAGAACCCTACCTAATCTATCTACCTTTCACTCTGAAATGTGTTGATATTGAAAAAGAAGGCAATCTGCTCCATGCCTCCAACAACTTAAAATCAAAGCGCACTATATCGAGTCTAGAGCCGCGAGATACATCAAAAGATCTCTTAGGAACACTTAATACTTCTACTTTGGTTGTTCAACATTAAGGACACCAGTTGTAAATAACAAGAGTCCTACACAGATCTTAGCAATCTGCCAAGAACATTCATGAGGGAATTCACAATTGTGATTCTCAGTGATTAAATGGAAATTCCTACTAGGGTCAACATCAAACAGCCCGGACAGCAGGTCACTTCGGTAATCCCTTGTGGGTTACGCTTAGTGTTCGCGGTGGTTTTAAACGGTCTACAATCGTGGAGTGATACTTCGGTATACTTCAGCAGCTCACCTGAATCATTGATATACTTCGGTATATCTGTGTAAGCCCTCTCGGGGGTATCCGATTCCGGAACGGCCTTGGTAAGGATTAGAGAAAGGTTTCACACTATGTTGTTAATGATCTCGAAGTCCAAACCTGTAAGTGTCGGATGCTTTATTGCTAAATGTTTTTATGTAGGTACTTGTGGAGACCGGGAGTTCTATCACCACCATTACCATCATCAACATTACATCAATTTCCACATGCTCACACAAACATCACAAAGAAAGTTCTCACAAAGATCAAAGCAAAGCAAAATTCAAATAAAGATTCTACGTCATGCTGAAGAATCTACAAAGTTCAAAGACAAAGATCAAAGCTAATGAATTGAGAGCTACGTAAGCATGATAACCCAAAGTCAAAAGATGTATGAGCATGTTGGAAAGGGGTAAAGACACCAGAGACAATGACATTGATGAAAGGCAGATAACGCCATCACTTGATCACAACAACAACAACAAAGAACAAAGAACAAAGATGTAAAGTTTTTGAAGACGTTTAAAGCCATAAAAGTCAAAGTCAAAGAAGCAATAAAGACGTCAAGCAACCTATGATGACCAACCCTTAGGGGGAGATTGTTGGGAATATGTTTTATTATTATCAAGTTTCATTCATTAGTTTTTAATAGGTTGCTATATTATTTTGTCTCATATGTTTTTCTATTTAGACTTAAGTCCATGGGCCTTGTGTTTAAGCCCATTCGTATGAAATGAAGGATACTAGGGGTGTTGCCCTAGTCTTTCCCTATATATATATCACATGTAAGACAACATTATGAGAGTTTTATTTCATTATCTATACTAAACCTTTGTTTATTTATTTCTCATATTGAATTAATCATCCATCTATCATCTCTATCTCATTTCTATACTTGTGTGTTTACATTATGGTGACCTAACAGAGACGTGTAGCATTTATTACCGAACTACAATACAATAATATCTCAGTGTTTATGAAATATACTTTGTATCTTTCTTCTCATTTTAAATCATTTACTACATTATGTTATTTTGTTTAGTGTATTTCGATGAAGTAGAATATACATATTGATGTTGTAACTTATACATTATGATACAGTAGATTATACCTTGTGATGCAGTATAATAACACAATGATGCTGTTAAGTATTACTGTGATGCATTATAATAATATTGTGATGCAGTAGAATAACATAGTAATAATACTTTGATACAGTAAGATAACATAGTGATGCAGTAATATGTAATATTATGATGCAGTAATACTATCTATGTATAGCTTTTTTTGTTTAGTGTAGTGCGATGCAATATAATGTACATAGTGATGCATTACATTATACATTGTGATGGGAGTATAATAACACAGTAATGCACTAAAGTATTATTGTGATGTAGTAGTATGATACATCATTATGATGCAGTGAATTTAGATAATTAAGTGTCTTCTTACTTCTATTGTTTGTCTTGCATTATTTAGTTTATTTAATTGCTTTCTAGATAATTAGTAACCAAACTCGTGACAGTCTCTCAAGCTAAACTCCCTTTTGCGTTAGTTTAGGTTAATTACGTAGTTAGAATACCTTTAGGATTAGTATATTAATAATTCACTCCTGACAAACAACTCGTACTTGCCCCACTAGCTACATTGATCGGGTACACTGCCCGTTAGTGTTAGTCTATAGGTTAGACCTATAAATACACATCAGTGATGTAGTAACTTATACATTGTGATGCAGTGGATTATACCATGTGATGCAGTAGATTATACTTGGTGGTGCAATATAAAAACACAATGATGCAGGTAAGTATTAATGTGATGCAGTAATTATACTATTATGTAGTAGAATAACATAGTGATAATACTTTGATGAAAAATAACATATGCAGTAATATTACTATGAGATGCACTAGAATAATACTTCAGGATTTTGGCTTTGATGACTTTTTGACAATTTAAATATTATGCTCGATTCATTAGCTTTATACATTGTGATGCACTAGCTTTATACACTATGATGCACTGGTATTGTTAGTGCATCACACTTGTCAATCTAATGCAGCATAGTATTCAGTAGTCCACGATAATCAAACACAACCATAAATACAAGTAATAACAAAGACTGATCATTAAAAGTAAATGTACTTAGTTTTCAACAAACATTAACCAAATGTAAAAGTACCAAAGAGACAGTGATCATTCAGTAAAAAAAACATCCAAAAGATTTTTCGATTTTTAACTAATCCTTACACAAATGCCATATCAGCCCTCAACGGTCTTGAATAGTTTTTCGTTAAACATTTTTCATCAAATTTTGATCCATCAACGGTCTTCAATAGTGTTTCATTAAACCTTTTCATCAAATTTTGATCCACTCTGACATCAGTATTTTTTTAAATCTTAAAGCTATTTGCTTTCTTCTTCGAGTATGCTTTCCATCTTTGATGAGTAATATCTTTCCATTTTTTACCTACATTTTCCTTCTTGAATTCATGCAAAAATACACCGCGACCAACATATTTTTCCATATGCCTCATGACAAAGACGCCACAGTCTACATCGTTGTACATTGTCTTCCAATATTGATGCAGTAACAAATAAGCATTGATGCAGTAACAGATATCACTGAACATTTAAGATGCAGTAATAAGTAAGCATTGATGCAGTAAAATATATCACTGCACATTTAACATGGCATCTTGAGTTTTACTTACAAGTTCAAATAGAACATCCTTGACCTACAAAAGCCACAAATAGAAGACTCAACAGAGATGATATGTATTCCAAGATACTATTAATCTTAGTAGTAAACCTAAGACTTGGACTTTCACTTACAGAAACAGCAATATCAGAACCAGAAAATGCATCGGTCTTGCGAGCCAAGGCTTCAAAGTCACCTTCAGTCAGGTTATTAGGAGTATCTCCTAGATGCACCTGCTTAGCATGCCACAACAAACTACATGTTAGAAAAATTCATGGTCTTGCAAACATTCGAGTTGACATAATAACTCTGACCCACTAATATATGATTGGTACATCTTGAGTGTGGTTCATCCCTAACGATGAAATAAGTCAGATAAACAATTCATAGTTAAACATGAAACGGGTCAAACGGACTGAAAGTTGCCCTAAGTGTATCTTAATGCTGAGAGCCTCAGATGCACAATACTGCTAAGAAAATGTCTGCAGTTTAACCCAGCCCGAGCAAAACTAAAAATAACTTATTTCAACCAAACAAATTTGATCCATTATAGAGCCTGACCCGCCATCTTCCATCTCTACAATTGAGATATAAAACTCCAAATTTAAACATGTGTTGCCTTACCTTCAAGTCGGGTAGTGGAATGTATACACAAATTGTTGGACAGATAATTTGTAGAAACCATTGCAACTCATTCTGTTTAACAACAAAAAAAATAGAAAAAAATTCAGTAAACATGAACATATTTCTGCAGAATTTCAATATTTGAATTTTTGACAACCATTTGCAAGATGTGCTAGTGACTTATCCGTCAATTTAGACACGTTGGTCAGGTCTATTGCACATAATCCAGGACAAATTTTTGAGATGGCTCTCAATGCTTTATCTGTCAATTTCCTGGCCAAATTTCGAAAGAAGCATTAGTTAGAGTTATACATGTGCTAACAAATAACATGAATCCTACAAAATAGAACCAGATTAAACTCACGTGCAATTTTCCAAGACAAGATCCTTCATCTTTCGACCTCGAGCAGCCACAAATTTAATGATGAAAGAATTATCAATAGATTCATTGTGAGAAACGGATAGCACTTTTAATTGTTCTAGTTTCAACAGTGTAGGGAGATCCTTCGGGTGTACTAATGAGTGCAAAAGCAATTGCCAACCGTTCACTATGATACTTAACAGATTCTACCTTAACTTCCTCACTTACATTTTGAAGGATCATACTTGTGTCTGGCTTGTACCCTTCCTCTTCCATCTTCCTCCACAAAACATCAATCCTTTTCTAATATCCTCAATGTATTGGATATAATACTATTGGATGTGTTCTGTCATTTGCAATGAAAACATGAACATTGTGGTTAGCTTCAACCCAAGTATTAGCAGTTACCTTCTTGACGCCTCTATCCTCCATCGCCTTCTTCACCCTACTAACATCTTTCCATTTTCCCGCTTCTACATATATATATATATATATATATATATATATATATATATATATATATATATATATATATATATATATATATATATATATTATATATATATATATATATATATATATATATATATATAGGGGGACTTTCATTTCAGAACCATCTTATCTGCGAGAACTAACAGAACCACCAAAAACATACATGCACGTCTTTTAAAATAAAATAAAAACATCCATAATCGTAAGCATCCACAAATGTTCTTCAATATCATCATGAACTCATCCTTTTTTTCACAAAAACCTTACACACGGCCGCAATATTGTCATTGCACGCCTTATAAAAACATACATGCACACCTTCAAAGAAAAATTTTATATTTTCAATTTCTTATCAAATTCTTTATAACAGCCATATTTTTTTAAAACATATATGTTGTTTTTAGAACATATGTGCAAAAATACAATAATTGAAGGCGTGCATGTATGTTTTTAGTGGTTCTGTCAGTTCTCGCAGATAAGATGGTTCTGAAATGAAAGTCCCACTATATATATATATATATATATATATATATATATATATATATATATATATATATATATATATATATATATATATATATGTTGACATATGGAGCAGCATCTCCGAGAACCTCCATATTGAAAAGTGCATATGCAGCCCTTTTAGCAAAATCTTGATTTTTGTAAACTCTACAAGATCTCATGATTGAAGACAACATGATTTCATCCGGCTCAAAAGGCATTTCATCCATTAATTTCTCCGCTTTAGCAAACTGTCCACATCTGTACAACAAATCAATCATGGATGCATAATGTTCTCTTTTGACGGAAATTCTGTATCGTTCAGTCATGGAATTGAAGTGAGCAAGCCCTTCTACAATGAGTCCATGGTGGCTACAAGCTAAATTGTCGATAGCATCAACAGTGAGCAAAGAGCAGCACCCAAGATTAATAGATCTCAATGCAGGTGCAGCGGCAACAAGAGCTTTTAGCCCGGCATCCGAAAGTCGGCATGCACCTTTCAAGGATATATTAGTTAATGCAGACGACTAGGCAAGAAAGCGAAGATAGGTAATAAAACAAAGTCTGGTAAACATCGCCCGCACTGATCCAATTGTAGTACCTGAACACAAATATTCAAAATAAACAATTTTAGGAGAAGGATGAAGTTCAATATTGGAATGAGCATAATTACGGCAACAAATTAGGAGAAAATGAAACAAATTGCCAGATGATAATATCACCGTGAGGTTACTAGCATCGGTCTTTTCAAATGTCTTTTGAGATATCACTATGTTATTCTACTACATCAAAGTTGCCACAAAACCCGATCTAAATAATAGGCATTGATGCAGTAACTTATTGTCAACAGTGCAGTGTTGACACATAGCAATGACGATTTATAGCATGCTATTATATATTTTCATGAAAGTGTCAACATCGTTAAGCAGAAGCAAAAAAATCTAATGAATGCATATCTAGAAGATAACTTACACATATTATTCAGAATGCACAAGACTCACGTTATTCTGAATAATAGACATTTAGTGAAGGCACAAATTTATTTGGGTTTTAAGATTTTCTTGTAAGTGTTCAACAGAAGAACATAGAACTACATACCTTGTCATAAAGCTTCGGCATTATGATAACTTATACAGATTATTCACTACTACATCACAGTGAAGTCACAAGACTCATGTTACTGCATCTGCTAGGTGAAGGCACAAGACTCATGGTAACAAAATTCTAGTGACACTTCACGTTGCCAAAACGATTTAGGAACTAAACATGAAATCTGAGCAAACCACAGGGACCAAACATGTAATTTTTTATAATATAATGATCGATAAAAGTGCGATAACTTTCTCAACTACCATGTCTTACTTGGCAGTCATGTACAAGCAAAAAAAACTTGCAGTGAATTAATGTATCACATTTTTTATGAGAAAACTCCATCAAATTCTTTGATAATTTGATGTAGTGTTGCCAAATTACGCAAACTTCCTATCATGAATTGAAGTTTGGTTCGTAAGTTTATTTCAATGAGCATATTTTACAATAGTTATATAAGGAAAAGCATATTTTGTATCAGACAAATACTTTAATAGAAAGAGTTGCAGAAATCACATATTTGTAGAGAGATGACATTACTTTAAACATGTGTTTCCTCGCCTTCAAGTCGGGTAGTGGAATGCATATACATGGACAGAAAATTTGTATAAACCATTGCTACTCATTCTATTTAACAGCAAAAAACAGAAGAACAAAAAATTGGTAAACCCCTAAACATATTTCTGCAGAATATCAATTGACCTGCATCTAAACTTGTCTAATAGAAATCAATTTGTCTTTTGGGTTCCCAACAATTATTCACTACTACAATGTCTATTATTCATAATAATAGACATGAGTCTTGTGCCTTCACCGTGATGCACAAGACTCATGTTATTCCAAATGCACAAAATGGGTTAGGTTTGTGCCTTCACCGTGATGTATAACTCATGTTATTCTGAATAATAGGCATTGATGCAGTAACTTATTGTCAACAGTGCAGTGTTGAGACATAGCAGTGACGTTTTATAGCATGTTATTATATATTTTTATGAAAGTGTCAACATCGTTAAGCAGAAGCAAAAAAACTGATGAATGCATAACTAGAAGATAACTTAGTTTTAGTGGAAATACATAAAATCACTTTCAAGCACACAAAATCACTTTCGTACATGATGCAGACTACATCTAACCTAGCTCATGCTCATATGCGGCAATTTAAAAACTACTGCATCTCAGACCAACTACTAGTGCATCAGACAAACATCCAAGCACACAAAATCACTTTCGTACATGATGCAGACTACATCTAACCTAGCTCATGCTCATACATGGCAATTTAAAAACTACTGCATCTCAGACCAACTACTAGTGCATTAGACAAACATCCAAGCACACAAAATCACTTTCGTACATGATGCAGACTACATCTAACCTAGCTCATGCTCATACACAGCAATTTAAAAACTACTACATCTCAGACCAACTACTAGTGTATCAGACAAACATCCAAGCACACAAAATCACTTTCGCACATGCTGCAGACTACATCTAACCTTGCTCATGCTCATACGCGGCAATTTAAAAGCTACTGCATATCAGACTAACTGCTAGTGCATCAGAAAAACATTCAAGCACACTAAATCACTTTCGTACATGATGCAGACTACATCTAACCTACCTCATGCTGATACGCGGCAATTTAAAAGCTACTGCATCTCAGACCAACTGTTAATGCATCAGCCAAACATTCAAGCACACAAAATCACTTTCGCACATGACACAGAATACATCTAACCTAACTCATACTCATACGCGGCAATTTAAAAGCTACTGCATCTCATACCAACTCCTAGTGCATCAGACATACATTAAAGCACACAAAGTCACTTTCGCACATGACGAAGACTACATCTAACCTAACTCATACTCATACGCGGAAATTTAAAAACTACTGCATCTCAGTTCAACTGCTAGTGCATCAGACAAACATTCAAGCACACAAAATCACTTTCACACATGACGCAGACAACATTTAACCTAACTCATACTCATGCGCGGCAAATTAAAAACTACTGCATCACAATTCAAATGCTACTGCATCAGACAAACAACAACTTTAAACTACTGCATCTTTGTTAAAATTTAAAACTTCTGAATATAAGTTAAAATTAAAACTTAATGCATCATAATTTAAAATATAATACTTACTTGATGATACCGTAATCGATTATCAGGTTTAACTATTTTTTGACTTTTTGTACTTGTATAAGCATCAACCTATCACTCTTTCTATTTGCTAAATTTATAAACAAATAAACGATTTTAGGAAAATAAATAACATAAAGATGCTGTAAAATCGTTTATCGTAAAAAATATACTTACAAGGTGGTGTAAGATCTGGAAGATTCGTCCTCACCATCGGAGATGCAGTAGGTTTCTTCAATTATCAATAAATTTGGTATAGAAATTATTAGGTTTTTGTTTTTGTGTCTTTGAAGAGAATGAAATGTGTTGGGTTTTATTTGGGAATTTGGGATGGGGAGAAGAAGAGGGGGAGAAGAAGAGGGGGGAGAGAGAGAGTAGGAGAGAGAGAGAGAGAGAGAGAGATTAACCGATAATAAATGGTTTTGTTTTGGGAAAAAAATAAGCGCCGTTCAATTTTCACTATCTACAGCTTTGCCCCTCAAGTTTCTATTATTTATAAAAATGACACTCCGCTTTTTTGATCTTGCAAGTTATATCCGATGGTTGAGATGGCTTCTCACCCTTCTCATTTTAAAGGGCTTCTCATTATATATATATATATATATATATATATATATATATATATATATATATATATATATATATATATATATATATATATATATATATATATGGAGCTGTTATTGTGGTATACACAATAAAATAAAAAATAATAGGCACTAATATTGACCATTGGATTGATTATTGTAGATGAGATTTAGTTGTAACTAGATGGTATCTAATTTTAATGGATGAATGGCATTATTGTAATAAATTAGAAACACGGTGGCACAAGATAACATAATTGTATGAGAAAAATGTCACTTGATTCTGATTTTGGGGCAAAAACGCACGCCACCCCAACTTTATTTTTACTTAATTAATGAATCGTAAAACCCACGTAATCATCTCTTCCAAATTTCCATTAATTTTGTATTCCGAAGATATTTCATTTATAGCTTCTTTTCTTTTTCAAAAGGTGACACATTAAAATTTCTTGTTAGTTATATAAAGACACATCAAAATTTTTGCACATATGTAATGACACATTAAATTTTGTGATACATTTGTAATGACACACAAATTTCTTGATACTTATAAAGTGACACATTAAAATTTTTGCATATATTTAGTGACACTAAATTTTTTTGATACATTTGTAATGACACTCAACTTTCTTGATACTTATATAGTGATACATTAAAATTTGTGCACGTATGTAGTGACACAATAATTTTGTGATACAATGACACAAATTTCTTGATACATATATAATGACACATTAAAATTTTTGCAATATGTAGTGACACACTAAATTTTGTGATACATTCAACACACTAGTTTTTACACGGAGAAATACATTTTTTGAGACAAACTATGCCTTTTGACACACTTATTTTCATAATAAATTTTTAGTAACACACTAAGTTTTTTAACAATTTTTAGTGATACACTTAACCTTTTGATGCATTTGTAGTGACACTCTAATTTCCGAAGACACTTTTATTGACACACAAATTTGTAGAGATACATTTGTAGTACACTGAAGAAAAATAATTCCTATATAATGATGATACACCACTAATAAAAAAGATTAAAAAAAATATTGGAATCTTGGGCTTATCATTCACAGAAGAACACAAAAATAAAACGAATAGATCCAGTTCATACATGCACATAGAATCTACACGATACGCATTCAGTACAAACATCTATTTTTTATAGATCCAACAACTGATAGATGAATCTAAAAAAAAGGATACATCATATTTGATAAACAACAGGATCGCCGGAAATGTGGGTGACGCACCAGGAGCCGCCGCTAAGAAGTGATAGAGGACATTCTTTTTCTGGTGATTAAGTGTTAACAGTCTTCGATTTAGGTTGCCGAAATCGTTGCCTTGCGCGAACCCATTTTAAAAACACCAGTGGTTGTTGTAGGGAAACGGTTACACTTTATTAATAAAATCTAACTTACAATAAATAAAATTAACAGTATATAACTAACAGAAAATTAAATACAAACAGAATGTAAGCAAATAAACGATAATTAAATAAAACAATAAACTAATAAAAAGACTTACTAGATCACCAACGGAGATGAGCAACGAAGCACTACAAAGCCGAGGCACGTGTTTGACACGCTTCCCTTAAAACAGATTCGCCGTCTGTTTCCCAGGGTACAATAGCCAAAACAGTAAGTTGTACTTCGGACTTAACTAAACTACCAGGAATTTCATCTTAAGAGATGCGTATTCCTTATGTTGGAAATCAATAATACTTATTGATTTGATGTGTGTAAACTTGTGAAATTAGGGTCTCTATTTATACACAATAGACTCCCTCTAAGTTTACCCATCCCACCGATGTGGGATTGAAAATAAACTATTTTTCCACTTTAGTCATGGTACCGAATGACTAACTTTGAGACCCGATATCTCATTCACATCAACTCTATTTTGGACACATAAAGGCTTATTGCGAAGCTCTCTTCGAGGAGAACGCAAACCTACAAACTATTACTTATATATATGACACATACATATAAATAATTGTGTCCAAAGTTGGTCAAAAGTCACTTTTGCCAACCAATTTTCCAACAATCCCCCACATGAATAGAGATCGGTCGTAATACAAAAATTAGATGAAATTCCAATAGTTGAATCTTGCAAAGGATAGGTAGGTGTGACCCTTTGAACCTTCCCTTGTGAAATGCACTTAGCCTCCTAGCTGTCAGTAGACGCGATGTCTTTGAACTGAGCTGCTGTTTATGTAGACGACAATACACTTCACACAAGACTCTCCCTAACATTGTTAAGTCCTCATAGTCATGTTCATTATGGTCCTGAACATTTGCTTGGTTCTGCAAGAGCTCTTAGGATTTGCGCCCCCCACAATTCCCTTCGAAGCGACCCCACTTCTCTCTCACATAGGTGATTTCATCTTGAATCATTAAAAACATATGCTTGTGATTTCATCTTGAATCATTATGCTTTATGATTTCATCTTGAATCATAAAAGCCATATGTTTAACCTCTCAAAAGTCACATTTATTATAGGAATGGACTAGGAAGTTACAATGTTAAGTAACTCCCCCATATTGACGTGACTTCCCCCACATTTATATGATTAGGTTGTCCTATTGAACCCAGATCTTGGGATCTCCAGTCAACTAGGTTAGGTTTTCCTTCATATAAACTCATTCCTTTAAGGGCTTTAGTCCCATTCCTTTAGACGACTTACTAACTAACTCTCTGCTTAAGCCTTTCGCAAGCGGATCCGCGACGTTATCTATTGACTTTACATAGTCAATTGTGATAACTCTAGTTGAGAGTAGTTGTCGCACTAATCAATGTCTATGATGGATATGTCTCGACTTACCGTTTTACATTGTGATATGAGCTCTGTCAATTTCCAATTGACTATCACACTTATTACAGATGGTCGTTACCGGTTTACACCATCTTGGTATGTCCTCTACGAATAAACGTAGATATCCCGAAGATTCTATAAATTTATCTCAAAAAATAAATTTAAATTCCATCATAGATTTCGCTATAAAAGTCTGTTTGAAATACTTTCAAGATTTCCAAGACATGGCTTCCTACGTAGAGTCCATACATCCGCTCTAGTGGATCTAGATTCTTTTATGTAAGAATCCATATTTGCATTACTCTACCATTATATAGCAGTTGGATATCTTCCAAAATGCAATATCATAAGTATCATAGTACTCGTGTAATACTATTCAAGTGGTCATCACTTGAATTACTGGTATATTTACTAAACCTGGTCATAATTTATAGATCATGTCTCACACAAGTTATAGACACACAAGACGCCCTATATTCTTTGAGTATTCAAAATAGGCAACACCTCTACCTCTATTTTAAATAGATTTCTAAAGACGTCATTGGAGTTCTAGCTAGGACGGAATCCCCGACATTGAATCTCTCAAGAAAATTGTCCTTATAGTGTTTTTAACTTCAAAACACAGCCATCTGGTTTCATATGATCTTAGTTCCAAGAACCATATCAATCAACCAATGTAGTTCTTGTCAAATCTTGACTCCAACATTTCATTAGTGGATTTGTTCATCTTGATATCACTTCGAGTGATAAGTATACCATCTATGTATAAACACACGACTACATATATACCAGTGATTTATTTTTCCCACATACATCCATTAATTTTGAATCCATGTTCTGACATGACGTGGTAGAAAACTTGGATATCATTGTTTGGGAGCTTTTCCTAAGTCGTATAGTGACTTAACAAGCCTACAAACTTTGCTCTCTTGTCTAGGAGCCATGAAACCCTCAGGTTGGTTCATGTAGATTTCTTCTTCTAAATCCCTGTTTAGAAAGCCATTCTCACATACGTTTTGGCAGACTTCCAAATTTCTTAAAGTAGCAATAGCAAGTACCATCCTAATAGAGGTTATTCGTGTAACTGACGAATATGTATCAAAGTAAGCTAGACCTTCTCGTTGTCTAAACCCTTTAATTATCAATCTTGCTTTATACTTCTCAATGGTTTTATCGACAACCTTTTGTAGTTGTTAGGTATAAACCATTTGTAGCCCAGTGGTTTACCACCAGGAGGTAAATCCACGAGCTATAATGTATCATTTTTGTAAAATATAATCTATTTCACATTTGATGGCTTCTTTCCATTGAGCCCCTCTTGAGGAAGTTACCATTTCTTTGTAAGAAGTAGCTTCATTTTCTACCATAAAAGAAACAAATCAGATCCAAACAATTTTTCGGTTCTTGCCTGTTTGCTTCTTCTAGGTTCAACCTATTCTTCTGGGTTGATCTTGTCTCACATCATGGAGATCATAATCAATCCCGTGTTGTCACTTATCCTGAACAACATTATCATCTTAATGTCTCTCATCATGAAGGACATCATCATTTAGTTGCCTCTCATCATGGACAACTGTATCGTCTAGTCTAGAAGAACATCCATTTTTCTCAGATAAATAAGGAAACACAATTTCAAACAATGAAAGTTTTCCTTGATTACATTATCGTATCTTTGTATATATTCAGATTTTCTGAATCATATACAAATAAATGATAAGCACTACTGTAATGAGCATATCACAAAAATATGCAATCCACAGTTTTAGGTCCAATATTTTGAACCTTGGGTGTCGGGACAGATAGACACCCCCTACATTCGTAAGTACTTATAGGATGGTTATCATCCCATCCATAGTTCATAGAACTATCTTCTTTTCCTTACAAGGGATCCTATCTAAAAGATAAGTAGCCGATAGAATCGCTTTCCCCCACATGCTATGGTTTAAACCAAGACTTTAATAACATGGCATAACCATATCTTTTAAGGCACGATTCTTTTCATTCAACAATTCTGTTGAGGCGTATAAGGAGCAATAAATTTGTGTTTTATTCCAATGTTTATCACATACATTTGGAAATGGAGACACATATTCACCTCCGTTATCACTTCGAACCGCCTTGTTTTCGATAATAAGTTGATTCTCAACTTATTTGTATAGATCAATCTTGTCTATATCCTTACTCTCAAGTAAGTATAAATAGCAATATTTTATACTACCATCAACAATTACGATGAAGTACCCGCTAATTACTACCTTAGTAGGTACCGATTCCAAATCACATAAAACCACGTAAATCAAGGGTTCAGTTAATTTCCGGTCAACCGAGTGAAAAGACAATCTTGTCAATTTGGCTTCAACACAAGTTTTACTTTTATAATCCGTGTTCGTTCATTTAATTAAACAACGTATTGAGTTAAAATTTACATGTCCGAGTTGGCCATGCTATACATTTAAAGAATCAAATAAGCTGAATTCATACTCATTTTATTAAAACAACCATTAAAAAAAATGAATTCAGCTTAAACATTTAATGAAGGGCATAACCCGTACCGACCAAAATTTTGTTCAATGTTAACTCAAGTTTATTTGATTAAATAAAAGAAAGCCAAATTTATTAAGCAACCATCCAGACACAAGATTCCTACGAATCTCTGGCACACACAACATGGTGGTTCACTTAAGCTCTTTCCCACATGTGAATTTCAACATCACATTTCTTTTTCCCTTGCTATTCGCAGTTGTAGAGTTGCCCATAAATTGCATCTCTCCATTTTCTGCTGCTTTGAAAGAGTTAACCAAACTCTTATCAACATACTCATGGCATGATGCCCAAGTGTTAATCCACCATGTCGGATCCCGCCTTGGCAACAATTTTCATGTCATTTAGGCCATTTAACCCATAGTTATGGCACATAAAATCTGAATGCTTTAAAGCATCTACCGTACACATAACTCGAGTATCGGTCTCCCTTTCATCAAGTTCGGGAGCAGATCCTTTAGATGTCACTCATGACATTCCAAACATTCTGTTAATACGAGATTCCGTTATTAGTCTAAAACTAAATTTGGAATAATTAACAACTTGATATATCACAAAGTGTTTCTTAACAAAATGATGACATCGAATTTTGTTTAAAACACTACTGTTTTGTAAGATCCATTATACAAAACCGCTTTTAAAGAAGTCTTTCTATGAAAACAATTAAACAATATGGCATATTACATAATGTTTTGAACAAAAACAAATTTTTAATATGATTTTGTCAATCTTCTTTAAGAATATTTTAATAGATCTGTAACACATGATCTAATTCTACAATGAAACTCGACAAGGTTTCAAAATAGATTTACTCTTCCAAAGAAACTCAACAAGGTTTCTATAGATCTACTTTCATACGCATAAAGTTTCAAGAACTATATTTAGTTTATAATTAAACTCAACCTGGTTTAAATAAGCTAAACAAGTCGAAGAAACTTATCCACCAAAATATGATAACAGCTTATATATTATCAGATTTTGTTTCAAACAAACTCATCTTGGGTTCTAGTAATCTAATAAAATAGCAACTTGTATTTTATGAGATTTGTTTCAAAGAAACTCCACTTGGTTTCAATGAATCTGATTTCATCATGATTTGCAACCATGTTAGTAATCAGCGCACCAATTATATTCACAAGATTCACTAGGGTCACAAATTATGTTCTCATCAGTTAACTTGTGAATATTTAAACACAAAAACAGTTAAAAAAAACTGTTAAAACAATATGGTATCTAATAAACTCGACATGGTTTATGTAACTTGTACCAAACATGATTCAAAGAAACACAAAATTGGTTTCAATAAATCCAGATTTAAACAATAAAATACGTAATAAACAAACTAAAAGAAATCAGTTTGAAAAGAAACTCATCATGGTTTCAATATAAACTGATTCAATAAACTGTTTTAAAAATCATTTATAAATCTGTTAATTAAAATTTTGTTTAGTTATAAAACTGATTTTCAAAGAAACACAATCTTGGTTTCAGCAGAAAAACAGTTTGTATAAAATCTGTTAATTAAATTAATCCGATTTTAATAAAAGTGTTTTATTTCTGTTACACAGAATCTGTTTTAAGATTGTAGGGAAACGGTTACACTTTATTAATAAAATCTAACTTACAATAAATAAAATTAACAGTATATAAATAACAGAAAATTAAATACAAACAGAATGTAAGCAAATAAACGATAATTAAATAAAACAATAAACTAATAAAAAGACTTACTAGATCACCAACGGAGATCAGTAACGAAGCACTACAAAGCCGAGGCACGTGTTTGACACGCTTGCCTTAAAACAGATTCGTCGTCTGTTTCCCAAGGTACAACAGCCAAAACAGTAAGTTTTACTGTCGGACTTAACTAAACTGCCAGGAATTTCATCTTAAGTGATGCGTATTCCTTATGTTGGAAATCAATAATACTTATTGATTCGATGTGTGTAAACTTGTGAAATTAGGGTATCTATTTATACACAATAGTCTCCCTCTAAGTTTACCCATCCCACCGATGTGGGATTGAAAATAAACTATTTTTCCTCTTTAGTCATGGTACCGAATGACTAACTTTGAGACCCGATATCTCATTCACATCAACTCTATTTTGGACACATAAAGGCTTATTGCGAAGCTCTCTTCGAGGAGAACGCAAACCTACAAACTATTACTTATATATATGACACATACATATAAATAATTGTATCCAAAGTTGGTCAAAATTCACTTTTGCCAACCAATTTTCCAACAGTTGTAGTCTCCCACATTAGTACTCCGACATCGGTTATGGTTTTTCTTTAAATCGTCAAAAACGGTTACAGTTATGGTAGTAGTTGTTTTACCGACACCCTTGAGAAAAATGGAAGAATATATGCATACTAGATTTGTTTTAATAATCGTATATGATCATAATCTTGTACATGGAGGCTGTGTTTTTTTTTTTTTTCAATGAGAGAGAAGTTTATTCTTCATGTGTAGATAATGAATGAGTGTATAGGGTTAAGAGAAGAGTGATATAAATGTCGATAATACCCTTTTTGGTTATTAGGGATTTTTTATTTATTTAATTGCCTAATTTTCACATGTCTCAACCCTATTGGTACCTATTGTTACTTACTTTAAGAGTGTATACCACTTGAACACAATTCTAAGCCGTCCCGGGCACCTGGGCATATAAGCCCGCCCGTTGGGCGGGCATGACTTATAATTATCGTTGGCATATTTTACTATAGCGAAAGAAGGGTGGTAAAAAAATGATTGGAAAGTGTACATGTTGAAAGAAAGGGTCGTAAGCTTACGAATATTGTTGACATATTTTACTATAGCAAAAGAGTGTAGGTAAAAATTGCTGGAAAAGTGGCTAAGGAATAAATTAAGTAACGGCTAATGAATTACGAAATCGTTAAAATATTTATACAGTGAATAAATAACAAAAAGAAATGAATGGTAATCCGGTAAGAGGAACTACAAAGTATATGCTTTTAGTTCAAATGCGAAATAAAGCTTTTTTTATAAATATATCATAGTAATTGAATAATAAAGCTAGGTAAATCATCGTCATCAGGTACCGATCTCCCACTATACGCATCGGAATCAAATTCCCAAGCTTCTTCATCGATGTAGTTCATAACCTATATAGAAAGAAACTAATTGCATGACCCGCTAGATGGACGGGCTACTTTCATTATATCAATTGTTAGTATTAGACTATTAGTGAAGTAATATTCTTGTGTGGGATTAAACTAATTAAAAATTGGATGACGTGATAATTTTTTGTGTATTAATAAAACGAATACGTATAACAAAAAGAAAAAAGAAGTTCATATATAAGTAAGAATGTTTAGCATAATTGTTATGAGCTATGAAAAATTAAAAATGACATACAAATTAAGTTGTAATTTGTTAAATGAAGCAAATAGTAAATCTCATATTGATTAAAGCCTATGAAGAACTTGTTAAACAATGTCCAGAGTGTAATTTTTGCAGTTAACGTCTTTGTTGCAACATCGACATAATTCATTACTTACTCGTTGTTCAATAGTGGGACGTGGAACCGATTCATGTCTAGAAATGATGAAATTTCAGAACCATCTCATTGTCACAATCGACTTTCCATCTCCTTGTAATGCCAAAATAATCTGCAACACACCTTCTGACATCTTCATTTGTCCAAAAAAACATACAAAAAGATATGTAAAAAAAGAAAAACGGTAAGTAACTATTGTATCTATTTACAGATTTCCATTTCCAAATACCTTCCCTTTAAATAACTTTACAGCATCCTCAAATGCTTGGAAAACTTTATTTGAAGATCCCGTGTTGTTGGGGAGCATGGAGCCCAGCGTCTTCCTCCTTGTGGTTGTGTGCCCTGTCCACATTGATAGCCACCCTGTGGTCCTTTGTTGGGGCTATTATCTGGTCTAGCTTAAATACCTGGGCGATGGGGGCTGTTTGGTTTAGGCTATTATCTAGGCAATGGGGGCTGTTTGGTTTAGCCTGTTAGTTAAAATATTATATGGGTCATGACCTGGAAAACAATACATACACACGTATATGTTGTGAGTTGATATGAGTTAGTTTCACCTTTTCATTTGAGGCTTCCCTTTCGACCTTCTTCTCCGCCTCTAATTGCTTAGCATTTTCTTCAATAGTGGGACGTGGAACCGATTCATGTATAGAAATGATGAAATTTTAGAACCATCTCATTGTCACAATCGACTTTCCATCTCCTTGTAATGCCAAAATAATTTGCAACACGCCTTCTGACATCTTCATTTGTCCAAATAAACATACAAAAAGATATGCAAAAAAAGAAAAAAAAAAACAGTAAGTAACTATTGTATATGTTTACAGATTGCCATTTCCAAATACCTTCCCATTAAATAACTTTACAGCATCCTCAAATGGTTGGAAAACTTTATTTGAACCATTTGAAGCCGCAAATAGCCACCTGAAAGCACAAAAGACGGTTTACACATATGTAGTAACATGATTATCATTCTTAAATAGCCTCTTAATGTTAACCTATAATTATACTTTAATTACATGTTTCTTGACATACCACAAAGGGATTTACATGAACACAAATCACCAGGACAAATATATGCAGTTCAAAATCATGTATCAGTATGTTTCCTATTACAACTGGATGCCTAAGCAAACTTAGAACTTAATCATCTCTATAAAACAATTTTAATACATAATTTAACATGCAACATACTGTTAGTTAAAAGAAACCCTATTGAAAGAAGTCCTACGATCTGCAAAGAATCAAATTTCTAAATGGCTTAAACTGCTAGATGTTGTAAAATGGTTGTCCTATAAGTTTCTGTCTGCATACGATTATCTTAGAAGTATAATAATTAGTATGGAATGAGAGTAAGATGCATTGACAACATATAACATAGTTTGAAGATACCAGACGCGTCAGACATGTGACATTCCTTAAAGACCTAAGCAAACATACAAAGAAGAGAACCATTATGCATAAATATATTTAAGAGATTGCAAGATATGACAATTCATGTATCATTTCAATATTTGTAAATCTGTAACATATTCTTACGGTCACATAAAAAACACTGTCTAAACAATTTTTGTAGGTTTCCAAACTAAATTTAATTATTTAGAAATAGCGACTTTACTAACAATTCTAAAACACTGATAAAATTCTTTATGTTTTATTAAAGGGTATTTTAGAACTCACCAAGTCACCATACTTGGAGTAGGTAATACAGTCAACACCTCCTTTCAGAGAGCTACAGCATCCAAACAACCCTTTAAAGAAGACGTTCATTAATTTTGGACAGATGCCATATTGATAGATTCCGACTTATCTTTATAAAAATTTTCTGTTTGAATCTTATTAAACTTTACAAATAGTAAAGGGAACTTATACTTTCTTCAAATTTCTACTACCTTATACCGTCAACAGACCCATTCGTTTTACAAAGATAATCAAGAGCATAACGTATTAGGAGGTTTTATATATTAAAAGATAGAAATAGTTGACGCATTTATAAAAAAAACATAAATTCAATCCATTCATATAAAAAGGAAGAGATTGATAACATTATACAAATGTAAGCACTTACCAGAAGTATAGTTGCGAAAATGAGTAGAGGACCAGACCAGAGCACGGTGAGGAAGGTTAGCTTCGAGAGGAAGGCCCATACTGTTCTATTAGCTTGTAACAGTGGACACTAACCGACTTATGAATCATATCATGAAAAAGAAAAAGGGAAGCTAAACCGGTCTCATCAATGACACATACAATTACTTTGAACCTAATATACAAAAGTAGACATATTTGAGTGGCAATGTGTAAAAAAATTGACGGTAAATGCACGAAATAAGATTTTAAAATGGTGAACTTGTATCATACTTTAGCCCAACAGCAGTAATTGCTTGCTGCTGCATGCATGTCCAAACCTTGTATCATCTAATGTATTTGTGCCATCCATGTAATCGTCCCACTGCAACATTAGAGTAGGAGCCTAAGCAGAAGGGATCACTTTGCCATTTTGTGCATACAGTATGTATTGGCTCTGGGACGTCAATCCCTTGTGGTTCAAAAATACTTGCATCATATAGTAGAGTAAAAGAGTTTATTACACTAAAGGATAAATTGGATAAAACCATATATACCATTTATCTTAGGTAAAGATTAAGGTAAATATTGGCATATAGAAATAAGTTGACGGTGATGACTCGCATACCTTTTGACCCATACTAAAAATGACCCATTTTGACCCACACATGCGTCTTAATTTTGTCTTACCCGTCTATCTTGTCTTGTTTGAACAACCTACATATTTCAAATCTGGGATCAAGGTGTCATCTACGATGCTTTAGCTCATCAAATATCATTTACCACATATATACAGGCCCAGCCAATGCTCATTCCAGCACCACCATTGAACGAATATAGCCCCTGAAACTTTATTATTGATAATGTCAAGTACAATTTCAAGACAAATGCAATTATTGATAAACTGAAATTTTATCTTTCTTAAATACGTGTTCCATTTATTTTCTTAGTTTTTATACTTTTTACATAGTATACAAACCGAATCAACCAATTTCTAAAAAACTGGTTAAAAAATGTCACATTACTTATAATACTGTTTGCAATTAGAATGTATATAGCAGCGCGGGTGGAACCATATGGTTAAAGTAATTTTTTCACGTTGAGTTAAATTTAGCCAAAACAGTTTTATTGCAAATAACCTGGTTCGATGTTGACATAAATAAATGCCTAAAAACATTATCAATATTTATTCATATCTCTATGTTTTGATGATCACAAAATGTAAACTCATTAAAACATAAACTTATAAATTAAACAAGTAATTAGTTGTAAATATTCACTTCTACAACTAAAATCACTTAAGGTATGAATGAACTAATGCTTAATGCATCATATGATCAAAGGAACATTTTCTTTATTTCTAAACTTTTTATAAAATGTCAAAAACATTTTATATATTTTTGAAAAACAATTTTGGTATTAAATAAAAATGTTTAATCTTTTATAAAAACATGAATTCAAATTTTTAACCAAAATTAGTAAAAATGTTCCAGAAAAACCTTCCCCACAAAAGGACAAATCTGGCCAACGTTCAGTAGGGGCGGCCCCCTTAATTTTGCTAGGCGGCCCCCTTAATAATTAAGGGGACCGCCCCCGCTCCAGTAGGCCTCCAGCTGTCCAGTTTTTCTCCTATAAATACCAGCCTTCTCCTGGATTTTTACTCACCTTTTGCACACTGAAACTTTCTGTTTTAAATCACATTTCATATCTTCAAAAACCCTTTGATCATATAATCTTAAGATTTGGTTTCTAAGTGATCCAAGCTTCCTCCATTCAAGTGCAAAAGAAGAATACTCCTTCAACAACTAGAGAAGAAGTATTGCAACTTAGATACCTAATTTTTGTGTCATCATACATTTGTTTATAAGTTGTGTATTGTTGTTAGATAGTTGTGTGTATAATTGTTTGGGATAGGTTAGTGTGTAAGTAGAGAAGTTGTGTTGTTAAGGTGTGTAAGTAGTGAAGGTGTGAAGAAGTAGAAGTGTACATAGGTTGTGCTTAGTTGTGAAGTGTCGTGAAGAAGTAGTGAAGAAGTAGTGAAGAAGTCGTGAAGAAGTCGTGAAGAAGTTGTGAAGAAGTCGTGAAGAAGTCGTGAAGTAGTCGTGAAGAAGAAGGTGTGATTAAGTCGTGTTTAAGTTGTGAGATTGGTTCTAGCTACGATTAGAACTCGACATCTAGCTTTGTGTCGTTAAGCCGGTGTAAGCTAAAGTTGTGTAAAGGTTTTCTCCGCCATAAGGGAGCTTGTTGACATAGTGAAGAAAACTCTCGAGTTAGGTGCTCGGGGAGTGGAGTAGGGCAAGGAAGGTGTCCTTGTAGCCGAACCACTATAAATCTCTTGTCTCTCGGTTAGATCTTTCCATCTCTAGCTTTTATTTCATTTTATTACCTTACTTGCATTACTTATTTATATTTACTTATATACATATTGTTCATATTGTTCAAGGAGTTGAGATCACATAAATTCGAATTTAAGTTTTAAAAAGTAAATAAAGTTTTCACAATAAGTTTTAAAAGGACATAAAACTATTCAACCCCCCTTCTAGTTTTCCACAATTGGTATCAAGAGCCACGTCAAACAAGATTTTTAAAATTAACTGTATTTTAAAACTTGAAACGATCTATGGAATCTTTAAAATATTTAGAAGGGAAATCTATGCAAAGACCACCACTATTTGAAAGTGATGGTTTTCTTTATTGGAAAAATAGATTCGAAACTTATGTGAAATCAAAGGATCTTGATCTTTGGCATGTTATTACCTATGGTGATTTTCCCCCTATTCAATATAATATCCTAACTAAAATAGATGAAATTGTACCTTTTGAAAAACAAAATGATGATTTAAAAAAGAAACTAGCAAAAAATAATGAAGCTAAAATGGTTATTTATAATGCGTTACCACGCAAAGAATATGAAAGAATTTTTATGTGTCAAACCGCAAAAGAGATTTGGGATTCTTTACTAATCACTCACCAAGGTAATAGTCAAGTCAAAGATAATAAAATAGATCTTCTTGTGCAACAATATGAAAAATTTACAATTCCTGAAGAGGAATCTATTGATAATGCATTTGCTAAATTTAACACAATCATCACAAGTTTAAAAGCACTTGATGAGACTTTTTCTAGCAAAAATTGTGTAAAGAAATTTCTTAGGGCATTACATCCAAAATGGCGCGTGAAGGTCACGGCGATTGAAGAATCAAAGAACTTGATGACGTTATCACTTGATGAGCTTATTGGCAACTTAAAGGTTCATGAAGAAATTATAAAAAGGGTCTCGGAAACGGTCAAGAGCAAGAAAGATCAAATCAAGTCTCTCGCGCTAATAGCCAAAAAGGAACTTAGTGATGACGATGATTCAAGTGAACGAGAGTGAAGACGAAGAATATGCAATGGCCGTTAGAGAATTCAAGAAATTCTTCAAGAGACGAGGA
Organism: Artemisia tridentata subsp. tridentata; assembly: GCA_021014915.2. Classification (NCBI taxonomy): domain Eukaryota; kingdom Viridiplantae; phylum Streptophyta; class Magnoliopsida; order Asterales; family Asteraceae; genus Artemisia; species Artemisia tridentata. The sequence continues at coordinate 163,237,858 of CP139502.1, read as the reverse complement.
AGATTCACGAGACAACCGCGAGATGAAAGAAGATCGCTACAAAGAAATAGAAATGATAACTACGGGAAAAGAAAGTGCTTTAGATGTGGAAGTCAAAACCATCTCATTGGCGAATGTCCAAAGCCACCGGGTTATGATTACGAAAGCGCATTTGTTAGTGGAACATGGAGCGATAGCGACAAAGATGAAGCGGACAAAGCAAAAGACGAAAAGTGCCTTGTAGCTCAAGCCACCGATGAAATATGTCTAGGAATAAATTTGGAGCCCGACGAATGGATTAAGGATAGCGGATGCTCGAAGCACATGACGGGTAACCGGAAGCTATTCTCCTCCTACAAGGCATACAACGGAGGTAACGTTATTTTCGGTAGTGATTTTCGTGGAAAAATCATTGGCAAAGGTACGATCTCTCAAGACTCCCTAACTATTGAAAATATTGAGCATGTAGATAACTTAACATATAACTTGCTTAGTATAGGACAAATATGCGATAATAAGTGTAGGGTTACTTTTACAAGTAAAGATAGCGAAATAGTTAAGGACGGAAAGGTCATAGGTAGAGGAGTTAGGAAAGGTGGCGTATATGTTATGAAACTAGGAAATAAACCGGAAGATAAAATATGTCTAGCAACCTTAGATGAAAACTCTACATTGTGGCATAGAAGATTAGGTCACGCAAATATGCAACAAATACAATCCCTAGCCTCTAAAGAATTAGTTAGAAACTTGCCTAACCTAAGATATGACCAACACTTTTGCGATGCATGTAAAATAGGAAAACAAGCACATGCTAGTCACAAAGCTAAGAATATAGTCTCCACTACTAGATGTCTAGAATTATTACACATGGACCTTTTTGGTCCAACCGCTGTGCGGAGTTACGGAGGTAATCGTTATACCTTAGTAATTGTAGATGACTATTCACGATACACGTGGACTAGTTTTTTAAGTGATAAAACCGAATCCTTTAATAAATTTGAAATATTTAGTAAAATGATTCAAAATAAATTAGGATGTTCTATAGTATCAATTAGGACGGACCATGGTCGGGAATTTGATAACGAAGTGCAATTCGGAAAATATTGTGATTTAAATGGGATATCTCACAATTTCTCTGCTCCTCGCACTCCACAATCAAATGGGGTAGTAGAAAGAAAGAATCGAACCTTACAAGAAATGAGTAGAACAATGCTAAATGAACAATCTATCCCACAAAACTTTTGGTGCCATGCCGTAGATACATCAACATATATAATAAATAGAGTCTCAATTAGGAGAATATTAGGAAAAACCCCATATGAGTTATTAAGAGGTAGAAAACCTAATCTAAATTACTTTAGGGTATTCGGGAGCAAATGTTTTGTTCTCAATACAAAATATTACCTTACTAAGTTTGATCCTAAGTCGTACGAAGGAATCTTTCTAGGGTATTCACAAAATAGTAAAGCATACATAATACTTAATAAACACACTATGAAAGTAGAAGAATCCTTAAATGTAACATTTGATGAAACTCCACCACCACCTAAGACATTGCCCCTAGAAGATGATGACCTAGTTGAAGAAGAAGCTATTGAGGTTAGTAAAATTAAACCCTTAGGTGATGATAATGAAGATATAATATTAGGTGAAAATGAAATAGTAAATGTTAAGGAATCTAAATCACACCCGTTAGATAATATAATAGGAAACTTAAATCAAAGAACCCTTAGATCACAAGCTCAAGATAAAAATAACTTCTTTTGTTTCCTATCAACTATAGAACCTAAAAATATAAACGAGGCATTAAAAGATGAAAGTTGGGTTATGGCTATGCAAGAAGAACTAAATCAATTTAAGACTAATGACGTTTGAGAACTAGTCCCAAATCCCATGAACATGACCATCATAGGAACTAAGTGGGTTTATAGAAATAAGTTAGATGAAAATGAATAGTTACTAGGAACAAGGCTAGGTTAGTTGCCCAAGGATATAATCAACAAGAAGGAATAGATTATGATGAAACTTATGCCCCCGTAGCTAGATTAGAATCTATAAGAATACTACTTGCCTACGCATGCGCCCTAGATTTTAAGTTATTTCAAATGGACGTGAAAAGTGCATTCCTTAACGGTTTTATCAATGAGGAGGTATACGTGGCACAACCTCCAGGATTCATTGACTTCACAAAACCTGATTATGTTTATAAATTCAAGAAAGCTTTATATGGACTCAAACAAGCTCCCAAGGCTTGGTATGATCGATTAAAGGCATTTCTTATTAAACATGATTATTCCATGGGAATGGTAGATAACCACTCTTTTCACGAAAAAGAAAAACCCAAATCTCATCATTGTCCAAATATATGTCGACGACATTATATTCGGATCGACTTGTCAGGATATGTGTGATGAATTCGCCAAAATCATGCATGATGAGTTTGAGATGAGTATGATGGGTGAACTTAATTTCTTCCTAGGATTACAAATAAAACAATTAGAAGATGGAATATTTTTTAATCAATCTAAGTACATTAAGGAAATGCTTAAGAAATTTGGATTAGAAGACGCTAAGCCCATGAAGACACCAATGTCTACGGAAGTAAAACTCACAAGAGATGAAGAGGGTGAGTCCGTAGAAAACACTAAGTATAGAGGAATGATAGGTAGTTTACTATACTTAACGGCAAGTAGACCGGATATCATGTTTAGTGTCTGCCTTTGTGCTCGCTTTCAAGAGGATCCCAAAACCTCTCACCTAGAAGCGGTTAAGCGTATCTTCCGATACATTAAAGGCACTATACACTTAGGATTATGGTATCCTAAGAGATCGGGCATAGAAACCATCGTCTATGCGGATTCGGATCATGCGGGAGACTACGTGGATAGAAAAAGCACTAGCGGAATTTGCACGTTAATGGGATGTTGTCTAACATCTTGGTTCTCGAAGAAGCAAACCACTCTTGCTATTTCTACCACAGAAGCCGAATATGTAAGCGCTGGAAAGGCATGTCAACAAGCACTACGGATGAAACAAGCTCTCGTAGATTATGGCATTAGGTTAGATGACGTCCCAATTATGTGTGATAATAAAGGTGCTATATTTTTAAGTAAGAATCCCGTTCAACACTCTAGGACTAAACATATAGAAATACGCCACCACTTCCTCCGCGATAACGTTCAAAAAGGAAATATATCAATAGAAAATGTTGCATCGGAAGATAACTTAGCAGACATATTCACTAAGCCCCTTAAGCGTGAACTCTTTAACCACTTACGTTTAGGCCTAGGAATGATGGAACAAATTGACTAAAATTTCTGCATTTTTAGTAAAATTTTTTGGGATAATTACCAAAATAGCCCAAACACAAATGGGCGGTTCCCTATCTAACCCGAAATCCGAAAATAATTGTGTTGCCCAGGGCAACCGGCATTTTTTGGGCAACCGAAGGATTTCCAGTGTATTTTTTGGGCAACAATCGCCCTTTTTTGGGCAACTGGGGCATTGCCCAGGGCAACCGGGGTAGAAATATCCCATTTGGGTTTTGGGCTATTTTAGTAATTATCCCAATTTTTTTTCAGATGGGCGGACCCCTTAATGTCATAAAGGCGGTCCCCTTAATTATTAAGGGGACCGGCTTGTCATTAAGGGGACCGGCCATTTGACTGTAACATTTTTTTTCTATTTCCTCCCATCTGAGTCTAGGAATCTGTTTTGTACAAAATAAAAGATTGGGATATTTCTTTGCATAAACATATTTATAAACAAAACCCAATCTATTTTCTACAAATCATTCTCACATCTAGGAAAACACATGAAAACTATTTTTCTTACATTGTTGAATAATGCTAAAAACATTTTTTTTCATGCATAAAGATCTCACATGAATTGTCAAAGTATATAATCTAATATATACATCTTTGATATTCATATATTGAGCAAAATCAAATCAAGGAGACCTTGGATTGTTTCTTAGGAAATTTTTGCATTTAGGAGTCGAAACAATCACATCTCCACATTTGTTGCATATAGGCACACACTAGAACAAGCTTATTAATCACATCCTCACAATTGTTCCATCACCTATTCCCCATTAGTTTATATTGCCTTTGCTTCATTACCCTTGCCTTAGATGATTAGGTTCCTTAATTCTCTTAATTGCTAGATATTAATTATTGCTTGCTTATTTATTTGTCTTATATGCCATGCATGCTTAATATGTTTCTCTATTGCCTCAAAGAGTGGGACTTGCCTAAAACCAAAAGCTCAAAACATAGCCATCCTCACCTATTTCTGCAAAAAAACCCATTTCTGGAACCCAGAAAGGTACCAGATGGGCGGCCCCCTTAATTCACAAGGCGGCCCCCTTAATTATTAAGGGGACCGGCCATCTGCTGGATGGGTTCAGAGAATCTTTTTCTGCTTTTTAGCCCATTTGATCCTATACTTCCCCAAATTCACAAACACATTTTGTCCTAATCACCCGACAAGCCCATTCATTCCTAAACAACACAAATCCTCCACTATAAATAACCCCATATCTCACCACATTCAATCATCCCATCATGTCTTCTCCAATCAACCCAAAACCAAAAACCTCTAAGCTAGCAAGGATGACCTTAAAACCCGGTGGAAAAGAAAACCTAACCCTCACCACAAGCCCATCACAACTAGACAACCAACACCTCCATCATCATTCATCCCCAACTACTCTCCAAGATCACAACCTCATTCCATTGAACCATTTCACAAACCCTACCATTTTGGTCAAACATCCACATTCATTCCAAACTACTCCCCTAAACCTCAAACCAACTTCAATGGAATACTTGAAAACCCTCATCACCTTGGTCAAACATCAAACCTTTCACCCCAATACCATCCATTTCCACCAAATAACCAAATCCCCATTCATGAAAGGCAAAAGCTTCATGAAGAGATTAACCAAATCCATGATCTTAATGATCTCCTTGCTATGCACCTCACACAACGCAACAAGGGACAACCTCCATCCTCACCTTACTCAAATTGCCTACCACACTCTCTTAACTTGGATCAAGTTACAAACCACACCCACTATTGCCCTTGTTGCATCTTCCTTCAAAAACAAATCCTCCACTTAAGTGAAGATATTTCTTGGATCGAATATCTACTCACTCGTCCTCATCCCATTCCTCCACTACAACGATATAACCTCAATGGATCCGCTCCATTTCCCTCACCATCACATAACTAAAACCCATCCACATGCTTTCCGCCTCAAAATAATCTCCCTCACCCTTTTGTGTCGCAAGCAAGTCCAATCGCTCTCTTTGGCAATATGAGGACCATTAGTATTTCTAGTTTTGTTGTAATCATTATGTTTCAAGTATTTTATGTAATGTAATGATGATTCATATATTATATGATCATCTTGAATGTATTAGTTGATTGTTCTAAATATTTTTGCTATGTATATGTATCTTGTGTCTCCTAACTTGTTTTTGCAGCCAAGATTTCCATAGCTAGTCTCCTTGGTGCCCTCGAACGAGGGGGAGTAAACATCAAGGGGGAGTTCTCGTCCCGACAAATTTAGATTCTAAAACTTGTCGGCTTAACCTTTTTGATTCTACAAAAAGGGGGAGAAATAGATGTAAACTCACTAAATACTTGTCTAAAAACTAATTTTTAGATTTAATGAGTTTAGATTTTGTAATCATCAAAAAGGGGGAGATTGTTGACATAAATAAATGCCTAAAAACATTATCAATATTTATTCATATCTCTATGTTTTGATGATCACAAAATGTAAACTCATTAAAACATAAACTTATAAATTAAACAAGTACTTAGTTGTAAATATTCACTTCTACAACTAAAATCACTTAAGGTATGAATGAACTAATGCTTAATGCATCATATGATCAAAGGAACATTTTCTTTATTTCTAAACTTTTTATAAAATGTCAAAAACATTTTATATATTTTTGAAAAACAATTTCGGTATTAAATAAAAATGTTTAATCTTTTATAAAAACATGAATTCAAATTTTTAACCAAAATCAGTAAAAATGTTCCAGAAAAACCTTCCCCACAAAAGGACAAATCTGGCCAACGTTCAGTAGGGGCGGCCCCCTTAATTTTGCTAGGCGGCCCCCTTAATAATTAAGGGGCGCCCCCTATTTAAGGGGACCGCCCCCGCTCCAGTAGGCCTCCAGCTGTCTAGTTTTTCTCCTATAAATACCAGCCTTCTCCTGGATTTTTACTCACCTTTTGCACACTGAAACTTTCTGTTTTAAATCACATTTCATATCTTCAAAAACCCTTTGATCATATAATCTTAAGCTTTGGTTTCTAAGTGATCCAAGCTTCCTCCATTCAAGTGCAAAAGAAGAATACTCCTTCAACAACTAGAGAAGAAGTATTGCAACTTAGATACCTAAGTTGTTTGTGTCATCATACATTTGTTTATAAGTTGTGTATTGTTGTTAGATAGTTGTGTGTATAATTGTTTGGGATAGGTTAGTGTGTAAGTAGAGAAGTTGTGTTGTTAAAGTGTGTAAGTAGTGAAGGTGTGAAGAAGTAGAAGTGTACATAGGTTGTGCTTAGTTGTGAAGTGTCGTGAAGAAGTAGTGAAGAAGTAGTGAAGAAGTCGTGAAGAAGTCGTGAAGAAGTTGTGAAGAAGTCGTGAAGAAGTCGTGAAGTAGTCGTGAAGAAGAAGGTGTGATTAAGTCGTGTTTAAGTTGTGAGATTGGTTCTAGCTACGATTAGAACTCGACATCTAGCTTTGTGTCGTTAAGCCGGTGTAAGCTAAAGTTGTGTAAAGGTTTTCTCCGCCATAAGGGAGCTTGTTGACATAGTGAAGAAAACTCTCGAGTTAGGTGCTCGGGGAGTGGAGTAGGGCAAGGAAGGTGTCCTTGTAGCCGAACCACTATAAATCTCTTGTCTCTCGGTTAGATCTTTCCATCTCTAGCTTTTATTTCATTTTATTACCTTACTTGCATTACTTATTTGTATTTACTTATATACATATTGTTCATATTGTTCAAGGAGTTGAGATCACATAAATTTGAATCTAAGTTTTAAAAAGTAAATAAAGTTTTCACAATAAGTTTTAAAAGGACATAAAACTATTCAACCCCCCCTTCTAGTTTTCCACATTCGAGTTCTTAGTGATTTACTGGTGACTTTCGAGTTGACTTTGGAAATAGGCCCAGTATTGCACATGCTCATTCCAGCACCACCATTGCATGAATACTGCCCCAATTGTAGCGTCAAAGCACCGCCACCAAATAGCTGCGTCAAGACAGAAAATTTAAGTTAATAAAGTCAATCTTCAATATGAATATGATATCTAATGTGCATTATTATATTATTATTACTTAACATAGCTGGCAAAGAAGTCATTTTTTCATATCATCTACAGACATTTATTTAACTATTTTTTATCCATAGAATGAGAATTAATTGTTACGTTTAAAAGAACTCAACTACAAACATTTATTTATCATCAGTAAACCTTACCATGGGTTTATGGTTGACAGTTTGACACAACACATGTTGAAAATGGAGCCTTTAACCCATCTGCTGTTTTAGCAAGATCGCCAACAATCGATGGACTGGTCTTATATGCCAAATGGTCTTGGTAAGTCAGCACACTAAACCATCTCTCCTACAAATGACACAAAAATATCATACATGACATAAATGAAAGAATGGATGAATCAACCAACATATAGTTTCACATAATATCATAAAAATATGAGCAAATATGCTATGCAGTAAGAAGCTATCCCAGTCAATATATTTTAGACGCGTAGCTTAGGGTATCACGACCTAAAATTCGAGTTAAACTTTTACGATCGATCTGAGGTAACCTAATATCCATACTATGCGTTATATTTAAATTTTGAAAACGTGAGAAAAACCTAAACTTACTTAATAAGAAAATGACTAAACCTAAAATAATAAAATATCACATGTTTGAAAGTCATGTGTTGGGGCCAATTTTCTTTTGTAAAATGTGACATGCACCTCATTCGATTTTTATAGAAACTACATTTGGATAATCACTCCTTAATTCCTCCTAATCACATCCCATGAATCTCGGATCAGTATTCCCCTAATTTACTCAACCACTTTTAATTTTGACAACCATCCCTACTCGTTTAATTAGTAAACGATTCTCACTTTCTCTACCATTTCCTACATTCGAACACCTAGAACTAGGGCTGAGCATCGGGCCGGATCCCGACCCGACCCGACCCGTCCCGACAATACCGAATCCCGAAACTAGCATAAACTGCAAACCGATACCGAACCGACTAGAAGTCGGGTTGGTTCGGGATTAAACGGGACATTCGGTTTCGAATTCGGGCTGAAGCAGTCAAGCCCGAAAATAAAAAAATGACAGATCCAATATTACAAAAGCAGATCCAATATTGCAAAAGCAAATTCCAAAATTCGAATTCGGGATTAAACTAGATCCAAAATAGCAGATCCAATATTACAAAAGCAAACTTCCAAAATTACAAAAGCAAACTTTGCATTTTGCAATACAAAATTACAAATTACAAATTACAAAATTACAAAAGCAAACTTTGCAATACAAAATTACAAATACCAATCCAGTAGCAGTCTAGCAGATCCAACTACAGAAGATCCCATTGATTCGGGTATTCGGCAATCCATATGTTCGGTGTGTTCTTGAGTGAGTGAGTGACTGATTGAAGAATGGAGGGGAAAAGATTAAAAGGGGCGCGTTATATTTTTCTAGAAGATGAGAAAATGGACACACCGAGTAAGTAGAGGGTGTGTTCTTGAGAAGATGATTAATGATAAGATGAGAAGATGACAGAGAAAGTGAGAAGAGGCCAAGAGGGGCGGGTTATTTTATAAACCCTAATAAATGTTCGGGTTTGGCGGGCAGATTCGGGATAAATTCGGTTCCCGGCCCGAACCGACCCGAAACCAAGAAATACTATTTTTTCAAACCGAGTACCGACCCAATATTATCATTTCAGTATCGGGACTACTCGGGATCGGTCAGTTTTTCGGGACTTTTCGGTTTCGGTCGATTTTGCTCAGCCCTACCTAGAACAATTCACACACACACCGACATAAGCAAATTATAAATCAAACCTACCCTTGTTTATTTTCCAAGAAGCAAAAGTGAAGAAGAGTTCTGATCGGAGGACATAGATTTCGAAGGGTTGTTGGTTCGTAGGGATTGAATACGTATTTCGTTCTCGTTTCTTTTCGTTTAATCCGACCCCAAGGTATCTTCACAAAACTATTTTGATGTTCTTTTGCCTCGTACGTATATGTTTATACCACGTGTTGTCTCGTTTCATAAAAAGGAAATACAAATCCTAAACCAAACCGATTCACTCATTTTGATAACAAGAAGGAAGAACTGATCGTGGGACGTTTCTGTGATACGCATGGCTTGGAGATTGTGACTACATCTCCTGTTCTTGTTCGTTCCTTTTTAAGCTGACACTAAGGTACCCTAAGACTCGTTGATTCTTTTCATACATTATACGATCACTATCTCGTTTTTGTTCCGCTTAATAAAACTATGCGAAGATAATGAAACTATGTCACGTTAATCTAAACCTTGTGTCGTAATTTGATTATAATTTTCGCGTTATACTTGGTCATATGGAGGCCATGTTGTGTCGTGAATTGTGGTGGTTTGGCGTAGTGCCTCGCGACTTCATGTGTCGGATCAAATGTTGTCGTGAGTTGTGACTAGGTTGTGTCGTGTCTTAGCAACACATGTGTCGACCCTAAACAACTTTGAAGTGCACCCTAAGTAACCGGTTTGAACAATCGTGTAAAGAGAATGAAAACAAATAAAAGCTGTAATTCGTTTTTGCAATGGAAAACGAAAGAAGGAAAATGCAAGAAGAAACATATATAGCCATTTACAAGTGAAGCCTTACTAAAATGCCCATTTTACTAAGATAACATACTTTATATTACATAATACTCCCTTAGAATTCTACCAAGGCCTTATATTAGAACATGCATGCATGGTGATAAATCATATTTTGTGTGTTGTGTGACGTAGGGTCTAAATCAATACATATGCATGGAATCTTGGTTAAAAGAAAAGTGTAAATTGTTGGTCTCGTTATGCATGTGACTGTCAAAATAGCATGCTCGTGTGTGAGAATTGAGTGGGCTAACGTGATTTCTAAATGCGTGTATAAACAGAATAAAAAGGGGTAGGGTCGTGGTGATGTTTGGATTAAACGTGAGTCATTTGGCGTAGTTGGTCTCGCTAATTTTGCATATCGATAAAGTGTTTGTATCTCACATAGGTTTGAAGTCGAGAAGGGTGTCGTATGGATTTGTTGTTCATTAAGGTTTGGTCGTAAAAGGGTGTGAATGTGTGTGGGTGTAACGAGAGGTGTGAATATGTATGTGTGTTCGGAAGTGTGTAAATGCATGTGAGTATATTTGGTTTAAGCGTAAATAATCCGTAATGTGTTAAAAGAGTTCACTAAAGTCGGCTGAATCCTAAGTTGGTAGTTTATGGAAATTAATTACAATATGAACCCTAAACTTTGGTAATTTATACATTTAACCCTAAACTTTGCTAAAATGACATATTAGACCCTAATCTTTGGAAAATTGTCAAAATCAACTCTAAACTATGATATTGGTAATATTAAGCTTTAAGTTTAATAAATTGTCATTGTAACTCGGAAAGTTACTAATTATGGAAACTTACTAATTCGGGAAATAACTAAAGATGAGAAGTTACTAAATATTAAAACCTTCTAAACATGGCAAGTTATTAAAAATAGAAAGTTACTAAAAATGGAAAGTTTCTAAAAATAGAAAGAAAACCTAAATATGGAATCTGAATAACTATACGCAGTAAACTTATAAAATGAGCTTATAAGTAATACGTGATCATTAATTTGTATAGGTTCTGTAAAGAATGAGTGATTCATGTTTTCGGTGTGCTTTCCTATTTTGTTGGTTTGCTTTGCATAAGGTACATATATTCTACCCTTTCTCAGTAAGGGTGTCTTCTCTCATGACTTTTCGATCCTTGACTTTGATTCGTTGCTTTGCTATGATTCCCTTGATATGATCTGTTTGGATATGATATGATTATGGATATGCTTTGATATGATATGTTATGTTCAGTGCCCGAGCTAACTAGCCATGGAGGTACCATGGCCATGTCATTGAGGCACCAATGGCATGACACTTTCTGTAGAGGTGTGATTAATCCACGGCATCCCCATTTGATATGATATGATATGATATGTTATGTGATTACTTGGCCATTATGATATATGTGTATATCTGTCTAGTACAGGGTACATATATGATTTGTTTTGTGGGGGGCGTATGGATGCATCCTAGGTATATGATTTGATATGATATGACTTAGTGACTGGTTGTACGTGTCATGTACCCCATTTCACTTCTGGGAGCTAGCTACTCCATTTGGTACTAGAGAGGTCTCCCTTCTCCGCACACTTACGATTTGGTATGATATGTATATGTGATTATGTGGTCTATTCGAGTGTCTCGTTTAGACAAGCTCGTGGTTATCCTATGTGATTTTTTGGTCTATTCGAGTGTCTCGTTAGACGCGTTCGTTGGCCTTTCTTATTTGACTCTTTGATTCCTTATGATTATCTGATTCGTATTATCTCATGATATCTCACTTCATTTTACTCATTTGACTTATGATATTTGTTCAGTTAATCTTCGATCTCTTAGTCTTTTGACAGATGATATTCATTTCAGAAGGAGCTTATGTTTCCTTTTTCCTATACTTATATATGATTTGATTATTCGTTTGTTATGTATATCTGTTCACTGGGCTTTTTAAGCTCAGTCACATTTCTTTTCCTGCGGTAGGTGTTAGGTTTGGAAGCTAGGTTTGAGTAAAGAGTGCATAGGAGCTCTTAGTGGACTACGCTGACGATAGGCACCCATTTGCTTCTGGATTAGATTTGGATTCATTTTCAGTTAGATTAGTTTGGATTTGTATTTGGCTTTGGAACTCATTATTTATAGTTGTTAGCATTTTATTATTACCTTAGACTACCTTTGTAACTATTATGTTCATAAGTCTTCCGCTTGCGTTTGTATGTTCTGATTGACACCATAATGTGGCATTTTGACCCTTGTCGGGTTGGGGTGTTATATAGGGAGTAATATGGATTGCATTCATTTTTAGATTATGTATTTTAGAATCATCACAAAATCAATTTTCGAGGAGCAACTATTAAACTTATCACTCGTGAGCTGATTATTCGACCCTAAAGGGGTGTTTGGGATTGCTGCAACTACTTATGCTTTTAGAAATCACCAGAAGTCGAAAATCAGTTATACCCTATGCAAAAACTAATAGTTTTTTGGTCATTTTCTACCGTAACAAAACATAATACGTTATCAAATAACCAACTGTTTGAGTGTTGACAATTATGCTTACTAAGATAGACCTAACCATAATCAAATAACCAACTCCCAAACTGCTTATTTCACAATATTTAAAACTGCTTATGTATGCTTAATATCAAGTATGGACCTATTTACTGAAACTAAGGTAATAAAAAAAATAAACAAATAATGAATGAGAATGATACCTGAATGAATCTAAATACGATTTGATCAATGGTCTGGCAAAGAAGTCATTTTTTCACATCATCTACAGACATTTATTTAACTATTTTTTTATCCATAGAATGAGTATTAATTGTTACGTTTAAAGGAACTCAAGTACAAACATTTATTTATCATCAGTAAACCTTACCATGGGTTTATGGTTGACACAACACATGTTGAAAATGGAGCCTTTAACCCATCTGTAAATGGAATTGGCTAAGTAGCGAACATTACGGTTCCCATTCAAATGCACATTTATACATGATCGAAAATGAAAATCCTGTTATTAAGAAAAAAAATGCTTGAAATTAGAGATATACGTCATCTGTAAAGTAAGTAAATCTTTATGCCTCTCGAAAGGTTACACTGATTTTCTAATATGAAGAAAAAATTGATACAGACGCATTCCTAATAATTGTTCAGTTGAAGTGTAATTTTTTTATTTTTTTTTTATTTTTTATTTATTTTTTATTTTTATTTTTTTAATTTTTTATCAAACACCTTGCATTCCTTATAATATTCACAGACTTTTGTTAAGGTAACAGTACAAAGTCTAAACGCAGCAGTACAAAGTTTAAAGGACGAGTAGCAGCAGTACTAACCAGTTTCGCCAATCAGTACTAACTGCTATAAGGTAGCAGTACAAACTATATATGAGCAGTACTAAAAATAATGAAAGCAGTACTAACATAACTCACTCCTATCCAAACGATTATAACCAGAACCTTCAATCTGTCCACGTGAAGATCTACTCACAAAAGCAGTAACATTAAAAACGTGAAAAGTAGAGTTATCATTAATATTAAAAACGTGAAAAGTAGAGTTATCAGTAACTTCAAATCATGAGCTCCAAAACATGATTACAATTGATATATTGTTAATGAATATTGTTTATGAACATACCTTCTAATTCATGAAAAGCAAGTTGTTGATATGCAACGACAAAATTGCAAAATAGATCGATATTTTGTTTAGATCGAATAGGGATGTTCTAAATGAAGAGGGATGAATGTGTGCCGTATGTTTATATGTTTTATGAGGGTTGTATATTTTGTGGAAAATAATAATAATTCAATTTTATGCATAATTTATTCCTTAAAATATAGCTTAATAATATCAATTATTTAAGCATGACTTTCTTAATTTGTATTGTAAATCACAAAAACTGGCTTGGTCTAGTGGTTGAAGCATTTGTATGTGGATTAAATGACCCAGGTTCGATTCTTGCAAATGTCAAATTTTTAATAAATCCGAATTTTAATTGCCTAAAATAATACTTAGGTGGACTAAATGTGATGATGTGGCATTTGACGTGGACTTAATGGTGATGATGTGACTTTATCTAGTCATCTTTATAAGAGTTTCTAATTGAATTTTTTTCTTATTTCTATGCAATTACCGAAAGAAAAAGAAACAATGTTATAAAAATGGTATGTTTGTACATTGTCCAGGGATGTTATTTGTAACTTATTTCTCCGTATGTATATTTAAAGGCATCACTCGATATGTTGGCTCAAACACACGACACTTCTATTTAAATTCTTGAATCTAGAATCGTTACGAAAAGGTAAAACGTTTCACTTCTGGTTGGAATTTCATTAGAATCATTATGCTTTTTAAGGTTGAATTATATTTTGTATGTATTTTAATGTGTGAATATTAGTTTCTTTATGAATAAACGTCAATGCCTAGTTAGGTTTTCGTTTATAGTTGTGCTATTAGGTTTTTATGATAATCGTTAAAAATCTGCAGACTTATTGGTACCAAACAAATACTATACAATCTGATGATCGTTTATTTTGTAAACTTGTATATAAATCTAACAAAGGTTGTGTGATAAAGGGTAGGCATTAAATGTTAAACTCAAACAAATCTTTACAAATTTCTTTTTACACTACGAATGCTGAAGAAATAGTATGCACGTGCATACCCCGTGCCTCATATATGTTCGCCCCTATTGTATACGCCCTAGGCCGGGGATCTATGTTATATGTGTGCATCTCACAATATGATCAATGGTGTTAAGTGTCAACATTACTTATCGCTTTCAGTTTGATTCTTACAGCCTGAGTCGATGATAGTTGGTTCGGATTGTGCAGGAAAAACGTATTTCTAATTTTTGGCAGTTATGAGATTTGATCAGTGAGTATCATTATTTTGAACTTTCAAAGTTGCATGCTTTAAAAAAGCTTCAGGAAATTGTTAATCTTGGTAAATTACAGTTATAGAATCTACCATTATAACACTCTATCTCAAATAACTCATGCACTCATTTTTTGAGGCTAGAATAACTATTAAGAAACATTCAAGATTGAACCTTTTCATGTAACATAGGAATGGAACACATTCTAGGTTTTGTATGTCCCATCTTATGATAATTTCTCTTTTACACATATAAATATGATCCACTCATATGTCTACATAGGTGAGCAAAGGGAGTTCATATTTGAATTTTATAAGTGCAATGAAGTTATCGAAGGATCCTTTTGAAGTAGCATTTGAGGAAGTAGATGATTCCCCGCCTTATTCTCCCTACGCTCATGATGATAATGAGACTCAAACTCTAGCAGCACATCCAACCATCCACTCTCAACGATATGGTGTAGAAAATAGTATGCGTCCCTCCAACCAACCAAAGGCAAGAGTTAGGTTGGGCTCAACATCTGCATCTGTCCCAACTAATAAAAACAAGGATGATGATGATGAGGAAGAAGACGAAAATATGGATGTTGAACTTGGAAAGTTTCCGTCTACTGGAGACCCTGACAAAATGGCTAAGATGCAGTAAGTTAACAATTTGTTAAATGTGTTCCATTATCTGAGTTTTGTTGATATGTTGGTTTATTTGTATCACATTAATGTTAGTTTACATGTTACAGCTCTATTCTTTAAGGTTGGAAAGAAGTAACGTTAGCGAACATAACAATAACAACTAGTATACCTATGCCAATTACTCAAATAGTAGGGAATTGAAACAATAACAACTAGTATACCTATGCCAATTACTCAAATAGTAGGGAATTGAATCTTTAAAGTCAAACCAACGTTTTGTGGGATTGAGGGAATGCTGGCTACTTCTAGTCTTTATTATTGCATACCAAATTGGTGTGGTTATCAGTACCAAATAGCAACTATATTACTAAACTAGTCCATTTCGTATACCTAGAGATTATGATAAATTCATCAAATTAACATTAATGAACAATCCAGTGTTTGATTATAAATGAAATACAAATGTCAATGTCAACGTCATTGGTGAAATATTGGGTACCCAAATCAATGTCATCGATGTGTTGTAATGATTACTAATGGATTGTCTAGTATGAATTTCAATTTATTAATAAAGGGAAATGGTGCATTTGTATTAAGACGTATCAAAGAGGAAATATGAGGATTGTAGAGTATTTGGAGACATGCCTCCGTAAGAGAATGTTGGTGCAGAAGGTTATGTGCATTTGCATTGATTATTACTACCTTGATTGCTAATCTAAGGTATTACACCAATGATTATGTTCCAGAGCAATATTATCTCAGTTCACTGAGGAACAAATGAGTAGGTATGAATCTTTCCGAAGATCTGGATTTCAAAAATCTAACATGAAACGGGTACATCTTTCTCTCCCTCTCTCTCACACATGCAGTCTTTGCGTTAGCAACTTATTATTGTCCTAGCTACTTTTTAGTCCATATTACAATATAAAAATAACAAATATTTTAATATGTATGATTATGAAGATCATATTTTTTAAATAATAATTGATGTTTTAAAAATAATCAATTTAGGAGTTATAAAACGCTTTTAACTTGTTCAGCCCATTTGACATGTTTCATTTACTGTAAGTTTTTCGATTTTACCTTTGACATGTTACCAGTAAAATACAAATTTGATATGACCCGTTTTGTAGAAGTGGGTTCAAAACTTCAAATCACTACCTTAAGTGTTGTTATTTGGTGCTGTGGATACAGTTATTAGCCAGCATTACTGGAAGTGCCAAGATTTCAATGCCAATGACTATTGTGGTATCTGGAATAGCAAAGATTTTTGTTGGTGAACTCGTTGAAACAGGTGCTTGGATACATAGAATGATAAAATAGTTTTGAATTCCAGTAGCAAAACCATATCAAAACATATCTGTTACATTGCAGCAAGGATGGTGATGACGGAGAGAAATGAGACAGGGCCGATCAGGCCATGTCACATTCGTGAAGCATATAGAAGGCTGAAACTCGAAGGCAAAATTCCTAAAAAGTCGGTGCCAAGGCTCTTTCGCTAGAATGATGAGCTTCATGCTTCACTATTTGCATTATAAACATGTGCTTAATGCTTGGCTGATGGCATATACAGAGTTGATATGCAAGATTCTTGAGTTTGACTTATTTTCATTCATGTTTTATACTTTGTTTTTCTTGGGACACTTCTTTGGGGGAGTTATAACTTATGACCCACATTCTTTTTGGTAATTTCAACATTTTTATAAGAAATTTTATATCTTTGATTTATGATTTTAATATATGTGATGATAACAATGTAAAACTCGAATAATAGTATATGTCGAAACTCTTAATTTGCTTAATATAAATCTTGGAAGTATGTAGCTGTAACTTCCAATTAATCATGTAAATAATACTACACTAATAGTGGAAAGCTTACCTCTTTAACACCCACCCAAAACCGCTTAAACAACTACCTGATGTCTTTTCCTGCATTCCGTATATAACAGAAAAAGGTTCGTTAAGTAAAAGAAAAAAAGAAAACCGCATTCCTGAGTTATATGGGGAGAAGAAAAGGTTGTAGTGAGGAATTAACAGCTATATAAAGTGCATAAAATCATGGAAGTTGCGATGTACAGTGTTTAACATATGCTAAAACATTCATAAAACCGTGTACATTCATAAAAGCGTGTTGTATCTTCATCGTAATTTTTGAACCTATGACATTTTTAAGTTATGATGCTTGTCCAGAAAAATAATACAAGAAGAAAGAAACATGTTACACTTCAACTTTCGTTCTATTTTAATTTTCATGAAGAGGACTGCTTGTCAGGAGCCACCCTCAGTTACTTCCATTTATTATCTCCGCTGCATTGCGCGAGCACCATAACAATTATAACATATGAGACCAGTTTTGTGGTTCTAAATGATTTATGATTGGGTGACAACTGACAAGTATTCTATCATGATTGTATAGATCTTTGCATGATAGAAAAATAAATATATGACTTGGCTATTGTTAACTTTGTTGTAACTACGGAAACCGCGTTGAATCAGATAATATTACTCCGTATAAAATTATATAGCAAACCCATAAGATACAATCGTACAATTTATGATACAATAATCAAAGTAATTCTATTCGATAACACAAAAACGCCTAGCAAGTAGCAAGTAATTCCTTCAATATACCCTTTCTAATGTCTGACAAAATAAGGACAAGGTACAACTAAAAGAGGCAGGTTATGCACGACTTGTATTAGCACCATTCTGGACTACTGGCTGTAGGTGATATTTATTTGTAGGAACTTGAGCTGAGATGAACGCGGTGGCCTTTAGCCCATTTCATTTTGTGGAGTGCATCATCATAAAGTTAGTACCCACTAAAAATACATATTAAAAGGATAAACGCATCATCTTGTAAGATTCAATCCCTCTCAGAGGTGCATAGTCCATGTCCGTGTAGAGATGACAATTTCTGACCCGTTTATAGGTAAAATAGTTTATTTGGCTTAAAGTTAAAGTAGGTAAAACTAAAAGTAAAGATTCTGGTTAAACTATTTAAAAAGGTCAACTATTTGTGAAGTTAAAGTTAAAGTAAAAGAAAACAAAAGGAAGTGTTTCAAGGTCGGCCCAACCCATTCTAAAATCTACCAGTTTTTACCCATTCTAAAAGTTACACCTTTTGACCCATTACCTAAAGCGTCCACCCTACCAATTTCGCAAACTCTACTAACGCAATCTTAGAAGAAGTCCACGTCTTCGGGTGGTGGACCTTTTCGAAGCTTTTCTTGGAGGTCCAACTGTTTAGGCAAAACCATTTCAGTTCTTTCCCCGAATTCTGAGAAATACCTTTCCAGCACCATCTGTAATGATCAGAAACATGTATATAGCATAAGTTTGCAATACTTTTTCCCCTTTAAATGTAAAGTCGCATTTTGTCATTTACTAGTTCAACAACAAAATAAGGGTCAAAATTTTGTGTTGTGAAGTACTTAAGTCTTACCACGGCTGCATAAGCATCAAGATTTTGTTTGCGATCTAATTTGCTGAGACCCCTGAAAGATTATTCACTTATCAAACAAGTCTCGGATTGATAGAAAAGCACACATGCAAAAGAGTAGAGGTTGCAATTTCGACCCATTTGCCCAAAAATATGTCAACTAGGGTTGTATTCCATCTATAAAAGGTCAAATGGTAAAATTATAAAAACTTTAGCTAAAATATAGACCGTTACCCACAATACTTGTTTTTACTCAAACATATTTCAACACATTATCTAGCCCATCATGCTCACCGATTTTGCCACCTCTACACTAAAGGAAACAGATTGTTAGACGAAGTGAAGTTCAATACAGGTTAATCATACGGTTCATCGCATCCGTAGATGATCCGTGTTCGTCCTGCAAGTATACTCTCCAGCCCCTACATGCAATATTTGATGCTATTGGTTAAATGTCTATAATAACTTTTAACTGTAACAAAATTTGGGGAATGTTGTGGGCCACTAATCAGGATCCTCAATGGTACGTAATGCTTACAATTGGCAACTAAGTTGTTTTAACTTCAAAATTCTGCTACGCGTGAAAACTTAACAATTAATACATGAAAAATGAAATTCTAAATTCCATAATTTTTATGGGACAAATTAAGAATAGTCTTTGACTCCCTCAAAACATATCAGGGACTCAGGGTTGAACATTAGACAATGAAGGAGCTCAATCGGAGTACCATAAATGATCTACATATGTTGATAAGCATATAAACACTATTTTGAAGTGTATATACTATGCATATCCCCAAAAAAGAAGTGTCAAACAAGATTCTCCTTTTAAAACTTGGCAATAAATATATTTGTACTTTCACTACTTTGTGAAATATATCCATGATTATATTCAACTACAAACACGAGTAAAGAAAGCAAAAAAATTTGGAGATTAAAATAAAAAACTATATTTTTCTAAGTAAAATTTGAATATGAAAATGATTAGGTTTGAAATCGTAAAATCAAAATTAGTAGAAGGACACCTCTCTGCAGCTTGAACAGCGATCCTACCAGCAACACTACGAACTTTATTGGATTGTGGTTTCTCTTTTCCATCTGACGACACGGGCAGACCAATAATAAACTCATCTACCTCCTGTATTATAATGTTGTCAATTTAGCATACACAATACATGGTTTATAATTTTAAGTTTTAACTATTACTAGCAATGCAGAATTTATCCATGGACGAGGGTACAAAAATTTGCGCCAATTCTTAATCCCCTGTGCCCTGAATAAAGTGGAAATTAAAAAAATCTTTGCTAAATTATGATACTAAATAAGTAATGAAGTTGTTGCAAGTAGATAGTAATATTTTGACTTTAGATATCAAAACCAATTGGTTCTAAAAGTCAAATCGGACGAATAATAATTAACAAAATGGTACATGATCTTTATAGTAGAATATGGTAGTTTGAGAAGGTTTGGTGTTTTTATTAATAGAATGAGAAAATGGCTTGTGTGGAAAAGCATGTTGAAAAGAAGACAGCAGAAAGATCAGCATACTGTATGAAGATCAACCTTAGCACGTCACGCCATGTCAGCACAAGTCAGAGCAAAAACAGCATTACTTAACGTCTGAACGCTACTACACACCTTACGGCCAGAAATTTTTTGCATAGGGAATAAGTTTGGTGTAACGTACGCGAGGAAGATAAAAAGAGCAGTGATATGGACTTAGCGCTTCATTACTAACAATGACTCGATTCATACACATTTGTATAATTTGTTCATCATACAATCATTCATCACTCATATTCGATATTTCATCTTAGACCAAGATAAGTTCAACAAGTAAGTGGATGGTTAAATAGTTTTTCAAACACACTTGAGAGTAGCTTTAAAGAATACTTTATTTCTTCGTGCAAATAGTTTTTGTTTTGTAAGCATGAATATATGGTTTAACATTGATGTTTTAACGAAAAAATGAAGTACCAATTATCAATGTGGCAGAAAACTGACTTAAGAGCTAGAAAATGAAATTAAAGAGGAGCTAAGTTTTTGTCAAATGTAAAATTTTACATGAGAGAGACAAACTGGCTTGTTATGACCAGATTGGCAGATCTGATCAAATTAAACGTGTGAGCATGAATTCCCTGTGTAAGTCATGTATAAAAGACAGCAGAACGTATAGAAATCTGTTTATCTAAACAGTTAATGCCTTATTGATGATTACCAAAACAATGATATCACTATAATAATCTAAATCTGGAACAAAATAAGAATACACTGAAGATAGACTTAGAAAATTAATATGTTACTTTGTTCTCAGATCTTTTGTGGTTCTCAAATATAATTCATTCTATGCATACATATACCTATCGTGAACAGGTTCACAGGAATATTCATGTTATTTCATTGAGAGGTGAAGACCTCTAATATATACTAGACATATAAACTAGAAACTTATTGATGATGGAAAGTTATCAAAATGCAGCCTATAACAACTGTATTCACACCCTAATTACAGCCGTGTAATCTTTATTTCTAACAACCATGAAACACTGAAACAGAAAACAATGTCTCCTGAAACAGGATAATGTAATGTGCCAGTGTAGCATTAGCATTATTATTACCAAGCTGTGTTATGACTTTAGTCGCCTTAGCTCCATAAAATCCAATTTGAAAAAATCGAAGAACTGCTGGCTTAAAGAAATAATATCTGGGAGAACTTAACTGACACAATAAATTTGCAAAAAGCCTGCAATCTTATATAAATCCATGTGGAACAGGGTATTAATGTTTGTGTGCATTTACGAATTACAAATAAACATCGTTTGTAACAACAGAATTTGTATGCAACACTCTGTTAGCACTAATGATATGGAGATTTACTAGCTACCATCAGTATTCTAATCAGTGTTGGCACTTACTTTATGTGATGAAATGTTATCCTACATAAAGATACACATTTTCATGACAAATCACGGGGTACAGATTCTAACAAAGCATACATGTTACACAAAAATAATCATAACCTTTCCATCCTTTTACGAATTACAAATAAACATTCTTTGTAACAACAGTATCTCTGACTGACCCCGATAAACTGAATAAATTTTAATCTGAGCTTATTTTACTTCAAACATTAAAATGAAAATAGCTACATTAAACATCTAAAATACAACTAAATCACAGTAGTTAGAACTTATAAAAGTAAATATGCATAGGTCAATATCTATTTAATATTAGTTGTCTATAACTTCAATCTCAGTTTGCTTTGGAGGAGTGAATACCTGTTGTTGAGCAATCTCAAGGAGACTCATCTCAAGCTTTTGACCTCTTAATCCTAGAACCTAAACACATGTACAAAGCAAAACAGAAAAGTTAGAAACCGACTAGAAGAGTATGGATTTGATTGCAGATATTGGACATTAATTATCACGCTAAGTTTACTCCTTGTATTGAATATTGATTATTGAATAGTCTGTGCAGTTGTATGTAGGCTAATGAGGACTTTGCCAAAAAGAGCAATGTCCTATAGGTCAAAGTGCATGCTTCGCTTTTACTAAAATACGGGTAACATACTACTAAAAGTGTTCGAAAAGGGTAGATTGTGACCGCCATAATATAAAAGTTAACTTTTGAAGTAACATGCTCAGTTCCATGTACTTATTCCAACACTTAAAACTGCTATATGCTTTCAAAGACCCAATATGCAAACAATCCAAAAACTATCTAACTTTTTAAAAAATTTGCATCAAAATGAACTCACTTATGTCAGTATTACCCTCTTGGAAGTAACTTACCATATTTTTAGGTGAAAATGAAGTACAATTCCTTAGAGGGTTTTGCTAAACATAGCCCTAAGGGATACATTTAAGAAACAAAAGCGTGCTTAACTTGTGGTACATAGAGTCGGTTGAGAGGTTAATTCAGGGGGGTGAGCAGTTATGTATTAAAGGTACAATGCGTGTCTGAATACCTTAAACAAAGCCCTTAGGGTTACGTCATGTGTGTCTGAATACCTTAAACATAGCCTTTAGGGTTACGTTTGTTAGTTTAGGGGTTTAGAAAGGTGATCTCGTGTTAAAGAATTTTGTACTACTACTTGTTAAAACTAAAATTGCGTTTTAGACTGCTACTTAGCTTAAAGCCAAGGTGGTCCTGGAAGAGACCCAGGTTCAAACCTCGTTGGGTAAACATCTAGCCAGGGAAAAGGCTCGACTTTCCCCAGGTAGCCTGACTGTATCCACTCCGTTAAACTTTTTTACTCAACCTAAAGCCCTTAACAAACATAAGCAAATAAGCCACAATTTCATGAACTGCTTATCTATAGCTGCTTATAAGGGATAAGAACTAAGCAATCCCAAACACCCTCTTAATTAAGAATGCAAATAACAAAAACAAAGAAACAAACCTTAAGGGGTTTAACAATAAAGCCTTTACTAATGGCAAGACCAGTACGAGATAAACCCAAATCAATGCCTAAACTAAACCCACCCATCCATCTCGAATCCATCTTCCCTCTCATTGCATTTGGTGGAAATGGGTGTTCTTTAACTGATGATGATATCTCTGCTCTTATCTTTGAAACACGTATTTTTAAAGATTTTGAGGGGGTGTTTGAGAGTTTGTGTAAAAGATTAGTGGGTAGAAATTTTAAAAACATGGTTGGTAGTTGCTGAGTGTGTGCCATTTTTTGTTTGCTGCAAGAGTGGTTACCATGGTTGTGGATAATAGAAGAAATTGTTTATAGATGCCCCTGGGTTTGGAGGTATCACCATATTTTCTTTAAGACTTTTACAAAATTTAAAGCAATCCCTAA
Organism: Artemisia tridentata subsp. tridentata; assembly: GCA_021014915.2. Classification (NCBI taxonomy): domain Eukaryota; kingdom Viridiplantae; phylum Streptophyta; class Magnoliopsida; order Asterales; family Asteraceae; genus Artemisia; species Artemisia tridentata. The sequence goes on along the minus strand of CP139502.1, from coordinate 163,214,234 downwards.
CACAGAATGTTGAAAACTTTTGTGGTCGGCCACATTATTAAAGTATGGGTAAGGGGGTGGCAGTCATGATCCCATTATCTCTCACCACCCATCAATAATATCCCGCCACCTTATTTCATGCCTCTCTCACCTAATTTTATTTTTTATTTTTTATATTCATGATTATATTAAACAATTTAATAAAAACATAATATTTCATTAATAATTATAAAAAATTACATAATACTTAGAAAAAAAAAAGAGAGGAAATCACTAGTCATCGAGGTATGGTAAGTCTTGAGCCATTACGTGCTCCGTAAGATCATATCGAAGACGGTGATGGATATCTTCGTCGAGTAACTCCGGTAGTACATTCGGGTCATAAACTGGCGTGACCGGCTGATCCATTATATGAACCGGTGATATTGCCGTCTTGTCGTCTTTTAAAATCATATTGTTCAATATAATACACGTATAAACGAGTTTTCGAATCTTTTCGACGGACATAGCCCGGAGAGGACGACTGAGAATAATCCATTTTCCCTTAAGACGACCAAAAGCTCGTTCGACATCATTTCTTGCAGACTCTTGTAGCTTCTTGAATCTCTTTTCCTTCGGGTCAGTGGGATACGGATATGCTTTAACAAACGTTGAATACTTAGGATAGATTCCATCGGTAAGATAATATCCACGTTTGTAAAGCCGTCCATTTAGAAAAAATGAACTGTTAGGCGCCGTTCCATTTCGCTCCGTAAGATACAATGGAGACTGATTCAAAACATTGATATCGTTGTTTGAACCGAGAGGACCAAAAAACGAATGCCAAATCCACAAATCATTTGAAGCGACGGCTTCAAGCATAATAGTCGGGTATTGGTGATCACCTCTCTTATATTGGCCTCTCAACTGTCTAGGACAATTTCGCCAAACGAAATGTGTACAATCAATGCTACCAAGCATTCCAGGAATGTGATGTTTTTCTTCATGTGCCTCGAATAAGCGTGCAACGTCGTGGGTTGTCGGCCTACGTAAGAACTCTCGACTATATAATGCAATTATCGCATCGCAAAAATGATCAAGGCATTCACCTACAAAATATTAAATAGTAAATAAAAAAAAATAACGAAAACTTTATAAAAAAAAACCGAAAACTTTATAAAAATGACAAGGTTAACCTGACGTTCTTCGTGCCATGTTTAAATAGTCATCATATCTATCCGGAGGTTCACCCGTTGCGAGTTGCCGAATGGCCGATGTGCATTTTTGTAACGCCGTGAAACTTTTCTTTCCCCTCGCATCTTCACCCTCTTGAAAATATTCGAAATTCGCTTCAATATCACCAACAATTTTTAAAAACAAGCTTTTATTCATACGAAAACAGTCACGAAAAACATGGTCGGGAAACTTTGGTTGTTCGACGAAATAGTCATTCATTAGAGTTTGTAAAGCTTTTTCACGAAAACGGGTGACATACTCCCGGATTTCGGTAGTGCTTGCCGTGTCTTCAATGGAATCGTACGTGGCTAAATAGGTTTCTAGTGTACTGCCGGATAACAATAGTTCGGAAGAGTCGGCGGGAAAAACTAACTCGTCCTCGGATGAAGAAGAGGAGGATGAAGACATTTTGTTTAGAGTATTGTAGGTGATTTGTTTGTGTGAAAATATGGTAAATAAAATGTGAATTGGAAATGGTTAGTGTTTATAAAGGAATTTTTTTTTTTTTTTTTTTTTTATTTTTGGTTGAAATCCAAACGGTCCAAACGTTCAAAAAGTACCCAACATTCCAAAATTTAATGCCCCAATAGCTATAATCCTTTCCATGCCTCAACGGCAATGTTTGCCGAATTCACCATGCCGATTTCATGCCGAATGGGAGGCAATGGTGTTGCCGCTCGGCATGGGCTCATGCCTCACCATGCCGCATCCCATTGCCAGTGCCCTAATGATATGTACACGGATCAAAATGATTCTCACACTGCAATTTTTTATGAGTAGACCATTATGCCCTTTTAGAATTTTTTTAACCTCTCATTTATTTACCCCGACTTGTTTTGCTATTCTTCGTTATCCTCACTTTCATTGCCGTCAGTATACGTTCTTCACTTCCCTCACCGATAATCTGAACCAACATGTTTTTATTATAGGTGAGTTCGCTTCATGCACGGGACATTTTATGGCAACCATGGGTCTTCCATGTGCTCATATGATAAAGCATATGAAAGGGAATATACTTTCGTTAGACCTTGTGCATTCACATTGGAGAACTGATACATTATCTCTTATTCCATAAGATGAATCACACGATGATGACGCCAACAAATTTGTTATGTTGTTTGATGAGTTGCATTCCAAGTATCAAGTATGGCCTCTAGACAAGAAAGAATTTGCTCTCTCAATGATTACTAAGCTGGTGAATGTACAAGATATGTTATTTGAGCCGGTGATTCAACGACCAAAGGGAAGACCTCTAGAGGCCAAAATGAAAAGATGAATGACTTCAACAAGAGATCCTTCAAGATTTAAGTATGTGGAATCATCCAACACGCAAAATCCCTCAAGTTCTAATCATGAAGACAACCTGTTGAGAATTAAAATTAAGCAGTTAGTACGGTTGAAGAATACAAGAACAGTTAGTACTGCTGATGAAGAGAAGAATACAAGAACAGTTAGTACTGTTAGTTAGGACTGCTTACAAGATTAAGGTGAAACCATGTGAAGATAAATATGGAATGGATATGATGTATATCGTATTTGTATAGAATATAGTTTACTTGTAAAGGACTCTTTGTGCTATAAAAAGAGATCCTCAGTTAGGGTTTTGATATACCTAATACATAATCGATATCCATACATCCTATACATACAAGCATTGTTAAGAGCTTCACATTTAATCGTTCAATATATTGAAGCAAAGTGTTTGGTTAAACAATTGTTTTGTTTATTATTATTGTTACATTCATACGATCATACAATCACCAAACACATATTCTTCTAATTACTTGGTAGTAAATTTCGCGTGCTATCAAGTATATACTCAAAGTATCTCCAACACAACGTGTGTGTTTAGATCCGGTCAAGTGGTATCAGAGCAAGGTTTCTGATACTTTGAGTTTAGAAGATCCAGAAGTATTTACTCACTAGCAAACAAGAAGATGGACATGGAGACACCTCAAACCTCAATCCTTGTTAAACTCCCCATGCTGAAACAGAATGAATACGATTTATGGCGGCTCAGAATAGAGCAATATTTCATGGTGCAAGACTATGCATTATGGGATATCATTATCAATGGTGATTCCTTCAAGCCAATTCCTGTTGAAGAAACACGTGCTGATGGTTCCAAGATCACAAAGCTTAACACTGAGCCAGTTACAAACGAGGAGAGAATTAAAAAGAAGAATAATCATAAGGCTAGGAATTTGTTACTAATGGCAATTCCTAATGATCAAGTGCTGAATTTTAGCCATTATGAGACTGCTAAAACTCTTTTTGAAGCAGTGGTGGAAAGATTTGGTGGCAATGAAGCTACCAAGAAGGCACAGAAAACCCTACTTAAGCAAAGTTATGAGAACTTCACTGCATCAAGCAATGAAACTTTAGACCATATCTTTAATAGGCTTCAAAAGATCATCAGTCAACTTACTGTGTTGAAGATTGTGATTCCACAGGAAGACCTCAATATGAAGTTTCTAAATAGTTTACCTGCTGAATGGAACACTTATGTTGTGGTTTGGAGCAATAAACCAGAGCTGGAGAAAATGACAATGAATGAGCTTTACAACAATCTTAAGATTGTTGAGCAGAAGGTGAAGAAGAGTGGTAACACCAGTTCTAGTTCAGGGAATATGGCTTTTGTATCTTCTTCAAACAGTTCGAATCATGAAGATGAAGAAGCAGTTGGTACTGCTAAACCAACAGTTAGCACTGCTAGTGTAAAAACTAGTACTGCTGGATTGACTGAAGAGACCATATATGCATTTGTGTCAAAACAGTCTGGTGGGTCTAAGATCTTTAATGAAGATCTTCTTCAAATTGCTGAAGATGATTTGGAAGCTATGGATTTAAAGTGGCAGTTGGCTTTGATAAGTATCATGGCTAAAAAGTATTACCAAAGGACTGGAAATAAGATTACCTTCAATGGAAGAGATGTTGCTGGGTATGATAAGTCTAAGGTGGAATGCTTTAATTGTCACAAGATGGGGCACTTTGCCAGGGAATGTAGAGGTCCAAGACAACAAAGCAACCAGGGTCAAGGGTTTAAGAATCAGCAAGGAACAAGGAGAACAATTAATGTTGAAGAGCCTTCTTCCAAGGCTATGGTAGCTGTAGATGGAGTTAGATTTGATTGGAGCTTCATGGAGGAAGAAGAGGAACCAACTAACTTGGGTTTAATGGCTTTCTCAGACTCTGAGGTACATATACTTCAAAAATGCTCAAACTCTTGTCGTGCTTTAAAAGATTATGAAAATGTTAAGAAACAGTATGATGATCTTAGAGTAGAATTTAATCAAGTAAATTCTAGTCTGACAAATCATAAAAGAGGACTAGCTGTTTTGGAAGAACAAATTGTCTTTTATAGACAGAATGAATCAAATTTCTCTGATGAGATAGGTGTTTTAAAGAGGGAATTTCAAATAAAAGATAATAAAATGAATGGACTTGTATATGAACTAGAGAAACTTAAAAAGTAAAAAGAAAACATCCAGTTAAGTGTAGATACTCTTGAACATACTTCAAATGGAGTTAAGAAGATAGTAGAGAGTCAAATACTTAACAAAGCTAAATCTGGTTTAGGTTATAAGTCAGTTGCACCTCCTCTTAGAGGAATGTTTGTTCCACCAGGAATTGATTTAGCTCATACAGGTTTAGAAGAGTTTAAGGATATGGATTTTCCTGGATATGGTGTTAAGATTAGTGAGAATCCTGTTAAATTTGTTAAGGCAGAAGATTCTTTTGTGAGTGCTAGTGATAAATCTCTTTCTGAGGAAAAGATGTCCTCTGATAGGAACTCAGATGCACCAACTATTGAGTATTGGACATCTGATGATGAGGATGTAGAGGTTAAGGACAAACCTATTGTTGTTAAGGTAGAAGTTAAACATGCTCCTAAAGTGGTTAAGACTGAAAACATAAAACCAGTTAGGAAAAGTGTTCGATATGCTGAGATGTATAGGACTAAGAACAGATCACAAATTTCTGAGAGTAGTCATAGGAACTGGAATCACTCAAAATCTAAGAAATTGGATGATAAGTTTGCTATGATTAGAAAAGTGTGCTTTGTTTGTGGAAGTTTTGATCATATGGCTGCTTATTGTGATTCTAACCCATGGAAAAAGAAGGTTTCTGGGAATACAAGGGTGAATAGGAATAACAATGCTAAGGTAACTCAAAACAGTCCAACTAGATTGACAAGCCCTAATGCAAATCATAAGTTGTCACCCAAAGCTGTTATGTTAAAGATTGGCATCAAAACAGTTTCAACTGCTAGTCAAAACAAGTGGTTTAATAACAAGCAAACTGTTTCAAGTGCAAAACAATTTTCAAATCATGCACAAACAGTTAAAAGGCATTTTTATGAGAAAATAGCAATGACCAATCAGAAGTGGGTGCCTAAATTTAAACAAGCAGTTCCAACTGCTAGGTCAGCAGTTCCAACTGCTAGACCAGCAAATCCTACTGCTAGGCACTTAAATGTTAAGGGAAAAAGGGGCAATGCTGTCAAGGCCTCAGCACATTGGGTTAGAAATTCTACCAAACCCAATGGTGCATCAAAGACCTCCAACAAGTTTTCTCATCTTGATGCACAAGGCAGATCCAAACCAGTGATGGTTTGGATCCCCAAAAGAAACTAACACCTTTATTTTGTGTGCAGAAACATCCTTCAAATGGTAAAGAAGATAGAGGATATTCAGACAGTGGATGTTCAAGGCACATGACAGGCAACATGTCATATCTTTCAGACTTTATTGCTCTGGATGGAGGACCAGTTGTCTTCGGTGGTGGTATTGGAGGAAGGATTACTGGTACAAATACTAACCATGATGCAAGTTCAGAGGAGGAAGATGAAGATTGCATTTTCATACCAGTCATGGAAGAAAGTCCAGTGAATGAGTCTTCTACAAAGAAAGATGATATTCCTTCATCAAGTGGTGTAGACAAAGAGAAAGATGTTGCTGAAACCAGTGGTCAGAATGGTAAAGAAGCTGAAAATCCAACGAGCAGTACAAATGGAGTTAGTACTACTCAGCCACAAGTTCCAACTGCTGAGCAAAATAGTGATGCTGCTGGACCAAGTCAATCTCATCTTGATTCACCAGTTGATACTGCTTCTCAAGCTGATGAGTTTGATTTCTTTGGAGATGGTCTACAAAACATGCCTACCAGCTATGCAGCTCCTTCTACTCCCCATACTATTGTACATAGGAATCATCCACTTACCAATATCATAGGAGATGTACAATTTGGAGTCAAGACCAGAAGGCAAATACAAGACCCAGATCATCATGGATTTCTCAGTGTGGTATATGAGGAGAAACATCATGATGATGAGCATGAGTGTATGTTTGTATGTTTTCTATCTCAGATTGAACTCAAGAATGTGTTAAAAGCTTTAGAAGAATCCAGTTGGGTTGAAGCTATGCAAGAAGAACTGCTTCAATTCAAAATTCATTATGTATGGGTTCTGGTTGATCTACCAAAGGGAATGAGAGTGATTGGTACAAAGTAGGTATTCAAGAACAAGAAGGATGAGATGGGCATTGTGATAAAGAACAAAGCAAGATTGGTTGCTCAAGGCTATACTCAGGAAGAGGGTATAGATTATGAGGAAGTTTTTGCTCCAGTTGCCAAGATTGAAGCAATAAGATTATTTCTTGCTTATGCTTCCTTTATGGGGTTTATGGTCTATCAAATGGATGTGAAAAGTACCTTTCTGTATGGTAATATTGATGAGGAGGTCTATGTTTCACAACCTCCAGGTTTTATAGACCCAGAGCATCCTGACAAGGTTTATAAGGTGGTGAAAGCTCTATATGGATTGCATCAGGCTCCAAGAGCTTGGTATGAAACTCTTGCTAAATATCTTCTGAAGAATGGGTTTCATAGAGGGAAAATTGATCAAACTCTCTTTATTAAAAAGAACAAGGGTGATATTCTACTGGTACAAGTCTATGTAGATGACATCATTTTTGGTTCTACAAAGAAACAAATGTGTAAGGAGTTTGAAAAGCTGATGAAAGACCAATTTCAGATGAGTTCTATGGGAGAGCTTACCTTCTTTCTAGGTCTTCAAGTACAGCAAAAGCCAGATGGTATATTTATCTCTCAGGATAAATATGTTGGTGAAATATTGAGGAAATTCCAATTCATAGATGCCAAGGTTGCTAGCACACCAGTTGATAAGGAGACACATTTGCTATTAAAGGATCACAGTGGTGAAGATGTGGATGTGCACATGTATAGATCTATGATTGGGTCTCTGATGTACCTTACATCATCTAGGCCTGACATTATGTTTGTTGTTTGTGCCTGTGCAAGATTCCAAGTAAATCCTAAGGTGTCTCATCTAACAGCAGTAAAGAGAATCTTCAGATACCTTAAAGGTCAGCCTAACTTGGGGCTATGGTATCCTAAAGAGTCTGCATTTGATCTAGTGGCATTCTCTGATTCTGATTATGCTGGTGCTAGCATGGATAGAAAGTCTACAACAGGTGGATGTCAGTTCTTGGGTTGTAGATTAATTTCTTGGCAGTGTAAGAAGCAGACTATGGTGGCCACATCTACTACTGAAGCAGAATATGTGGCAGCTGCAAGTTGTTGTGCTCAAGTTCTTTGGATTCAAAACCAGATGCTTGATTATGGGTACAATTTCTTAAACACAATTATACATATAGACAATAGCAGTACAATGTGTATCATTAAGAATCCAGTTCAACATTCAAAAACTAAACATATTGAAATTAGACATCATTTTATAAGAGACTGTGCTGAAAAGAAGTTGATAAAAGTTGTTAAAATACACACTGATGACAACTTTGCTGATCTCTTAACAAAAGGTTTTGATGTAAGCAGATTTCAGTACTTGGTAACAGGTATTGGAATGCTTAATCCTTCAAAAGATTAATGTCTAAATGTTTTTGGTTTTTGTACTGCTAGTTGTGCTATTTGTATAGTTAGTACTGCTTGGTAATTTTTGGTACTGTTAGTCAATTGTGATAACTGTTAAAAGAGAATATTGTGTATTGTGTTTTTTTTTCTTTGGTTTTGGACTAACATTTCAGGTTAAGAAAAGCTTTTTGCTTTGGAAAGTATGGTGGTTTGGATTGTCAAGTGTGAATGCTTGTCACACAACAAATGGTAATTGATTCACCATGTCTAACCAACATAAGAATCAACTAGTCCAGATCAAACGGTTTCTGGTAAAGACTACTCAAATCCGTTTATGGTTGACAGTTTACCAAAAACTGGTTGGTTATCAACTCACCAAATCTAAGTGTGAAGAGTTGGCTAGTCCATAGCAAACGGCTATTGGTAAAGACATGTCAAATCCGTTCATAGCTGATAGTTTGCTAAAAACTATAAGTGGACAAAAATGTTTTCAAATCCAAATTAAACTTACAACTTGATTTTATCTCTGAAACTTTTTGCTAACAGTTTGTACTGTTGGGGTTAACAGTTTGTACTGCTGGCTTCACCAGTTCATACTGATTGTTCAAACTTAGTTCCTACTGAGTTTATGCTCTGTGATACATCTCTCTCAGAAGGTAACACATCTGGAAGTGTTGAGAGCAGTTTGAAACTAAACAACTGAATTGATGGTAACTTGTACAAATTGTCATATTGGATGCTGAGCTTGGATGTCATATGTTCTAATTCATCTGATGGTGAAGATTCTTCCAAACAGGGGAGGAATAAAGTTTGTTCTAGTTGCTGTTAAAGATGATTATGTAATTTAGGGGAGGAATTAAGAGTCAGAGATGAATCATAAACAGGTGCATAAAATTTATTCATTAAAGAGGTGGATTCATTACATAAGAAAAACCAACAAAACCAACCAACTCCCAACACACAAACCTAAACAACACACAAACCTAAACCAATCTAACATATAACCACTACTCAAGCTTCCTTTTGCCTTTGTCCTTGAAGTCTGGCATGGATTTGTGAACTCCTTTGCTATCGATTGAGTTCCACACTTTCCAACAAGGGAGTCCCAAAACTTGTTTGTCAAGTTTTGGAAGTGGTTGATGTTTTTCAGGAACTTGATGTCTTTCGGGCACTTGAACCTTACTCCTTTTTGCCACAGCTTTCTCTATCTCTCTTGTCAATACAACTGATAGTGAAAGTGCTTGTTGATCATTATCATCAGAGGATATTAAAAGGTCATCGTCAGAAGATACTTCTTGAACTTTTGGAGATGGGTTTCTGATAGTCAGATTAGTATAGTTCGGTGGAAAGTAAGATCTCCATCCATCACTTTCTGAATCTGAAGATGAATCTGATGAAATCTCAACAATGTTTGGATTGGAAGAACTCATTATGTTTGATAGTTGTGATTTGAAGAATGATGGGTTAATATTGAGAATTGAAGGCTTTTTATAGAACCAATGGAGTATTAAAGTAATTAAATGCAGGGTTGGTATAAGGAAGTAAATTCTTTGGGTTGGTATTGAGAATTAATTCCTTATAGGAATAAATTTATTTATGGTAATTTGTGAGGAGTTGACCAAAAAGAGTACGATATGTGAAGAAAATTCCCAAGTGTTTCGAGATTAAAGATAAGTGTTTGAAAGAATCTACCCCATCAACATAAGCAGAAGTTTAATTCAATAAACTTGTTGATTTGCATAGAAATCATAAGTTTAGGGGAGGATTGTTGGGAATTAAAATTAAGCAGTTAGTACGGTTGAAGAATACAAGAACAGTTAGTACTGCTGATGAAGAGAAGAATACAAGAACAGTTAGTACTGTTAGTTAGGACTGCTTACAAGATTAAGGTGAAACCGTGTGAAGATAAATATGGAATGGATATGATGTATATCGTATTTGTATAGAATATAGTTTACTTGTAAAGGACTCTTTGTGCTATAAAAAGAGATCCTCAGTTAGGGTTTTGATATACCTAATACATAATCGATATCCATACATCCTATACGTACAAGCATTGTTAAGAGCTTCACGTTTAATCGTTCAATATATTGAAGCAAAGTGTTTGGTTAAACAATTGTTTTGTTTATTATTATTGTTACATTCATACGATCATACAATCACCAAACACATATTCTTCTAAGTACTTGGTAGTAAATTCCGCGTGCTATCAAGTATATACTCAAAGTATCTCCAACACAACGTGTGTGTTTAGATCCGGTCACAACCTAATTGATTTGAACACATATCCTGATTTTTGAAGTGGTGTCATGGCGTTGGAGGAGTTTAATCTAATGGATCAAGTCTACTTTGTCGGATGATTTGTTTTTCTTTTTCAGGTCAAAGAACTAAAAATGTACTAGTGTTGTAAAACCCAAAATTTTGAACATCTGAAATACCCAAAACGCCCCTATAATTTTAAACTTTGGAAAAGACGTTAAATAATAAAGACATTTTGTTGCAATGATAACCTAAGTATTAAAAATTGATAATACTTGAACATTTGAGAATTTTGGAAACTTTAGAACCTTATAACAAATTAAATAAACCTTTACCAAAAAATAAAAATTTATTTGGTCTCCCTTCTTACCCCAAAATTCGGCCCATGACCCTCCCCCATTATCACCAATATACGGCTTATTCCACTCCCCCTAAAACCGATTCACAGAAAAACCTAAAACAATATATATTCGGCTCTTAAAATCCTCCCTAAACCGATCTAAAAGTTTAACCATAAAATCAGTTAAGGCTCTCAAGAAATAAAGGAAGAATAAGGTTTGGAGGTGGTTTAGATCGTGTGATTCTTGGATTGTTCGTTATTGAATTCGTGGGTCTTCATTCTTGTTTCCCTTGCCTCGTTAAATTCTGGTTCAAGGTATCATCACCTCCTTTTGTTTTCCCAGTCATTCGGCCCACATGTGAAGCATATAATAAGGAGTACAACATGTTATAAGACCCTAATAATCTTGTCTATTGAAGGCTTCGTTAATATTGTATATGAGTGACTCGTTTATAAACAACATAAAATTGTTAATTTGCTAGATATGCTTATCGACCTATTATTTTCTTTTTCTGTTTTGGACCTAATCGACCAAGCCCTAAAATGGTTATTAAAATCAGTAGGAGGAAATTAATAAGACATTAATGATATGCTACTAAACCTGGTAAAACCCTAAGAATTAATTGAGGTCGAATTAGGGTTTGAAGGTTAGGGTTTATTATGATTTTATGAAATTTCTGCAGTGCAGAATTTTGGTCAGGTGGTAGGGCCTACAAAATAATGATACCAAAATGTTTTTCTGATTTTATTGAGTCTAAAACCAAGTACTATTTTCTTAGTTTTTGGAAATATAAGTTTCATGGTGATTGGAGGTCGGGAGGTAAGCTTTTTGATTTTTATAAGATTAAGTGTCAAAGCTGAGTAATCGGGTCTGAAAATCAGTTGGAGTTTTGGATTTTTCATTTTCAAACCATAAAGATCTGAGAGCTCTCCTTTTACAGGGATAATATTTTGGTTATGTGGGATTTCCATGAATTTTTGAGGGATTTTTTTGAAGGGTCTTGATATGTCTCTTAAATGCAAACTTTCAGGGTGTTTCTGCAGTTCACTTTCTGGACTTGTTTTGATAAACAATTTTTGAAAGGGTATTTACACTGGGTAATAAATTCTGGGAAAATTCCAGTAGACTTTTTAGATATTTAGGTCTCTTTGAGAAATTTTGTGAATTTTACTTTTGAGCTCTGATGTGGTTCCAAAATTCATAAATGTGTGACCCGATTATGTATAAAATCTGAAATTGAGATAATAAGCTAATGAATAGTGTAACTTAATTATAAAAGATGTATTTTGATCCTAAGCTATACCTCTTCATTAATATGACATTAGAAGATGTAATTAAAATCCATAAGTACATTTCATAACCTAATTTGATATAAAACATGATTAGTGTGTTTATGAATGTTAAACGATGCATAAAATCCTAAACTACTATTCTTGGTCATGAGACCCTAATGTTACATTAATAGCCATAATAAGTAAGTAAACGGGATTGTGATCACTTGTAAACCCTAATTATGATAAATGTAACCCTAGGTTATTAAATATAGAATCTGCTAAATCTGGAAAGTTACTAGATATGGAAACCGGCTCCTTTTGGAAACTTACTAAATAAGGAAACTTTCTAAAAATGGAAACTTACTAAATTGGGAAACCTGTCTAAAATAGAAAGTTACTTAAAATGGTTAACTTACTTAAGTGGAAACTTATTAAATATGGAAGGTTACTAAATTTGGAAAGTTACTAAAACAGGAAAGTTACTATTTTTGGAAAGCTGCTATAAAAGGAAAGTTACTAAAAATGGAAAGCCGACTAAAATGAGTAATCTGATTTAAAATATGTTATTAATAATAAGACGATCATGAATTCGTGTAGATTGCTGAAGAAGGAGTTGCTTTCGATCTTTATGTTTTCTGTTATGTTTGCACTCGCGGTCTAAGGTACAAATATTCTGACCTTTCTTATAAGGTTTCTCATGACTCTTCAGCATCTTTGATTTGTTTAGCTTCTGATGTGATAGCTTTGCTATGATCCCCTTTTGATTCGAACCTTTGCTATGATCCCTTTGTTATGATCTCTGATATGAACCTTTGCTATGATCCTTTGATTTTGAACCTTTGCTAGGCATTTCTGAACCATTTGATATGAACCTTTTGATATGACACTCTGATTATGATATGATATCTGACTCTCAGTTTGATACCCGAGCCATTTCACTAGGCATGGGGTTTCCATGTCCGTGTCATTGATGCACCAATGGCAAGACTCTAGTGTGGTTGAGTGATGTTCCACACCGTCCCCTTTCTGTTATATGATATGCGCATTATGTTATTATGGCCACTATGATTTCTGCGGGGGCGTATGGATGCATCCTAGATCTGTTATCTGTTATGGGATTATGATGATTATGATTATGATATATGTCTGGTGACTAGTGCTTGTGTGCAATACACGCCTTTCACATATCTCAGAGGTCGCTCCTCTATGGTTACTTATGGATTATGATGATATGATATGATATGATATGTTTCTGGGCTCGTGGTGGATTACTGTCTTACCTTTCATTATTCCTACACTCTTGTTTATAACTTATGATATTTCCCAATGTACCATATCTTGTTTCTGTTTCATTATCATTACTTTGCTTGTATATCTGTTCACTGGGCTTTTTAAGCTCAGCCGCATTTCTTTTCCTGCGGCAGGTTTTAGTGGGAAGCTGGGTTACGACTGGAGAGTACTTTTGGACTTAGAGGACTATACCTTGATAGCTATCCTGGATTTGAGATGATTAGAAGTGTTTTCATTATCAGACTTAGTATTTTTTTTTTGTTCTCATTTGTAAACCTTGTACTTCAGACTTTCCTTTGTAACCTTTGAAATTCATTTGTATTACTTAAGTTTTATGCTTGTGTTTGCTTTGATATGTCACCATAACGTAATACTTCTACCCTTATCGGGTTGTGGTGTTACAATTATGGTATCAGAGACCAGGCTGCGACTTGTAGTACATTAAACCTTGACCTGTGAAGTTTGGACCCTTAAGTTTCCACTGTAGGCGCTCATAAGACAAAATTTGAGAATTTGCTTTAGGATCTCTGTTAGGTCTAAAATGCTGCTGATTCGAGAAACATAACTCTGCTGGATAGTTATGTGACTCTGCTGATTAGTGTATTAACACTGCTGTTTTGATAACTCTGCTGTTTGGGATAATAGGCATAGTGTAACTCTGTTGCTAGCTTACGAAGACTCTGCTGCTAGAAGATTTACTCTGCTGCTTATTAGATATGTATAGTATGTTAAGGATAAGTATAGAAAAGATACGTATGAATATTTTTCTTGTATAGGAAGTCTTGTAAACCGACTAGGACTCCTTACGCTATAAAAGGAGGTTCTAGGGTTAGGGTTAGAGATCGATTATCTTAGCATACGTATTGTTTTACACTTCAAGGTTTCTGTAACCCTATTGCTGTTGAGCAATCGTATTAATATTGAAGTGTTGTTTGATAATTCGTTTTGTGTTTATTCTTCTTAAGATCAAGTATTAGTTTCCGCATAATATTTGATATACAACTCAAGATCAGTTTCTATACCGATTACCTTAGATTTATCTAAAGTAATTAATAAGATCGTGAAGCTCAACTGGGATCAACAAGTGGTATCAGAGCTTGTGATCTAGAAACTGGTACCAAGAAGAATTTTTGAATACAAGATTTGCTAATCATCACAGTAAGCAATGGATTCCGACTCTACACACATGGTTACTGCATCAAGGGTTCCCATGCTCAAGACTGGAGAGTATGAGATCTGGAAGATGAGGATTCAACAGTACATAAGAATGGTTGATTACTCACTTTGGGAAGTTATTCTTCATGGCGACAGTGTGAAACCAAGACTGCTACTGGATCAGTCTTGACTCTCAAGACAAGTGAGGAGAAAGCACAGAGAAGATTGGAGGTTAAGGCTCACAGTATTCTCATGATGGGAATACCTAATGATTATCAGTTGAGCTTTAATCATATTGAGTCTGCTAAGGAGTTATGGGAAGCAATCGAACTTCGATTTGGTGGGAATGAAGCTACAAAGAAATCAAGAAAGAATCTACTGAAGCATCAGTTTGAAACTTTCACTGCTTTAAGTTCTGAGGACATTGAGGGAACTTATGATCGACTTCATAAGCTATCAAGTCAGATGGCTCTTTTGAAGATTGAGCCATCTCAAGAGGATGTCAATCTAAAGTTTCTGAGAAGTCTATCTTCTGAATGGAACACTCATACAGTGGTTTGGAGACATAAGGAAGATTTTGATACTATGACATTGGATGATCTGTATAACAACTTGAAGGTGTATGAATCTGAAGTTAAAGGATTGTCAAGCTCATCTTCTACCACAAATAATCTTGCTTTTGTTTCCTCAAACAGCAAGAACACTGGTAGACATCAAGAACAGCACTCTGCTGCTGGTGCTTTTGCTCCTGCTGTTGGTTCACATGTCTCTGCTGCTGACTCTACTAACACCAACACTATCAGTGATGCTGCAATTTGTGCTTATTTGGCTGAACTTACTACAAGTACTTCAGTCATGCCTCAAGATCTGGATGAACTTGATCCTGATGATGTTGAGGAGATTGATATGCAATGGCAGTTTGCAATGCTTACTATGAGGGCAAGAAGGTTTCTTAAGCGAACTGGAAAAGAGATGAAGTTCAGAAGGAACAAGAGTGTGGGATTTGACAAGTCAAAGGCTGAATGTTTTAACTGCAGAAAGAAGGGACACTTTGCAAGAGAATGCAAAGCACCAAAAAGAAGCAATGAAAATTTCAAGAAGTCTGCTGATGAAGAGCCAAATTCTACTACTGCTATGGTATCATGTGATGGGTTAGGTGATTTTGATTGGAGTGATCTTGCTGAGGATGGTCCAAATTGTGCATTGATAGCTGAAGAGGATCCTGAAGTACAGCATTTTGCTCTCATGGCCTATTCTTCTTCTGGATCAGACTCTGAGGTATCCAATGAATCATCTTGTTCTTTTAAATCATGTTCTGATACAATTGAGATACTTAAGTCTAGCAATGGAAACCTTAAAATGGAAAATGAAACACTTAAGCTAGATAATCTTAGTTATGCATATGGTTTAAAGAACTTAGAAGAGAAGCTAGAATTTTATAAAAAGGCTAAAATTGAATACCTTGATCAGATCACTATCCTGAAAAATGAAATTATCAAGAAAGATGATGAGATTAAGGTTCTTATGGAAAAAGTAGAAGAGGCTGAATCAGGCTAGAGTTTCAGCTATTAGTGAGACTGAAAAACACATAGTTAGGGTTGAAAAACAACAATATGCCACTGATATTCTAGTAAACCAATAGGTAGACACTTTGCAGAACCAGGAAGTGATATTCTCAGTAAACCATAGTTAGGGTTGAAAAACAACAATATGCTACTGTTGTTGAATCAAAAGTACCTAGGGCTAAAAAGGTTGATTTTGTTAAGCCTAGGTTTGGTAAAGGTATCTCTAGGAAGATGGCTGAGTATGAAAACACACCTAGAGTATATCCTAAAAGAACAAATAACTTGCCTAGGGGAAACCAGAGAAATTGGAACAACCTAGTTTCACACAAATTAGGTACTGATTTTCAATTACTTAAGAAGGCATGTTATTGCTGTGGTAGTTTTGAACATCTGCAAGATGAGTGCTATAAGAAACCAGCTTGGAACCAATACTCAAGGGTGAACCATAGAAACTTTGCTAGAAAGACTCACCCTCACCCCAAAAGAAACATGGTTCCTAGGGAATTCTTGATGAGAGATGGTACTTCTAGAGTTATCTCTCCTATTGCACCAAATGTGCCCATAAAGAAGAACATAGTTGATTCTGCTGTTAAGGCAAACTCTGTTGTTACAGCAAACTCTGCTGTCAAGGCAGACTCTACTGTTTTGCCTAAAGTTGTTACTGATACTGTTGTGGGCAATCATTTTTATGCTGTTAAAGCCTCAGCTTGCTGGGTCTGGAAACCAAAAGTTAAAGTTTTAGATCATGTTCTCAGACACAGCAGTGCACCAATGCAGTTGAAGAAATTTGACTACTTTGATGCACAAGGTAGATCCAAGTCAGTAATGGCTTGGGTCCCCAAGAGAAACTAATTCTCTTACTTTATGTGCAGGGCAATCTACAAAAGGAGCTAAAGGACAAATGTATTTTTGATAGTGGATGCTCTTCACATATGACTGGAGACCAAAGCAACTTGGAGAATTTTGAAGCTTTGGATGGTGGTTATGTGGCCTTTGGGAATGATCCTAAAGGAGGTAAAATCGTTGGTAAAGGCATCATCAGAACTGGAAAATTGGATTTTGAAAAGGTGTATTTGGTGAATGGTCTCAAGTTTAATCTTTTTAGTGTCTCACAAATGTGTGACAGGAAGAATTTTGTTCTTTTTACCGATACTGAGTGTCTTGTCTTGTCTCCTGACTATAAGATACCTGATGATAAATTGGTTCTTCTTAAAGTCCCTAGAAATGACAACATATACAGTGTGGACATAAAGAACATTATTCCCAAAAGAGATTTAACTTGTCTGTTTGCCAAAGCCACTATTGATGAATCCAAACTTTGGCACAGAAGGCTTGGACATCTGAACTACAAGGCTATCAACAAGTTGGTGAAAGGGAACTTGGTCAGAGGATTACCTTCAAAGGTTTTTGAGAATCCTGAAGTATGTGTTGCTTGCCAAATGGGAAAGCAACATAGAGCATCTTGTAAGTCCAAATTGGTGAATTCTATAACTGAACCTTTGTTTATGTTACACATGGACCTATTTGGACCCACTTATGTGAATAGTTTGAACAAAAAGATGTATGGCTTAGTGGTCACTGATGATTTCAGTAGGTTTACTTGGGTATTCTTCTTAGCTACTAAGAATGAGACCCCTGGCATTCTTAAGACTTTTATTACAAGGATAGAAAACCTATTTAATCACAAGGTTAAAATCATCAGATGTGACAATGGAACTGAATTTAAGAATCAAGTGATGAATCAGTTCTGTGAGGAAAAAGGGATAACTAGACAATTTAGTGTGGCTAGAACTCCTCAGCAAAATGGTGTGGTTGAGAGGAGAAATAAAACATTAATTGAGGCTGCTAGGACTATGTTGTCAGAGTCTAAGTTACCCACTATCTTTTGGGCTGAAGCAGTCAACACTGCTTGTTATGTGCAAAATAGAACTAAGATAGTTAAACCTCACAATAAGACCCCTTATGAGTTATTGCATGGTAGGAAACCTCTGATAGATTTCTTTAGACCATTTGGGTGTCCTGTCACTATCTTAAACACCATTGACCACTTAGGCAAGTTTAGTGAGAAAGCAGACATAGGTTACTTTGTTGGATACTCTACTGAAAGTAAGGCTTTTAGGGTTTTCAATCAAAGAACTGGGCATGTGGTGGAAAATTTGCATGTTAGAATTAGAGAAACCACACCTAATGTTGATGGAAAAGGTCCTGAGTGGATGTTTGATATTGATTCTTTAACCAAGAGTATGAATTATCAACCAGTCATTGCAGGTACTACTAACATATCTGCAGGTACACAAACTAACCCCAATGCAGGTACACAAGCAAAGAAGGATGGATCTGCAGAGGAGTTTGTTTTGATTGAAAGGAGCACATTTGATCAGTACTTCTCTCCAACTGATAAAGAGAAAGTGAGTTCAGATGGTGATGCTGTTAATAAGGAAGTTCTAAAGGTTGATGTAGAAGGTGTTGATGAACCTTCTCATGATGTCAAGAATGATTATAAGGAAAGGAATAAAGAGTCAGAAGTTGATGGGCAACAAGGGAATAACCATAGCAGCAGTTCTCTAAAATCTGCTGCCAGGCCAAAACACTCTGCTGTTAAGCCAAAACACTCTGCTGTTAGGCCCAAACACTCTGTTGTTAGGTTTGGTAACTCTGCTGCTATGCCAATGGACTCTACTGATAGAAATGGTGATTCTGATGATGATTCTGCTGATGAGATGCCTGAATTACAAGAAGTATATGTGGATACTGATGATGAAGTTGTTGATGTTTCTGGTGCTGAAGGTGATTTATCAAATTTGGAGACTGATATACCTGTTAGTTCCACTCCTACAACCAGAATCCACAAGAATCATCCAAAGGAGCAGATAATTGGTGATGTTCACTCTGCTGTTCAGACTAGAAGTAAATCAAAAGGGTTGAGTGATTTGCTTGATCAAGGAATGTTTGCCCAAACACTTAAGAAGAGGAATAGCCACAAGGATTTACAGAATTGCATGTTTGCCTGTTTCTTATCTCAAGAAGAACCCAAGACCATTCACAAGGCTTTGAAGGATGAAAGTTGGGTTGAAGCTATGCAAGAGGAGTTGCTGCAGTTCAAGCTTCAGGAGGTCTGGACATTAGTTGATTTGCCTAATGGAAAAAGGGCAATTGGTACAAAATGGGTGTTCAGATGTAAAAGAGATGAAAGAGGTATTGTTATCAGAAACAAGGCTAGATTGGTAGCTCAGGGATACACTCAGAAAGAAGGGATAGACTATGATGAGGTATTTGCTCCAGTTGCAAGACTGGAGGCTATCAGACTTTTCTTGGCATATGCCTCATACAAGAATTTTCCTGTGTATCAAATGGATGTGAAAAGTGCTTTTTTGTATGGAAAGATACCTGAAGAGGTTTATGTGATGCAACCACCTGGGTTTGAAGATCCTAAGTATCCTGATAGGGTCTACAAGGTGAAGAAAGCACTGTATGGACTACATCAAGCTCCTAGAGCTTGGTATGACACCTTATCACAGTATTTGTTACACAATGGTTTTTGCAGAGGAACCATTGATAAAACTTTGTTCATTAAGAAAGACAAAAAGGATATCCTACTTGTTCAGGTTTATGTAGATGATATCATTTTTGGGTCTACAAATAAGGTGTTATGTGAAGGATTTGAGAAGCTTATGCACAGCAGGTTTGAGATGAGTTCTATGGGAGAACTGACTTTCTTTTTAGGGCTTCAAGTAAAGCAGAAGTCAGATGGGATTTTTATTAGCCAAGACAAGTATGTGGCTGATATGTTAAAGAAATTTGGTTTCAAAGATGTGAAGGCAGCTAAGACACCAATGGACAAAAACAAACCTTTGCTCAAGGATGAAGATGGGGTAGAGGTTGATGTACATTTGTATAGATCAATGATTGGCTCATTGATGTATCTGACTGCTTCAAGGCCAGATATCATGTTTTTTGTGTGTGCTTGTGCTAGATTTCAAGTGTCCCCAAAAGTTTCACACTTGGAAGTAGTCAAAAGAATTTTTAGGTACCTAAAGGGTCAACCAAAATTGGGTCTTTGGTATCCTAATAATTCACCATTTGACTTAATAGCATACTCAGATAGTGACTATGCTGGAGCTACTTTGGATAGAAAGTCAACCACTGGAGGCTGTCAGTACCTTGGACATGGGCTGATCTCTTGGCAATGTAAGAAACAAACAGTGGTGGCTAATTCGACAACTGAAGCAGAGTATGTTGCTGCTTCTAGCTGCTGTGGACAAGTGCTCTGGATTCAGAACCAATTGCTGGATTATGGGTACAATTTTATGAACACAAAAATTTTTATTGACAACAACAGCACAATGTGTATTATCAAAAATCCTGTTTTTCATTCTAAAACAAAACACATAGAGATAAGACATCATTTTATTAGAGATTGTTATGAGAAAAAGCTTATTCAAGTGGTTAAAATACATACTGACAACAATGTTGCTGATTTACTTACCAAAAGTTTTGATATAAGTAGATTTCAATTTTTAGTTGCTAGTATTGGCATGATAAATCTTTAATCTTTAACCATCTTATCTCTGTATGTTTTTGTAAAGTTTTGTAAGGATTTGTGCTGTTTGTTAAGTCAAAAGTTGTTGTTTGTTAAGTTGTTTGCTGTTTAGTTATCTGCTGTTATGCTACTCTGCTGCTATTATGGAATATTCTTGCTTGTGTTTGTTGTTTGCTACTAACCTTTTGCAGATACATAAACATACACAATCAAGTACAGCATGAAAAGAGGAAGTTCATTGATAATAAAGGCATAAGTACATCATACAGTTACCATACATTCATGCTATTCAAAAGAAAGATCAAAAGACAACAAGCTTCACACATTCACAACCTAAATTCTAGCAAAGTCAGGCATGACCTTGCTACGAGGACCCCTAGTGCCCATGGCCTCTGACACCCTTGGACAGGGGAGAGCAAGTACTACTGATCGTGGAGGTGGACTCTGCTGTTGGCTTGTTGAGGGAGCTGATTTCTTCTGCTGCTTCTTCTTCTTTGGAACAGGGGGTTTCTGCTCAACCGTACTTGGCTTTGGATGAGGCAGGTGGACACTCTTCGCAAAGGCGGCGGCGGCATTCTCCATTTGTTTTTGAAGCTCAGCGGTCAAAGGATGCTGTGGAGGATCGATCTTTGTTCTTTTATCCTCATCAGAATCTTCAAAGGAGGATGGTGTTGATGGAAGTGGGTCGGAATATTCCTCTTCGACAACCGCTTTGCCTTTTGGTTTTGCTGAAGATGAACTTGGACGATAACCTTGAGGAAAGTAGCTTGCCCATCCCTCTGAGTCGTCTGATGATGAATCTGAGGAAATGTCGATAATTGGAGCTTTTGATGAACTCATGATTTGTTGATTTTAAGTTAGGGTTTGTGAATTGGGATTTGCTTAAAGAGTTTAAGGGATTTTTGGACTTCAATGAGGGGTTGGTATGGTATTTAAGGAAGTGATTTTGATTATATTGGGAATGTTGACTTTTGGTCAACACTATCTCAACTCTGCTGATGAGTTTGAAAGTTGAAGGGTCAAATTGAAACTTTTGGCGCGTTCTTAAACCTAATTAGATCAAAACGGTCTCATAAACTAATTTGATCTCATTATCCTTTAATTGCTCAAAACAACATTTGATTCTCACCCAAGAACATTAATTCATATCATTTCACCCAAAACCCCCAATTCAAATGGCGCGAAGAACGTTTCCGGATGAACATAATCAAATTGCCTTTCTGAGTAAGGTCTCTGCTGCTGCGGGATTTCATGAGGTTATGGATTTTCTGAGTGCTTCTAGATTGAGGTATGCGTTAACAGCTGATCCTACCATTTATACATCTCATATGAAACAATTTTGGTCAACTGTTAAGTTGGATGTACTAGATGGTGAGGAACGATTGATAGGTAGTGTAGATGGGGAGAATATTGTAGTTAGTGAAACAACAATTAAGAGAAGTTTGTGCTTATCAGGCGTACCAACACCCCCTACCCTTACCCCAGAAACTGTTATGACTGAGCTTGAGAATATTGGATATGAGAGACCTGAGGTTGGTGGTACATTTTTGAAAGGTCGTCTCTGTCCACATTGGAAGTTTTTGCTACATACACTTCAACACTGCCTGTTTCCCAAAGTAGGTGGATGGAGTGAGTTTAGTGCTTCTCAAGCTATGGCTTTAGTGTGTTTAGCTACAGGGCAGCCCTTTGATTTTTCTGCTATGATATTTGAGGGGATGAAGAAGTTTGTTAAGAAGAAGTTTTACTTGTACCCAAGGTTTCTACAACTTATTATCAACAGACAGCTAAGGGAACCATTGAGGCATGTAAATGTTGAGCCCTGTAGTAGAATGGCAATCAAGATGTTTGCATTTTTAAAGAAGAACGGGAAAGGTTTTTCTGGCACTATAACTCCCCTCACTGAGCACATCTTGAATGTCGTGGCTGCAGTGAATGAGGATGAAGAGGCTGGTACACCCACAGCTTCCCATCACACATCCTCATCAACAAGTTTGAATGAATCAGTGTCACATGAAACCCAAAACACCCAATCACCTAGGACTTCACCACTTGAGAACATTGTGCTACCTCAGGCCAATGTTAGTATGGTAGCAGATGAGGCTGATACAGGTGTTGGAGGTATCATGATGGAAGAGGCTGGCACTACTGTTTCCAACTTAGTAGTTGAGCAGGACAGTGTCAACATAATTAAGACCTCAACCATGGCAACATCTTTTGTAGAAGGTTCTCAGGAACTTAATACAACTGATGGTAACCCCAGCCAAATGGCTTCTATGGGGGGCTCAGATGTTCGACCTAGGGTTGAGACTGAGTTTGTGTCCCAAGATTCACCTCTCGGAGAAGGTAACACATCTCGAAGTGATGAGGACAGAGATGAAACTATTGAATTGATGGACACTGATGTACATATTGACATTGCAAATGATACACCTCTCGGACCAGGTCACACAGGTCGAAGTGTTGATGCTAGTATTGAACATGACACTGAGGATTTGACGGTTAGAACACCAGTACATAATGCCAATTCCAATGATCAACCTCTCGGGTCAGGTTACACAGACCGAAGTTGTGAGGATATCATGCAACAATTGAAAGAATTGACGGATAATTGTACAAAATTGTCAAAGGAGGTCCTTGGTCTTCGAAAGGAGTT
This sequence comes from Artemisia tridentata subsp. tridentata, assembly GCA_021014915.2. Lineage (NCBI taxonomy): Eukaryota > Viridiplantae > Streptophyta > Magnoliopsida > Asterales > Asteraceae > Artemisia > Artemisia tridentata. The sequence goes on along the minus strand of CP139502.1, from coordinate 163,191,072 downwards.
AAAGACAGTCAAAGCTACTCAAGGTGCTGAAATAAAAAGGCTTAAGCTAAGGGTTACACACCTTGAGGGGAGGCTAAAGAAGAGTTCCAAACCAAGTTTGGAAAAGGATGCTTCCAAACAGGGGAGGAATGATCAGGAGGCTGTAGTAAATGATCAGGATCAGGAAGGTGTAATGGGTTCAGGGGAGGTTGTTAAAGATTTTGTTGAAAATGTTGGTGATGAGAGTGACAAGGTTGACTCTGCTGGTGCAGAACACTCTGCTGATGGGTTAAAGGTTTCTGCTGATGATACTGAGAAGAGTGCAGGAGTAAAGGACTCTGCTGATTCAGATGATGAACAGATGACTTTAGCTCAAGTACTGCTAAATATGAACAAAGGAACTAAAACACCCACACCATCACAACAAACTGTTGTTGAATCTACTGAAAAGCTTGAAAGAAAGAAAAAGTTGGCTGATGAACAAGCTCAGATTGCTCAGGATGAAGAATATGCAAGAAGTGTTGCAGCTGATGAAGAGAGAAATCTGTTTGAACTTATGGAAAGCTCTACATTTAAAGAAGTTAATCAAGAAGAATTAAATGAACAATTGCTGTATTTCATTGATTCTGATATGATTGTAAGAGGTGAAGCTAGGTTGATAACAAATGATGAGCAGTTGGATGGAAATGAAAAGACAAAAGAGCTTGTTGAGTTTATACTAAAAAAGAATGGGTTAGCTAAGTGGGAAGAGTTGATTATGAGGATTAAAGAAGCACAGAAGCATGGTTACAAACCTAAGTCACCTTCAAGGAAAGCAGTGGTTAATGATATGAAGTATTACTTGAAGAATGCAAGAGGTTATCAGATGAAGGATTTTAAAGGAAAGTCAGATGCCTTAATTGAAAAGGAATTTTATGAAACTTATGCTAAGCTTAATCCAAGAAAAGTTTCTGAAAAGAAGAGAAATCCAGAAGTTATGGGATCTGACAATATGAAAGCATCTGGGAGTGGAAGTGTTTCAAAGCCCATAGTATCTGATGTTGAAAAGGAGAAAGAAATTATTGTTGAAGCTGAAGTAATGACTGAATCCTCTGCTGGTACAAAGAGATATAGAAGGAAAGTAAAGCAGGTGAGTAGGAAGAAGAGAAGAATTCAGTCAGTAGTGATGAGTGATTCGGAGAAAGAGGAGAAAGAGGATAGTGATTCAGAGAATGAAGAAGTGACTGCAGATGACATGAAAGGGGTTATGGATCTCACAGTTCATGAACCTCAAGAAGAGCCTGAGTTACTTAATGAAGTTCCTTTATCAATAAAATATCCAATCATTTCCTATTCACATGATGTTCTAGCTGATAGTCAAGTATGCTGGGTGATTAGGAGATCAAATGGTTCAAATGTGAGGTATATTAGTTTTTCTCAGATGCTGCACTACATGGATAGGGATGATATTACTCAACTCTGGAATCTTTATAAGATGAATTATGGTGATACTAGACCAGAGGTGGTGTATGAAAGACTAAATTATTACTACTTGAAGAATATGTTTGAACCAGATGAGAGAAGTATTGAATGGAAGAAGTTATTAAGCTCCACAGTTCAGAAGTGGTATTTATATCAATCTTGTGGAGTTCATCTCTTATCATGCATAGGTGTGACTGTGTATATGCTTGTGGAGAAGGATTATGTCATCAACAACAGTACATCTATTCTGTATCAAATGTTGCAGCCTGGTAAGTTGACTTTGCAAAGACCATTTGATGTAGATAATCAAGCATTTGAACTAATTGAGAAATATAAAAAGTTGCTGGAATCAAAGGTTTCAAAACAGTAAAGTGTTTGGAAGCATCCTCTTGGTGGTTATCTGGATTTAAGGAAACTTGATGATTTTTGAAGAAAAATATCAAGTTTAGGGGAGGATTGTTGGGTCTAAAATGCTGCTGATTCGAGAAACATAACTCTGCTGGATAGTTATGTGACTCTGCTGATTAGTGTATTAACTCTGCTGTTTTGATAACTCTGCTGTTTGGGATAATAGGCATAGTGTAACTCTGTTGCTAGCTTACGAAGACTCTGCTGCTAGAAGATTTACTCTGCTGCTTATTAGATATGTATAGTATGTTAAGGATAAGTATAGAAAAGATACGTATGAATATTTTTCTTGTATAGGAAGTCTTGTAAACCGACTAGGACTCCTTACGCTATAAAAGGAGGTTCTAGGGTTAGGGTTAGAGATCGATTATCTTAGCATACATATTGTTTTACACTTCAAGGTTTCTGTAACCCTATTGCTGTTGAGCAATCGTATTAATATTGAAGTGTTGTTTGATAATTCGTTTTGTGTTTATTCTTCTTAAGATCAAGTATTAGTTTCCGCATAATATTTGATATACAACTCAAGATCAGTTTCTATACCGATTACCTTAGATTTATCTAAAGTAATTAATAAGATCATGAAGCTCAACTGGGATCAACAATCTCCCCATAGGAACTTAAGTTATTACCGGTGAGGAATGGGTAGACTAGGACATCTATGTAAGTAGCATTGCTTCCGCATCACTCTGATTCGTGCCTCTGCCCTTAGTTAAGCCTTATAAGAACATTTGTTTCAGAGGTTAGAAAGTTATGCTCAACCTAAGCTTAGTAACCAAGTAAGTTTAGAGCGCCTCGGGAACTACATGGATACCTTACACCGTTTAAGTTTCACTTTCTGATCCTGATCTCCATTTTCCGATTTGTTCGATAATCAGTTTGATACCTTCCGACCATTCCGAAGATTCTTACAAAAATAATGTGTTTGACACATTCTTTAAAATTCTTTTACTTATGTTGGGCATATTAAGTTTCCTTTGACAGTATTTGGTTTTGCATAACCCATTTCTATTCCTATGAGAAATATGGTGGTTAATAACCACGGGTATATGAAATTGTCCACTCCATTCTGATGATAAATCAATTCTGCTAATAGTTTCTTTTGGAAGGTTATGATTTTGATATTATTCTGATACGGGTTGTTGACTGAGCATGTAGATGCTAACGACTGTCATACCATACGTCTCACTTTTGGTGACTTAAACGATTATCCTTATTAAACTCTTACCATGAATTCCGACTGGTAAAACCGTTATATTCATTACTATTCTGAGAACAGTTCTACAAAACCTCATCTGTATGAGACAATTTTTTTGCCTACCTTTGAAACTCCGTATCGAATTACATCGTCTAGATTTGAAGGATAAAAGAAACAACCACAAGAACCTCTAAGAAGTAGGTTAACTAACAGAGAGTAAACTCCGTGAAGTATTTCAGTTTTATTCATGAAGAAGAAGGAAGGTGATATGCGGTGAATGTGAAGTTTCCCTAAAAGTGATTTAAGGCTTGGTTATCATCTGATACGTGTAAAGGAGTAAGACGATTCTTGAAGCTGATTTCGTACTCGTTTTGATCTTTTGAGTTTTAATGATGCCAATTGTATTGGCTATTACGTCAACTATTCTTACGCATCTGATAAATCATGTTTTCGCGAGTATTTGGACAAACTTGTTATAGTATGACATTGTGGTGCGTTCTGAGGCGAAAGAGAAACATGAAGACCATGATCATATTAAGTTAGAATGCCCCCTCATTCGGGAAGAGATGCTTTTGATTGACGTTCATGAGTTACAGCGGATAGTATTACTATGGAACCTGCGAAGACTGAGATTTCCACCGAACGGGACAAGATCGATGACATCTACCGAAGCTAGAAACCTTATAGAAGAGTAGTGGAAGATGTTCATAGCTGGCGTTACCATCGATGAAGCATATGAGAAGAAGAGAGACGCTTAGAAGGGACTCGATTATACTGTATGCAGCACGTGGAGATTACAGCTTTGGCATCAAGACAACTAGACTGTAGGAGATGAACTATTCAGCACATGACCTGGAGTTGACAGCAGCGGTGTTTACCTTGAAGATTGGAAGAAACTTCTTACAAAGACGAAGGTGGTGGCGGACATAGAAGGAGAATGTAATCGCGTTGGCGAATTTTGAGCTGTGCTAGAGGACCTGTCGAAGACACGCAATCTTACTTCTCTATTCATTTTAGTTGTACTAAGATGAATTGAGAGCAGAAGCAGACTTGCGGATGGAAGGATGCACAGGATCATGTCAGAGATTCGCGTTACTACACCACAATTCCAAGAAGAGTTGACGAAGGCTTGAGGAACTAGACTCAAGTTTATAATTCCTTTCCTCCCTATGATCAGATGGGCAAACAAAGACATACTACTTGGACTTGGAAGAGATTTGAGACTATGTATTTGAATGGATGGATTTTGAAGCAAACATTTATGTTTGGATAAGTTGATTTTGTGAAGGATGAAGTTATTGATGACGTAAATCACTTCTGCTTAACCTACTTAAGCTTCCGTTACCTGATAATGAGATCCTTTGAATGATTTAGGTTCTCTATTAGTAATTCCGTTCTGTGTTCATTCTGCGTATGTTGGATGATGGTTTTGTTATGCGAATTTTGACGAATTGTTGAAGGAAACTTGAGATTTATGTTTAGGAATGGGCGGGTTTTGAAGCAACCACTTATATTGGCTGAGTTGATTTCGGTGAGTGATGAAGGATTGACGCTATTAACGACGTACCTTAATTCTGATAGACATCCTAGGATTTTCGTTACTCTTACGAGTAGTTTCGTTCTCCTCTTAGTTATGTTTTTTTGTTTTTGTTGACCTCTGAGACTGTAGAAGGACGGTGGATTAAGATAGGTTGTTTTGTTCACGACTTGAGATAAAATATGACCATCATGAGGGCATATTTATATGATGCTATTATTATGACACCTGATCAACATGAGAATACTTACATCATATAACGTGCACTTATTGTGGGCATAGGATATGTGGAGGAGTGCCTAGGAAGCTTAGATATCTAGCATCTTATCAGAATTATCAGCGGTTAGTGAGACTATAGATTTACTCTACCGATACGTTTATTCTACCGTTATCGTCAGGCGACTGGATACGTTTGAACATTTGACCGCGGTTGCTAACTTCTGTTCATCTGTTAAGGACTCATTGTAGAGCTTTCTGTAGTTTGATGTTATCATCCAATCTGTTTTCTGTCTGTATGGATTCGATCTGTTACTATGAAGAAGTACACCTATGTTTTGCTACATGTGCGTTTCACATCCGTTGAATCTATTTCATTATGATCTACTATGAGTTAAGATATGAGATTTTGGATTTTGAGGAACAAGATCTGTTTGTTTGTGAAAATACCTTTGAAAGGTTATATTGAAGACGAGACTAGTTGAGAATCTGAAGAGTTAAACGTATTTATCACCCTCATGTCTTCTGCTATTCGATACGTTCCCATCTGATTTGTCTATTTCAAATTCCGCGGATGAATATCCATCAAATCCTACGCCTTTCATGTATCCCTGCTGAGGGGATACAATTATCATCCGTTACATGTGACATCTTGTCCGTTTGATCAGATTCAACCTGATATGTCTCTTTCTGAGGAACCTGAAGCTATTTTAGATCGACAAGATAGAGTCATGAGAAACAAAGTCATTCCGTTTGTGAAAATTCTTTGGAAGAATCACCCAGAGCGTGAAGCTACCTGGGGAGACCGAGGAATCGATGCGAACAAGTTACCCTCATTTCTTTTCATATTCTGATGTGTCTTCATTCCGTTCTCATTCAATTTCGCGGACGAAATTTTCTTTTTAGAAGGGAAGAGTTGTAAAACCCAAAAATTTTTAACATCTAAAATACCCAAAACGCCCCTATAATTTTAAACTTTGGAAAAGACGTTAAATAATTAAGATATTTTGTTCCAATGATAACCTAAGTATTAAAAATTGATAATACTTGAACATTTGAGAATTTTGGAAACTTTAGAACCTTATAACAAATTAAATAAAACTTTACCAAAAAATAAAAATTTATTTGGTCTCCCTTCTTACCCCAAAATCCGGCCCATGACACTCCCCCATTATCACCAATATACGGCTTATTCCACTCCTCCTAAAACCGATTCACAGAAAAACCTAAAACAATATATATTCGGCTCTTAAAATCCTCCCTAAACCGATCTAAAAGTTTAACCCTAAAATCAGTTAAGGCTCTCAAGAAATAAAGGAAGAAGAAGGTTTGGAGGTGGTTTAGATCGTGTGATTCTTGGATTTTTCGTTATTGAATTCGTGGATCTTCATTCTTGTTTCCCTTTCCTCGTTAAATTCTGGTTCAAGGTATCATCACCTCCTTTTGTTTTCCCAGTCATTCGACCCATATGTGAAGCATATAATAAGGAGTACAACATGTTATAAGACCCTAATAATCTTGTCTATTGAGGGCTTCGTTAATATTGTATATGAGTGACTCGTTTATAAACAACATAAAATTGTTAATTTGCTAGATATGCTTATCGACCTATTACTTTCTTTTTCTGGTTTTGACCTAATCGACCAAGCCCTAAAATGGTTATTAAAATCAGTAGGAGGAAATTAATAAGACATTAATGATATGCTACTAAACCTGGTAAAACCCTAAGAATTAATTGAGGTCGAATTAGGGTTTGAAGGTTAGGGTTTATTATGATTTTATGAAATTTCTGCAGTGCAGAATTTTGGTCAAGTGGTAGGGCGTACAAAATAATGATACCAACATGTTTTTCTGAGTTTATTGAGTCTAAAACCAAGTAATATTTTCCTAGTTTCTGGAAATATAAGTTTCATGGTGATTGGAGGTCGGGAGGTAAGCTTTTTGATTTTTATAAGATTAAGTGTCAAAGCTGAGTAATCGGGTCTGAAAATCAGTTGGAGTTTTGGATATTTCATTTTCAAACCATAAAGAGCTGAGAGATCTCCTTTTACAGGGGTAATATTTGGGTTATTTGGGACTTCTAGGAATTTTTGTGGATTTTTCTGAAGGGTCTTGATATGTCTCTTAAATGCAAACTTTCAGGGTGTTTCTGCAGTTCACTTTCTGGACTTGTTTTTATAAATGATTTTTGAAAGGGTATTTACACTTGGTAATAAATTCTGGAAAAATTTCAGTAGACTCTTTAGATATTGAGTTCTCTGTGAGAATTTTTGTGAATTTTACTTTTGAGTTCTGATGTGGTTCCAAAATTCATAAATGTGTGACCTGATTATGTATAAAATCTGAAATTGAGATAATAAGCTAATGAATAGTGTAACTTAATTATAAAAGATGTATTTTGATCCTAAGCTATACCTCTTCATTAATATGACATTAGAAGATGTAATTAAAATACATAAGTACATTTCATAACCTAATTTGATATAAAACATGATTAGTGTGTTTATGAATGTTAAACGATGCATAAAATCCTAAACTACTATTCTTGGTCATGAGACCCTAATGTTACATTAATAGCCATAATAAGTAAGTAAACGGGATTGTGATCACTTGTTAACCCTAATTATGATAAATGTAACCCTAGGTTATTAAATATAGAATCTGCTAAATCTGGAAAGTTACTAGATATGGAAACTGGCTCCTTTTGGAAACTTACTAAATAAGGAAACTTTCTAAAAATAGAAACTTACTAAATTGGGAAACCTGCCTAAAATAGAAAGTTACTTAAAATGGTTAACTTACTTAAGTGGAAACTTATTAAATATGGAAGGTTACTAAATTTGGAAAGTTACTTAAACAGGAATGTTAATATTTTTGGAAAGCTGCTATAAAAGGAAAGTTACTAAAAATGAAAAGCCGACTAAAATGAGTAATCTGATTTAAAATAAGTTATTAATAATAAGACGATCATGAATTCGTGTTGATTGCTGAAGAAGCAGTTGCTTTCGATCTTTATGTTTTCTGTTATGTTTGCACTCGCGGTCTATGGTACAGATATTCTGACATTTCTTATAAGGTTTCTCATGACTCTTCAGCATCTTTGATTTGTTTAGCTTCTGATGTGATAGCTTTGCTATGATCCCCTTTTGATTCGAACCTTTGCTATGATCCCTTTGTTATGATCTCTGATATGAACCTTTGCTATGAACCTTTGATTATGAACCTTTGCTATGCATTTCTGAACCATTTGATATGAACCTTTTGATATGAAACTCTGATTATGATATGATATATGACTCTCAGTTTGATACCCGAGCCATTTCACTAGGCATGGGGGTTCCATGTCCGTGTCATTGATGCACCAATGGCATGACTCTAGTGTGGTTGAGTGATGTTCCACACCGTCCCCTTTCTGTTATATGATATGCGCATTATGTTATTATGGCCACTATGATTTCTGCGGGGGCGTATGGATGCATCCTAGATCTGTTATCTGTTATGGGATTATGATGATTATGATTATGATATATGTCTGGTGACTGGTGCTTTGTGCAATACACGCCTTTCGCATATCTGAGAGGTCGCTTCTCTATGGTTACTTATGGTTACTTATGGATTATGATGATATGATGTGATATGATATGTTTTTGGGCTCGTGGTGGATTACTGTCTTACCTTTCATTATTCCTACACTCTTGTTTATACCTTATGATATTTCCCAATGTACCATATCTTGTTTCTGTTTCATTATCATTACTTTGCTTGTATATCTGTTCACTGGGCTTTTTAAGCTCAGCCGCATTTCTTTTCCTGCGGCAGGTTTTAGTGGGAAGCTGGGTTACGAGTGGAGAGTACTTTTGGACTTAGACGACTATACCTTGATAGCTATCCTGGATTTGAGATGATTAGAAGTGTTTGCATTATCAGACTTAGTATTTTTTTTTTCTCATTTGTAAACCTTGTACTTCAGACTTTCCTTTGTAACATTTGAAATTCATTTGTATTACTTAAGTTTTATGCTTGTGTTTGCTTTGATATGTCACCATAACGTAATACTTCTACCCTTATCGGGTTGGGGTGTTACAAGTGTTTTCCTTCGGATTCTTTTATACAGTTTTTTGATCTTACGACATTGCTTATATTATTTCTTATGAAAACTACTCCAGCTTACTTGACTGATTATGAACACTTTTTTAGTGACCCACTGTAAAGTAATGGTGTATCTTGTTATACTGCAACTTATGTTTTGATGACTTGAAATAGTAACTTAAGATACAGGTTGGTACACTTTATAAGTATCAAAATACAATGTGATCAAGTGCTGCAAAACATTCTCGTCTCAATTGTTGGATCGAATATATGTTGACTCATGTGGTTCGGGTGGTCGGGGAAGCTCAAAGTATGAGATAGACATGGTATAGTAAGGTAGAGAGTATAGAGAGAAAGGGAAAATGTGTATTAAAGTAATAGAGAAGAAACAACCTAACACACACTAGAAAGAATGAGCTTCACCCTCCTAGTTGTGACTAGAAGGGTATATATAGCAACATATACGCCTAACTATGTTATAATGACTAATCTAGTCACTATAAATAAGTAAACAATTATGCTAATGCAAAGTCCGTTAGATGACACAAGTGACTAGTTTCGTCTCTCCTTCTACGGCCTCGATGTATTACAAACCTTCTTCTTGCTGAAACGCCTCATCACCAAACACACCCTCATTCTCATGCTCCACCAAATAATCAACTCGTTTAGAAAACACATTAGATCTATTTGTAGGGATTTGGTGGTCACCCGCATAGCCGATAAAACATACACAGTAGAAAGTAAACACACAAAGGCCATGCAGCCAAAACCCTAATAAGCTAGATCTCCTAATCAATTATCTAACCTAATATAACACGTATAAAGGGTTTTTATAGAAGACTTACTTGTTTTTGCAGTTGTGTAAGCTTCTAGACCAGTCTCCTTGCGCGAAATCACCTTCTTCTTTTATTCTCTTCTTGGTTCGATCAGTTTATGTAACATCCCGCCTACTCAGACCACAATATTGTCCGCTTTGCCCGCAGGCTCACGGCTTTGCTTTTGTGGCCCTCATGTGAGACTTCCCGGCAGGTCACCCATACCAGTGCTACTCTCACATAAGGACGCTTAACTGCCAGTTCCTAAGAACCCCACTCGCAGTAGACCACAAAACGTGTTGTTTCTAGTAAGGCCAAAATATTACTTATATACCCAGCATCACTCCAAGCCACAACCGATGTGGGATTTGCCTAGGGTGTTACAATCACCCCCCCCCCTAGGGACTCATCGTCCTCGATGAGGTTTACCCCACCATCCTGAACGGCTCTGGAGTGGCTCTGATACCACTTGTAACATCCCGCCTACTCAGACCACAATATTTTCCGCTTTGCCCGCAGGCTCACGGCTTTTCTTTTGTGGCCCTCATGTGAAGACTTCCCGGTAGGTTACCCAAGCTAGTACTACTCTCACATGAGCACACTTAACTGCCAGTTCCTAAGAACTTCACCCACAGTATACCACAAAACGCGTTGTGTCATTGTAAGATGAATGTATCTTATGTCCCTAGCATCTCCCTTGTGTGTCAGCCGATGTGTGGATGGCTATCTCTATGATACACCACTCTTCTCACCCCCTCAATAGAACTCAATGTCCTCATTGAGTGGCGCCACACACTCTGACATCCGACCAAGGGTTTGCTCTAATACCACTTGTAACATCCCGCCTACTCAGACCACAATAATGTCCGCTTTGCCCGCAGGCTCACAGCTTTGCTTTTGTGGCCCTCATGTGAGGCTTTCCGGCAGGTCACCCATACCAGTGCTACTCTCACATGAGCACGCTTAAATGCCAGTTCCTAAGAACCCCACTCGCAGTAGACCACAAAACGCGTTGTTTCTAGTAAGGCCAAGATATTACTTATATACCCAGCATCACTCCAAGCCACAGCCGATGTGAGATTTGCCTAGGGTGTTACAGTTTAGGGTTTTCTGGGAGAAATGTGAACTTGGATCGCGTCAGGTATCCACCGATACTGCAACATGTAGAACTAGGGCTCGAACCTATGCAAGTTGGCGTGTACGAAATGGGTAAACTAGTCGACTAAGGGTTCCAACCCTTTAGGGTTTCGACCCTATGACCAGTCAACATGGAAAGTATGAATAGATAGGGGGATTTTAGGGTTTTATGCGTGTTATGTGAATCTCTATAATTCCCTTGGTATTTATAAGGAACCTAGGAACATTAAAGTAGGATTATGATTCTCCCATAATTATCCCTAAGCACTCCTAGTTTTATCAGAAATCAAACTCAACCCTTCCCTTCCCACAAGGAGGGTCGGCCGAACCCACAACCGTATATAGGGTTTCTGGTTTTGCCTTTTTAGTGCTTATATATTTATCTGAAAGATAAATATATAACATCTGGATAATTATTGTTTTACCCCACTCTATGAAAATACTACTATATTTTCATTTCCTCATTACCCTTATATCATTTCGTTACTAGTTTCTCATTTCCACTTGCATGGTCTGTTTAATGTGCATCGGTGTGACCCTTCGGCATTTCTTTGAAGGCTAACATTGAAAGATGTTGTTTCTTTGCACATAATCCTTTCAGACTCCCATTTGTGCAAAGGAACAACATAAAAACCACTTTCACGGTACCATGCGATCATGAGCAAGATATTGAAGTATCCAGCTCACATAAACTGAGTTAATACCCAAGTAGTCATTTACCGACTCAAGCATTCTTGATGAGGTGTAATTTTATACGTTTTTAGGGGGCATTTAGCCTCTAAATTCGTGTATATTTGATCATTTATTGCTCTAAATCGTTTCTATTTGAGTTTTAGGTACTTGGGAACCAAATGCTGGAAAAGGATGCATTTTGGGCTCGTTGGACGGGAAAATGAAGAAAACGAGAACACCGGGGAAAACGTCATGAAAAGGCTCCGTGACGGCGTCACGGCCAAATGTGTGACACCGTCACCTATGTAAGGTTGACTATTCAGGCTCCTGAGACGACCTCAAGATGACGGTATCAAGACCAAGATTGTGAAGGCTGACGGCGTCACAACTCCTAAGTGACGACGTCACAACTAAGTTGGTGCAATAATGAAACCTTAGATGATGGCGAGCTGGCGGCGTCACACTTAACAAGCGACTCCGTCACATTTGTAAATCTATATATATTTTCGCATTGTTTTCATTGTAAAGTGTGCAACTATATATAGATTTACAATGAAAACAATGCGACTCCAAACCCTAGCTGATTTAAGGTGTTTTTCCGTCCTTCTGGCCATAAATACTTCAATGTATTGATAAGATAAGTTATTTAATCAATCATTCAATTACATTTACTTGTGATTGTTTGATTTCTTTACTTGATTTTCTTTTCATTACTATGCTAGGCTAAACTTAATAGTATTTTCTTAGGATTGCATGAAACCTAGTGGTTGATTATTGTGTGTCGTCTCTTGTTGATTAGTGATTTGTGTTAAGAGTTGAAAATTGGCTAGGTCAAATTATGCTAGCTTGAACGTCCACCAAAACGTGTAGCTAATAATTAGTTAACTTGATATTCGTTGTATTTAATGCGTGAAATTTGCTCGTATTGTGGAAATTGAGATAAAAGGGCATTCTTAGGCGCCGCTCAATTAGAACATAGTTCATAGGAGTTAGGGCTTGACCACCCCTCGATTGGTAATAAGGAATACAACGCCACTAATTAGACAAGGACAATTCGACTAATCAATAAAAGATTACTAAGGAGTAGTGGAATTCTAAGTAAATACACTTTCATCATACTTGAAGTTCAGCAATTTACTTTTCCCTACATTTAGTTTAGATTTAGTTTAGTTAGTAGTAGTTATTAGTTTAAAAACCAAACTCTTAAAACCCGATATTTTGCTTGCGTTTTAATAATAATAAAAGACCAAAAATAATCTTCCCCCAACCCTTAGACTTAATTCTACATACACTTTGAGCCTACCTCACTATTCCCCTAGAGAATGGTCAATCCCCCATGTCTTACCTATACTACACTACAACGATTAAGTACTCTGCCTAAGAGGATTGTAAAACTTCTTGTGTTTTGCAATAATCCACATCAATTCCCTAGCTGAGGTTTGTTCCTCTGTTTCTCTCAAATTGCAACGAGTTTGTAACCTTTAAAATTCACCCGAATATTCGGTTACGGTTCTCTTATCTTGAACACAATTATGATATTGTTGGTACAAAATGTGTTCAATATTCGGGGGTAAAAACCTACCTTTGATCATTTTTTTTTTCATTCTTGTCCAAGTATCCACGAGTTTCTTTCCTTGTATGTGACAAATGGTAATTTTCACGCATTAATTTAATAATAAATATTTATTTATTATTTTTAAATTGAGTATTTTAAGCTTAAATGCATGTTTCTGCATGTTTCGGAGCATTTCTGAACATTTTTGGGAGCTGTCCTGCACACTGTAGCTTACAGTCATTGCTGAAAAAGTTTAATTTTGTCAGTAAGCGTAAAATTATTCTATTTTAATAGTTACTGACAAGTTTCGTAATTAACTGAGAGTTTTCTCACATTTTACTGGAAAGCAACTCCGCGCGCGAACCGACACTATAGTATATATGGTAACAGTCAAATACATACATTTTTGAGTCAGTAATAATATTTTATTACATTTCTGACAAAAACGTCTATAAAACTTTATTTTACGTATACGTGTCCAAAAACGTCAAACCAGGATTTTACGGTAACATTTAAGCTCAAACCGACACACGATACACCAACGAGGATCAAAATAACTCTTCCCCCTCTTTGTTTTGTCCCCTAGCCGGCCATGATAGCCCTCCCCCAAGTGTGAACAAAAATCTCACCACTAAGTGGGATATTATGTTTATAAACTATGCATGTTTCCCTAAATGACACACAAACAAATATACCTATCCACATTTGCTCTCAAACAATACCTAGATCATTTTTCTTCATCACAACTCACGGCCACACATAAAATTTCAAGATCCACAAGTTTTTGTTGAAGTTCAAGCTAATCGGGGTGTACTTTCAAGAATTTTAGGTTAAACGGAACGTATTGTGGGTAAATTTGGAGCATTTTGGGTTGTTCTTTGTTCCTCCTAGCCTCGTTAAAAAACCATCTTTGTAAGGAAACATCAAAACTTTTCTCATCTTGTTCAATTCATGTTCATTTGATGTCTAATGATATTATCAAATGCTAAATGTGTATGTTTTGCTAAAATGAAAAAAGTTAGGGTTTGATTATATATATACATATGCTCGACATTTTTATAGTTTTGTACAAATTAAAGTATTTCTTGCTTGTGTGGTAAATCTTGTTGCTTGTGGTACTAGTTTGATGATACAAATGTGATTAGTGTTAATTACGCGAGTTTAAGAAAATATATACACTTTTATGTGTATATATACTAATCGGCCATAAATAAAAATACATAATTATTGGGGTTTTGAAAAACATAAAATTTTGGCTCAAGTGGTGAAATGGTGGAATTTATGCTTAAAAACTTATTATTGATAACTTATTGTATAAGCCGTAACGAATTGTGTTTAACCCGTAAAAAAACAATTTTTGGTCGAATGGTACTATTTGGGTCGATTATATTGAATTTTGACAAAGTTTGACTTTTTACCTTAATAACTTATTTATAAGTACTTAATTGGTTTAATTAAATTTCGATACGTAACTAATTACACTAATAAGGAAAATGGGCTTAAATTAATAATTTGGGCCATAGGGGTGTTCGGTGACTGTTGGGCCGAGCCCAATAAGAAAACCAACATCTTTGACTTTTTGACCAAACGCGATAACGAACGTGTTAAATTGATTTTTAGAAACGTAACGATATATATATATCGTAACTTAAAAAGGCTAAATAGTTTTCGGGCTAAAACTGGACTATTGGGCCCATTAAGGGATTTCTCGGCCCAATAAACATTTCGGGTGACGAAAATGAGTTTCAAAACATATTTCGACTCACTATAACTATTTTTACATACCGAAACGATATATATCGATTAAAACCATTTTGGACTCGTTTTGACACGTTAAGCCCAATAAGGCTAATAAATGGACTTTTGGCCCAATTTCATAAACATTGACTTTTGTTGACATTTTAATTTATTTTGACTAAACGTTGACCTTGTATCGAAATCTAATGTTAATAAGTAAGCGTAACGATAACTATATTTATGGCGATAAGTATATTTATAACGATAAATATATATTACGGACTAGTTCTGCAATTATAGTTAACAAAATGGATTATTTGAGGGAATTGCAACACTTGAGAAAAATGAAAATGTTGAACAAACGAATGGGTCATGCCCAAATTTTCTTATATTTACAACACTTAGAGTATTTTGATAAAAATACTTGTACTTATTTAGTTTCCTAAATACTTAATATTTATTTCAAATTTCCTTATAATTAAAATTATATTATAAATATATTTATAATATAATATTCCTCCACTAACACTATTATTGTAACACCCCAACCCGACACGGGTCAAAATGCCACATTATGGTGTCCATCAGAACAAACAAACGCAAGCGGAAGACTTATAAACATAAAAGTTACAAAGGTATTCTAGAATAATAAAGAAATATTAACTCTAAACATGGTGAGTTCCAAAACTGAAATACAAATCCAAACTAAATCTAACTGAAAATGAAACTAAATCTAATCCAGAAGCAAATGGGTGTCAAATCATCAGGATGGTCCACTAAAAGCTTCTATGCACTCTCCACTCAATCCTAGCTTCCAACATAAAACCTGCCGCAGAAAAAGAAATGCGGTTGAGCTTAAAAAGCCCAGTGAACAGATATATAACAAACGAATAATCGAAACATAGATAAGTATAGGAAAAAGAAATCATAAGCTCCTGCTGAAATGAATATCATCTGTCAAATGCATAAGAGATCAACGATAACTGAACAAATATCATAAGTCAACTGAATGAAGCGTCATAAAGATATCAAGTGCAAGCATAATCAGATAGTAGTAAGAATCAAAGAGCACGTATCAACAAAGGCTTGTCTAAACGAGACGCTCGAATAGACATACGAAACATAAGAAAGCCACGAGCCGACCTACCCGAGACACTCGAATAGATCTCAAATCACATAATCACGTATCCATATATCCGTCAAATCATAAGTGCATGAAGATGGGAGACCTCTAAGTACCAAATGGAGTAGCTAGCTCCCAAACGTGAAGTAGTGTAAGCACACACTCACATTCACCCTACACAAAATCCGACATACCTAGGATGCATCCATACGCCCCCTCCTACAAAACAAATCATATATACACCTGCTCGCATGACAAGTATATACACGTATAATGGCCAAGAGATCTCATATCATATCATATCATATCAAAATGGGGACGCCGTGGATCAATCACATCTCCACATAAAGTGTCATGCCATTGGTGCTTCAATGACACGGCCATGGTACCTCCTTGACTAGATAAAAACTCGGGCATCAGAACAGAATAAATCATATCATATCATATCGAATCATCATATAATATTCAAACAGAACGTATCAAACTGAACTGAATCATATCATAGCAAATGGATAGCAATGAATATCATAGCAACCGAATAGCAGACGGATATCAAATCATATAATCATATCAGAGAAATCATATCAACGAATCATATCAAAAGGGATAATAGCAATGGCTCATATGAAAAGGGATCATAGCAAAGTCAAGGATCAAAGAGTCATGAGAGAAAGCACCCTTACTGAAAAAGTGTAGAATATCTGTACCTCAAACCGCAAATGAAACCGTATCAGAAACACAAGGATTGAAAGATACTCCTTCTTCAGCGAATCTACACGAATTAATGATCGTCTTATTATATGTAAGCTCATTTTAAATCAGATTACTCATTTTAGGTTTCTTTCTATTTTTAGAAACTTTCCATTTTTAGTAACTTGCCAAATATAGCAACTTTCCAAAAATATTAACTTTCCATTTATAGTAAGTTATCACTTTAAGTAACTTAACCATTTTAAGTAACTTTCTATTTTTAGCAGGTTTTCTGAACTAGTAAGTTTCCAAATTAGTAAGTTTTCCGAATTAGTAATTTTATACTTTAGTGTTATAGATGATAATTACATAAACTTAGAGGTTAAAAATGACAATTTCATAGTCTAGGGTTTATTATGACAATTTAGTAAAGTTTAGGGTAATAAGTGTAATTTATCAAAGTTTAAGGTTTATATTGTAACTAATCTCTATAATTGACCAAATTATGACTTAGCCGATTTTAGAAGCCACACAATATTTTCCGGTTCAAAATGAGTTCGAAACAAACAAAACATACTCACATTCACACTCTCGAATACACACACTCAATAAAAGACACAAAAGCTAGATAAATACAAGTTTTGGCAAGTCTAGACCGAACCTCAACTCCCTTTTTAACCAATTCTTAATGCTTGCATCAATATATAACGTGTGACAAAAATATGTGACCATGATTTTACGTATAACGACCCGAGTACACTAACTCACACGTATATAAATAAGACACAAAACATTTTAGCCAATCAAAATCTTTTGTCTACGTATAACCCATGCATGAGCATATCAAAATAGTTTACTGATGCCTTATATAGGTTTTATGATTAATGAGAAAAACACAAATGCATAAACATGCATTGACTCAATCTCCACAGCCTCTATCATGCATGCATATCACAGTACATGCAATAAACAACATTCTCTTGTCCTTAGTCCCATGCATAAGTTAACACACACACACACGTGTTACTCATGCATACAGAAGATCGAGCCAACACATACAAACTTTCGCGACACAAAAACAAATCCGAGACACCCTTTATTATATTGTGCGATTCGAAAACAATACCAAAAGGAAACATGCATTTTACTCTTCTCTTATAGCTCGTATAGGTTAGGTTACCAAACAGTTTGATGTCGTATAATAATAGGCCAAGATCACAGCCCGAAAAAAAAGCATGTTAGGTCGATTATATTAGTTTCTAATCTTTTTTTCATGTGTCAAAATATATAAGCTATTCGTATACTGTTTTAACAAGATAAAAGCTTAGCACTTATACCAGATTCATGATCGTATACATGTTTATCTTTAGGTTATGTTTTACATGTTGTAAACGTATATATATATATATATATATATGTTGTATATATATATATATATATATATATATATATATATATAATTGTAAACGTATATATATATATATATATATATATATATATATATATACATATATATATGTTGTATGCATGTCGAGAAGATTTAAAAATTGAAACGATAAACGTTACCTTCGAGACTGAATATTACAAGACCAAAGAAACACAAAGAGAACCCACGAATCAAGCCCCCTTTCGAATCCAATAATACTCACGATCAGAACAAGTATAATCCGATCACCACTCCACCTTCGTACCTTCTTTTCTTAGAGAAGACAATGAGCAGTCGATGCATACAAGTTGTAGAGTTTTATGTATGAGTTTGAAGTGGTTATGTGCGGTTGTATAAATGAGAAATGAAAGGGTGTTATAGGCTGAAGGTGGCCGAATATAGGGGATGATTGGGAGACTCAATCCACTCCAAATCTTTCAAACACTATTAACATATCTTAAGTATCCATGTTGTGTACAAAAAAAAATTAAATCATTCCCTAAAAGGACTATGTAAACGTGTGATATCCAAAATAAGAAAAGGGTGTTTATTTTATGAAGCATGTTGTGTCGATTTTATATCTTACATAAGTAACATGTTTAATATTATGTCGCTTTCCAATTATAATTCTCCAATACTTGGGTTATGTTCACAAACTTCTGTAAAAATTCAAATTATATGGGAAATTAGGAAAGACGGATTTTAGGGTTTTACAATTCTTCCCCTCTAAAAAGAAAATTTTCGTCCTCAAAAATTGGAGTCGCATAAGTTAGACGGAACGTAGCAAATCACAAAAGAACGTCACAATTAACCTCACGCTCGGGGAGGTCCTTCCAACAGAATCTTCGCAAACAGAATATTTGCTCATGACTCGATCCCGACAACAAGGATAGCCCCAGGCTCTCCACAGAACACAAATCATAACAAATCTGATTCCAGCGAATACGAAACAAATGCGTAGCAGATGACAGATGACAGATGATAGTTGAAATCTCACAAAGAGATACATGAAACACATATACCTACGAGGCAAACACGGAGATAGTACTAAATGATAAATCTTCATCAACTCTTACTGAATTCGGAACGAACAAAGGAACTTGCCAAAGTCGGAGGAGCACAAATCGAATCATCTAACGTATCAAGAGTCTCATAAAGAGATGGGTAATATATTCGTACTGACGATCAACAAAGCACAATCAGCGTATCAAAACATATCAGAAGGTATAACAGAATGGTAGAATAATCGTACAGATGAGAACGAATCCGAGATCTTATGTGTCGCGAACTAAAGCTTCCTCAAATGCCAAGACGTCCAACTCTTTTGTGTCTTTTCTGAAAGCGTGCTGCAAAGCGCGACTCTCTATCACGATCACTGCAGGTGCGCCATGTCGCTTGAATAATCTTCTGCCGAAAGAAGTCTCTGTCAATCTTCCAAGTGAGCAGCCCTAGTCAAACGATCCACTGCAACTCCACTCGTGTTGTTCTTCCTGCCTGTGCACGGAAATCTCGTTGTAGTCACCACCGTCTTCATACCATCCCATCCAGCTCCTGCTTCAAGTCTCTATTCATCATAGTACTACTAAGATGGATAGAGTAATTAGAACTGTATGCTTCGATCGACTGCTTCCTTTGAGTCTCCTAGCATAGATGATCTTCTTCCGTCTTCCTCCTAAGCTTCTTCATGTCTTCCTCCTTGAGTAGAACAAATCTCCTTCCAGCTTCTCAAAATCATCCTCTCAAGCTTCCTCCAATAAAAGTTATTCTTCGAGAAATATCACACAGGCTTCTTCTGACGTAGAAATGTCAACACAAAAATACAAAGATGATCCTCGTGCTTCTCTTTCGTCCTCGAACATACCAATATGTCATACTATGACAAATTGTCCAAGTATTCATGAAAGACACGATTCATCAATCCAGAGAAATATACGGAGTAGTAGCCAATACAATTGGCATCACAACGCTCATAGAGATCATAACGAATACGAAAAACAATTCTAGGAATATCTCGCTCCTTCACACAAAACATGATACGATTTAGCTTCCAGAAATCAATCCACAACTTCATGCTATCATCATTCTTCTCCCCGAATAGACAGAAGCACATCAAAGATACACACTTGCACAGATGAAACCACTTCCTAGAAGTTGGTTCTTCAATTCTTTCCTTTCTACGAGTTTTCAAAACAAAGGTGATCATAAATGTTTACAAGGTTGGGAACCATGGTACAGAATTTCGAGTTTCTCAAATCGCCAAAGATAACAAATCTAATATGACTGTTGTTAGCATCTCGATGCTCAGTCAACAAATCCATATTCAGAATAATATCGAATCGAACATTTCCAACGGAAACAGATTAGCAGAACGAACTCATCTTCAAATATCTTCAACATGCATCGAACAATTCGGATACTCGTGATGGAAAATCATAAGATTTCTCGTAGAGATAGAATAGGTAAGGCAAAAAAAAATAATTAAAAAAAAATCGATAATGTAGAAGGAACCTTAGTATGCTTATCAGAAGCAAGAGAAACCACAGAATGTGTCGAACACATCAGATTCATACATACGCGAATTCTCTGAACGGACGAAAAGGCATCTAAACGAATCAAAAATCGAAGTTCGAAAGAAAATGATAATCCTCGGAAACTGAAACCTATAAAGCATTACTACAAGTATCAAAGTGTTCTAAACTTATGTTGCGTATCCCGATAAATTCTTTTAAGTCTCCAGAACGAATGATCTTATAAAGGCTCAACTAAAAGCAGAGGCAGAAATCAGAGTGACGCGGAAGCAAGATAACTAACTAACGTCTTATCGTATAATCTAACCAATCCTCACCGGTCATAACTAAAGTTCCTAAGGGGAGAAACCTAAAGCAAATCCTTCCAAGGTTATTCCATAAGCTCCTAAGGTGCAAATCTAAGGGTCCAAATCTTCACAGGCCATAACTTATGTACTACAAGTCGCAGCCTGAGCTCTGATACCATAATTGTAACACCCCAACCCGACACGGGTCAAAATGACACATTATGGTGTCCATCAGAACAAACAAACGCAAGCGGAAGACTTATAAACATAAAAGTTCCAAAGGTATTCTAGAATAATAAATAAATACTAACTCTAAACATGGTGAGTTCCAAAACTGAAATACAAATCCAAGCTAAATCTAACTGAAAATGAAACTAAATCTAATCCAGAAGCAAATGGGTGTCTAATCATCAGGATGGTCCACTAAAAGCTTCTATGCACTCTTCACTCAATCCCAGCTTCCAACCTAAAACCTACCGCAGGAAAAGAAATGCGGCTGAGCTTAAAAAGCCTAGTGAACAGATATATAACAAAGGAATAATCGAAACATAGATAAGTATAGGAAAAAGAAATCATAAGCTCCTGCTGAAATGAATATCATCTGTCAAATGCATAAGAGATCAACGATAACTGAACAAATATCATAATTCAACTAAATGAAGCGTCATAAAGATATCAAGTGCAAGCATAATTAGATAGTAGTAAGAATCAAAGAGCACGTATCAACAAAGGCTTGTCTAAACGAGACGCTCGAATAGACATACGAAACATAAGAAAGCCACGAGCCGACCTACCCGAGACACTCAAATAGATCTTAAATCACATAATCACATATCCATATATCCGTCAAATCATAAGTGCATGAAGATGGGAGACCTCTAAGTACCAAATGGAGTAGCTAGCTCCCAAACGTGAAGAATTGTAAGCACACACTCACATTCACCCTACACAAAATCCGACATACCTAGGATGCATCCATACGCCCCCTCCTACAAAACAAATCATATATACACCTGCTCGCATGACAAGTATATACACGTATAATGGCCAAGAGATCTCATATCATATCATATCATATCAAAATGGGGACGTCGTGGATCAATCACACCTCCACAGAAAGTGTCATGCCATTGGTGCTTCAATGACACAGCCATGGTACCTCCATGACTAGATAAAAACTCGGGCATCAGAACAGAACAAATCATATCATATCATATCGAATCATCATATAATATTCAAACAGAACGTATCAAACTGAACTGAATCATATCATAGCAAATGGATAGCAATGAATATCATAGCAACCGAATAGCAGACGGATATCAAATCATAGAATCATATCAGAGAAATCATATCAACGAATCATATCAAAAGGGATCATAACAATGGGTCATATCAAAAGGGATCATAGCAAAGTCAAGGATCAAAGAGTCATGAGAGAAAGCACCCTTACTGAAAAAGGGTAGAATATCTGTACCTCAAACCGCAAATGAAACCATATCAGAAACACAAGGATTGAAAGATACTCCTTCTTCAGCGAATCTAATCGAAATTAATGATCGTCTTATTATATGTAAGTTCATTTTAAATCAGATTACTCATTTTAGGTTTCTTTCTATTTTTAGAAACTTTCCATTTTTAGTAACTTGTCAAATATAGTAACTTTCCAAAAATTGTAACTTTCCATTTATAGCAAGTTTCCACTTTAAGTAACTTAACTATTTTAAGTAACTTTCTATTTTTAGCAGGTTTACCGAACTAGTAAGTTTCCAAATTAGTAAGTTTTCCGAATTAGTAATTTTATACTTTAGTGTTATAGATGATAATTACGTAAACTTAGATGTTAAAAATGACAATTTCATAGTCTAGGGTTTATTATGACAATTTAGTAAAGTTTAGGGTAATAAGTGTAATTTATCAAAGTTTAAGGTTTATATTGTAACTAATCTCTATAATTGACCAAATTATGACTTAGCCTATTTTAGAAGCCACACAATATTTTCCGGATCAAAATGAGTTCGAAACAAACAAAACATACTCACATTCACACTCTCGAATACACACACTCAATAAAAGGCACAAAAGCTAGATAAACACAAGGTTTGGCAAGTCTAGACCGAACCTCAACTCCCTTCTTAACCAATTCTTAATGCTTGCATCAATATATAACGTGTGACAAAAATATGTGACCATGATTTTACGTATAACGACCCGAGTAGACTAACTCACACGTATATAAATAAGACACAAAACATTTTAGCCAATCAAAATCTTTTGTCTAAGTATAACCCATGCATGAGCATATCAAAATAGTTTACTGATGCCTTATATAGGTTTTATGATTAATGAGCAAAACACAAATGCATAAACATGCATTGACTCAATCTCAACAGCCTCTATCATGCATGTACATCACAATACATGCAATAAACAACAATTTCTTGTCCTTAGTCCCATGCATAAGTCGACACACACACTCACGTTACTCATGCATACAGAAGATCGAGCCAACACATACAAACCTTCGCGACACAAAAACAAATCCGAGACACCCTTTATTATATTGTGCGATTTGAAAACAATACCAAAAGGAAAAATGCATTTTACTCTTCTCTTATAGCTCGTATAGGTTAGGTTACCAAACAGTTTGATGTCGTATAATAATAGGCCAAGATCACAGCCCGAAAACAAAGCATGTTAGGTCGATTATATTAGTTTCTCATCGTTATTTCATGTGTCAAAATATATAAGCTATTCGTATACTATTTTAACAAGATAAAAGCTTAACACTTATACCAGATTCATGATCGTATACATGTTTATCTTTATGTTATGTTTTACATGTTGTAAACGTGTATAATATACATATAATATATATATATATATATATATATATATATTATATATATATATATATATATATATATATATGTTGTATGCACTTATTGACTAGCAGATTCTATCATTAAGGTGAGTTTATAGCCCCATTTTCTTATAAGTACTTTTTTATAAACCTTGGGGTGAGAAACATGCAAAACTGTTTTCATGGACCAAAAACTGAACTTTTGTTTTACACACTGGTATGCGGAAAAACCTAAGTTTGCTAGAATCCCATTGCGCCCACTATCATCAGCCGTCAATTCTTTCCAGGAAACGCGTATGATATAAATAGATCTATTGGGGGTGACTCCCCCATTCGGTTGGCCTGCCAGGTCAATGCGGATGTATACCATGATGGATTTCTGCCGAGTGACCGAGGATTATCACTCGCGGGCACCCTTATTTCCTATGCCTTTGGCATACTGTTTGTCTAGTTTCGGTTGGATGAGCTTAGTGTTGCATACAGCATTAGTGTGTGTTTGCTGAATTATTTGCTATGGTCCATATGTGCTTACTTGCTTTAAACCTATGAACTCACCAGCGTTAGCTGACTTTTAGCCTGTTTTTCAGGTGCTTAAGTATGTATGTATGGAAGGCACGGCATTGCATCAGTTATAAGTATCAGAAGTATTTTTTACACATGTGTTAAACTCTGATTTGGGACAGTCATGTAAACGGGCCTTGTTTTTATTAAAACTTGAACTTGTGTATCACATTTGACTTTGGCAATGTACAACATTTTAAAATGGATCTTTAAATCCGTACTCTATATCTTTGTGTTATGATTACCAATTTAGTAACACCCAAACGTATGCTTCCGCTAAATCTATATTTTGGGGGTGTTACAGATTGGCATCAGAGCCTAGGTTATAGAGAATTAGGTAAATTAAAAACCTAAACTATAACCACTTTTGTAAAGACGTCCTTTATGACCGCCAGATGCATGCCTGCCTCGTTTGCCATGATTTGATCGCTATTTGCTTTATATGATTAAGTGCTATACTTGTGCTTTGAGTATTTACTTAACATATATAATATAGGTATTTTCTATATACTTACACATGCCGCACCATATTTGTCACAGACCATGTCTCGTTAGTTCGATGTTTCGGAGAGCATACTGTTTGCTGGACACTCTTCTCCTTCTCGACGACCAGTCCCATTTGCGGATGACCCATTAATGGAGGTTGTCAGAGCCGCTGCTCAGCTTGCACACACCACTCCAGCATCAGTTTCACCATTCCTAACTCGTTATGCTTCAGCTCACCGTTCATCTCCAGCTCAGCTTTATACCCTCTCTTAGCCTGCTCAGACTGTACCATCCATCAGACGCCGACCCTCTTATAGGAGAGTCCGTAGGCATCGTATACAGCTTTCATCTGTGTTGTCATCACCACTCAGGAGGACCCGTCATGGTTATACGGATACCTCTACTCCATCATCATCATCTCAGTCACCTATGTCATCTATAGATCATTCCCCTCCCCGTCAGAGATTACGGAGGTCTGTTCAGTCTTACTCTTATGAGGATAAGGATCCAGTGGAGGATCCAGTTCAGGTTCAGGTAGAGCCCGCACCAGCAGTGACAGCACCCATCGAGCACGCTCTTGTTCATGCGTGTATTGACAGTGACAGAGGGGTACCTATAGATGTGGATCAGGTGTTTTTGCCACGTGATGGAAAGGGGGTTATTGAGGATGTTCTAGGGGTATTTGAGATCGGGCAGAGTTCCAGGGATGCCCAGATATAGGATGTGAGTGATACCCAGTGGATCAACATCATTTGTGATACCAGCATGGGTATGCGTGCTGCCAGCCCAGAGTATGTCCCATCATCTCCTTCATTTGTGCCACCTCCTTCACCGTTACCTTCTCCGATTCCATCTCTAGTGACTTCTCCGTTTCCCCAGGCCTCACTAGCTGCGGATGAGGAGCTCACTGTTATGGGGCAGGTATTTGTTTAGCTGGCTAACCAAGCCAACTTACTCGATGTTCATTCAGATCGGATTGGGAGGTTAGAGCAGGCTGATCGCATTCAGAGTGTAGAGAGACGGATTGGGACAGTAGATAGAGTTGCTTGTGTATTGTTTGAGGAGATGTTTGCTGACCGCAGGGAGATAGTTGGCCTGCGAGCTAGGTTTGACGCGTTTGAGAGTGTTGGGAATAAAATGTTCAAGTCAAAGAGCCTGCCAGATATGCCAAGAGCCTGCTAGTTGATTTTGAAGAAGATGAAGATGTACTAACAGTACCTTCTGGGTGAGAAGGTACTGCTAGTTGATAAAGGTCCTGCCAAGATTATGATCAAGTTGATAGATATTTGTTTGTAGATATTTGTTGAATTATTAGTCTTTGTACAATGTAATACGTAATGTAGAAGTAGTTCAGTCTTCACATGTTTGTGCAGAAGAATATACAGAGTTGTTACATTGGTAGTTGTATTTAATTGTAGGCTAGAATAGTCAAAGTATATTATTATATTCAACAACTTGACAACTTGTAATAAGGGTACCTTATTCTATAAAAGGTTCCCTTAGTCACCACCCTCATGCTTGCATCTCTTCAACTAATAACCAAAACAGAACAACCTCTCTAGTAACTTAGTTACTCATTTCACAAATCCTTTTACAATCAAAGATTCAAGGTTACTTTGTAATCCTGGTGATAGTTAGATCATCCGTATTATTTCATCAATAATATTGAATCGTTTTGTGTTACTAAAGTTGTGTTCATTGCTCATTATTATTCACGTTTATATACTCATCACCTTTGTGTTCTTTTAAAGTGTGTTATAGTAGATTCCGCATACTACATCACATTCATACATAAATATCCCAAACACATTATTAAGATTAACATCCCAAGTGTTTGTATAATCCTTCACAAGTGGTATCAGAGCTAGGCTGATATTTACAATTTAAAAGAACAATGGATGTTGAACACATTCAAACCAATGTTGCTGCAAAACTTCCATTACTCAAACAAAATGAGTTTGATATGTGGAGACTGAGGGTAGAACAATACTTTCAAGTGCAAGACTATGCACTTTGGGAGATCATTGAAGAAGGAAAGAAACTGCACTGTGCACATGTGCAAGTAAACCCAACAAGCGCAGAAGAAAGAATTCAAAAGAGAAATGATCTAAAAGCCAGGAGTATGCTACTGATGACTATTCCAAATGATCAGCTTTTGATCTTCAACAAGTACAAATGTGCTAAAACCCTTTTTGAAGCTATTGTGGCTAGATTTGGTGGAAATGATGCCACCAAGAAAACTCAGAAAACTCTCCTCAAACATCAGTTTGAAAACTTTGCAGCCACAACAAATGAGTCTTTGGACAGCATGTTCAATAGACTTCAAAAGCTTTCAAGTCAGTTAGCCATCCATGAAGTGATGATAACTCAAGAGGACTTAAACTCCAAATTCCTTAGGAGTTTACCCTCTGAATGGTCCATGCATGTCATTGTCTGGAAAAACAAACCAGACATTGATCAGATGAGTCTTAATGATCTCTACAACAACTTCAAAATAGTAGAGCATGAAGTAAAGAAGACTACTGGTTCAAGCTCAGGAAATATGGCTTTTGTATCATCTCCAAGCACCTCAAGAGTTGTAGATGAAGAAAAAGATGGCAGAGAAGAAGGTACTGCCAACACAAACTTTGGTACTGCCAGTACTTCCAGCAGTACCAAAACCATTCTAGATGAAACTATTGGGTGTGCCTTCCTAACATCACAACACAATGGGTCCATATTAACTTTTGAAGACCTTCAAGAGATCAATCCTGATGATCTTGAAGAAATGGACATAAAGTGGCAACTTTCACTTCTGAGCATAAGGGCTAAGAAGTTGCTGACGAGGACTGGAAAGAAGATTATCATAGATGGTAATGAGCCTGCTGGGTATGACAAGTCCAAAGTGGAGTGTTACAACTGCCACATGAAGGGTCTCTACTCAAGACAGTGTAGAAGACCAAAGAAGCAGGATGACAAGGGAAGAGGGTTTGAGAACAGGAATAAAGGAAGCTTTGAGAAGAAAGGAAGCTTTGAGAGCAAGAGTAAGGCTGTGGAAGTCACTGAGCCTAAAGCTATGGTAGCTATTGATGGGATGGGTTTTGATTGGAGTTTTATGGGTGAAGAGGAGTCAACTTCAGATGAATTGGCTTTAATGGCTTTCTCCACTCCTGAGGTACAAATTACAAAATGTTCTAATACTTGCAAAGTTTTTGAAGAATTACAAACTCTTATAAAACTTTATGATGAACTGAAAGTAGAAGAAAGAAAAACACATCAAGACCTAGTCAATCATAAGTGTGGTATGGCTAAACTTGAAAAGCAAATAATCCATTTTAGGGAAAATGAACTCACTTTTTCTGATGCAAAAGCTATTCTTAATAGACAAATATTTTTGAAAGACGCAGAAATAAAAATGTTAAGAACTAAGTGTGCTAAAGTGACTTTGGCAAGGGATAATATTCAACTAACAGTTACCACTTTGGAAACTGCTTCTGATTGTACTAGAAGCATAGTTGAAAATCAGATGAATAAGATAATCAAATCAGGAATTGGATACAATACTTGTCCACCTCCTTATAGAGGAATCCCTTGTCCCCCAGGATCAGATCTTGCAGAATCAGGTTTACATGAAATCATCAACAAACCACTAGCTAAACCTGTAGAGAAAAGTGAACCTGTTGAGAGTGCTAAGATTGCTTCACTCTCTAAGGTGCTCACTGATAAGAAACCAGATGTTCTAATTATTGAAGATTGGATATCTGATGATGATGAAGAAGAGACTGTTTCAACCAAAGGAAACAAAGTAGGACCAATTAGTCCTAAAAGAGTAGAGATTAAGACTAAGGCTAAAGCTGTTCTAAAAACAGTTGAAAGTTGTGAAAAATGTAATAACAAACCTAGAGGTAGCCAAAGAAATTGGAACAATCTTAAGTCACAACAACTAGGTGATAATTTTGTTATATACAATAAGGCTTGTTATTACTGTGGTAGTTTTAATCATCTTCATGCTTATTGTAACAACTGGGTTTCTGGGAGTAAATCAAAGTCTAAAACAAATGAAACTCACCCCAGAAAATGTTTTGTGAAGTCTAACATACCAAAGGTTAAACATACTTTTAGACAAAATAAGCCTGCTAATACAAAACCAACTGATAAGGGTGCAAGAAACACTTTCAAATATGCACCAAAAGTTGTGAATTGTCCTATTCAAAAGAAATCTGTGGTCAAAACACAAATTTGGAGACCAAAACCAAAAGGTCCTGCTAGACCAAATGGTACTGCCAAAATTGGTACTGATAGACCCAAAGACCACAAAATGGATTAAAAAGGAAAATGTTGTTAAGTCCTCAGCATGTTGGATATGGAAACCACTCCAATCAAAAGGTGCATCAACAATCCTAAAGAGGTTTGATTTCATTGATTCAAGAGGCAAACCCAAGTCTGTCATGGCTTGGGTACCCCAAGGAAACTAATATGTTTATTCATGTGCAGGAACATTCAACTGATATTGGTGATCAAGGATATGTAGATAGTGGATGTTCAAGGCACATGACAGGCAACATGTCTTTTCTCACATACTTCAAAACATTTGATGCAGGATATGTTACCTTTGGGGGAGGAATAAAAGGAAAGATTACTGGTAAAGGTACTATCAAAACCAGTAAATTAGATTTTGAAAATGTGTACTTTGTGAAAGAGCTTCAGTTTAATCTCCTTAGTGTCTCACAAATGTGTGACAAAAAGAACAATGTTCTATTTACTGACAATGAATGTATGGTTCTTTCTTCTGATTTTAAAATGCCTGATGAAGATCAGATCCTTCTTAAGATCCCAAAAAAGGAACAATATGTACAGTGTTGATTTAAAGAACATTGATCCTAAGGAGAGTTTAACTTGTTTAGTAGCAAAAGCCTCATTGGATGAATCTATACTTTGGCATAAAGGCTTGGTCATGTAAACTTTAAAACAATCAATACAATTGCAAAATATGATTTGGTGAGAGGTTTACCCAAAAAGATTTTTCAAAATGATCAAACCTGTGTTGATTGTCTAAAAGGCAAACAACATAGAGCTTCTTGTAAGCCCAAGACCCATAACTCAATTTCTCAGGCTTTATACATGCTTCATATGGATCTTTTTGGTCCTACTAATGTGAGTAGCTTGAATGGTAAAAAATATTGTCTTGTTGTAACTGATGATTATAGCAGATTTTCTTGGGTTTTCTTTTTAAGATCTAAGCATGAAACAAGTGAGATCCTTAAATCTTATATAACTGAGGTAGAAAACCAATCTGATAAGAAATTCAAAGTCATAAGATGTGACAATGGGACAGAGTTCAAGAATAGGGTTATGGATGACTTTTGCAAAGAAAAAGGAATAAAAAGAGAATTTAGTGTAGCTAGAACCCCACAGCAAAATGGAGTAGCAGAAAGGAAAAATAGAACACTTATAGAGGCTGCTAGAACAATGTTAGTAGACTCTAAGTTGCCTATTTCATTTTGGGCTGAAGCAGTAGGTACTGCTTGCTATGTGCAGAACAGGGTTCTTGTGATAAAACCACATAAAAAGACACCTTATGAACTTTTCTTTGGTAGAACACCATCTTTAAGTTTTATGAGACCTTTTGGATGTCATGTCACTATTCTCAATACCAAAGATCATTTAGGCAAGTTTGAAGGAAAAGCTGATGAAGGCTATTTGATAGGGTATTCTTTACAAAGTAAGGCCTATAGAGTGTATAATAGTTGCACTAGGCTAGTGGAAGAAAATCTTCACATAGAGTTTCAAGAGAAACTAACAGATGTGAAAGGCATTGGGCCAGATTGGATGTTTGATATTGATAGCCTTTCAGAATCTATGAATTATGTGCCTGTTTCAGGTACAAATACTAATGATAATGCAGGTTTTGAAGACAATGTTGAAACACCTAAAGATCAAGATTACATCTGGATGCCAATTTGGAAAGGATTTGATTTATCTTCAAGTCATGAAGAACCTTCAAATTCAACAAATGAAGGTACTAAAGATGATCATAGAACTCAAGGTCAAGAGAATCAAGAAAGTAGTGCAAATGACAATGGTACTGCTAGTTCACCAGATGGTACTGCCAGTTCACAAATTGGTACTGCTGAGCCATTAAATGTTCAAACAGATGATTCTTTACCAGAAGAAGTGGGGATTGGCAATCTTCCATTTACCTATGAAGTTCCTACAACACACAACAAAAGAATTCTCAAAGATCACTCCACTGATGATGGGATTGGTAGCATTGATTCTGGTGTTAGAACAAGATCTCAAGTCTTGACTTCAGACCAAGAAGGGTTTATCTCATCTATTTATGAAGAAAAGAATCATGAAGTTGCCAACATATGCCTGTTTTCATGTTTTCTCTCACAAGCTGAACCCAAAAACATTAACAAAGCCTTAGATGATGCAAGTTGGGTTGAAGCAATGCAAGAAGAACTTCTTCAATTCAAGCTTCAGAAGGTTTGGAAATTGGTTGATTTACCAAAAGGTCATTGGGCAATTGGAACCAAATGGGTGTTCAGAAACAAGAAAGATGAAAGGGGGATAGTGATCAGAAACAAAGCAAGATTGGTGGCCCAAGGGTATACTCAAGAAGAAGGGGTAGATTATGAAGAGGTTTTTGCTCCAGTTGCAAGACTTGAAGCAATCAGGCTATTCTTGGCCTATGCTTCTTTCATAGGCTTCACTGTTTACCAAATGGATGTCAAAAGTGCCTTCTTATATGGTACTATTGAAGAAGAGGTGTATGTTTCTCATCCTCCAGGCTTCATTGATGCAGAGTATCCAGACAAGGTATATAGGGTTACCAAGGCTCTTTATGGTCTACACCAAGCTCCTAGGGCATGGTATGAAACATTGGCTTGCTTTCTATTAGAAAATGGATTCCAAAGAGGCAAGATTGATCCAACTTTGTTCATCAAAAGAACAAAGAAAGCCATCTTGCTGGTGCAAATTTATGTTGATGACATTATCTTTGGATCTCCAAACCAAGACTTGTGTGTAGAATTTGAAAAACTTATGCATAGTAAGTTTGAAATGAGTTCCATGGGGGAACTTACTTTCTTTTTGGGTCTCCAAGTAAAACAATCAAAAGAAGGCATATTTATCAGCCAAGATAAGTATGTAGCAGAGATCCTAAGGAAATTTCAGTTTGCTGATTCTAAGGTTGCAAGTACACCAATGGATGCAGAAAAAGGTTTACTAAAAGATGCTGAGGGTGAAGATGTGGATTTGCATAATTATAGATCAATGATTGGGTCATTGATGTACCTTACATCATCAAGACCAGATACCATGTTCTCAGTATGTGTATGTGCAAGGTTTCAAGTACATCCCAAAGTTTCTCATCTCACAGCAGTCAAAAGAATCTTTAGATATCTCAAGGGTCAACCTAGGTTGGGTCTTTGGTATCCAAGGGAATCATCTTTTGATTTGGTGGCTTATTCTGATAGTGACTATGCTGGTGCAACTCTAGACAGAAAATCCACAACTGGTGGATGTCAATTTCTTGGTTGCAGACTCATATCTTGGCAATGCAAGAAACAAACAATGGTGGCCAACTCTACAACTGAAGCAGAATATGTTGCTGGTGCAAGTTGTTGTGGACAAGTTCTTTGGATCCAAAATCAAATGCTTGACTATGGGTACAATTTTCTTAACACCATTATTTACATTGACAATAGCAGTACTATATGTATCATTAAAAATCCAGTTCAACATTCAAAAACAAAACACATTGAAATTAGACACCATTTCATAAGGGATTGCAATGAGAAAAGGTTAATTCAGGTTGTTAAAATTGATTCTGAAAAGAATTATGCAGACCTTCTCACCAAAGCTTTTGATTTAGGTAGATTCAAATACCTTGTAGGAGGTATTGGAATGATTAATCTTTAAAAACATGTGTTTTTATACATAAAAATATCTGGTATTGGCTTTTAAACATGGTACTGCTAGTTAGTCAAAAGGTACTGTCAGTTCATAATTGGTCCTGCTAGTATAAAGTTAGCTATGTTTTGTTCATCTTGATGATTAAATGTTTACAATGCTATAAAACAAGTGCTTTGCACTTTGTTCTTTTGGATTGCAACTAACAAATTTCAGGTTGATAACAAAACAAGAGATCTTCCAAACAAAAAGAGAAATATAGGTTATTTAAATCTCAGGGGAGGTAACAATCTCAGGGGAGGAAATAATAACCCAGCATGGAAGAAAAACCAATTTATGAAAGAAAAAGACAAGAGCATACAAGATGATGCAGAAGTTGAAAAAGATAGGATTAGATCACATATTCAGAAGGGATGAAGCATTCCTAAAGGAGAAAGTTCTATCTAGATCAAACTAAGGAAAGTTTCAAGGCAAAAGCATGCTGATAGATGATTTCACTTGTTGAACCAAGCATCCAAGATACACAACTTCATTGTCTCTTATATTTCCTCCATCCAAGGAAATTGCACCATCTTTAGGTCAATATGGATTTTGGTATTCAGTTCACCAAGTTTTTACAAACTTAAGAGCTGGCTAGTCCATAAGCAAACGGCTTTTGGTAAAGCCAAATCAAATCCGTTGATGGTTGATAGTTTACCAAAAACTATATGGTATTTAACTAACCATACTTAACAGTAAATAGTTAACTAGTCCATAAGCATACGGCTTTTGGTAAAGACACATCAAATCCGTTGATAGCTGATAGTTTGCTAAAAACTATAAGGGATTTTTGCTAAACTTTCAAAGAGACTGCCAAGTAATATTTTCTTTCAAAGGTACTGGTAGTTCAAATTTTGGTACTGCTAGAGTAAAATGGTACTGCTAGATAACCGTTGAGCCTGTCAGAAAAAGTTATAGCCGTTGGGCCTGGTAGTTAAAATTAGCCGTTGGGGTAGTTATGTAAATTACTGATGATTATATTATATTATATTTCACATATAAAAGATCTTTTTAACCGCCTTTTCATTTACTTATTATAATCTTTCTTATTGTCGGTTAAAAGTAATTCTCTCATAACATCTTTCATCAGTCCTTATCACAATTAACATACTTCTTTCATCTTCTACCAGTACCACCATCAAATCCCACCAACATAATCAAATTTTTCGTTAACTTTCACCATGGCTGTTCTAACCTTTGTTAAACGTCACAATCAGTTAGCATTTTTGGAAAAGACTTAGGATAATGCCTCTTTTCATCAAATAGTGGACTTTTTAAATGAGTCTTACATCAGGTTTGCTTTACTAGTTAATCCCACTATTTATGAATCTCAAATTTTGCAATTTTGGCAAACAGCTAAAGTTAAAACTTCTGAAAATGGGGAACAAAGAATAAAAGCCAAAGTGGATGGCAAACCCTTGACTCTTACTGAGTCATCCATTCGAAGACATCTTCATTTGGATGATTCAGATGGTATTAGTCAATTGCCTGATACTGAAATTTTTGAAAATTTGCAAAGAATGGGGTATAACGCCCTATTATTGACTGGGAGATTCACCATGATAGATTAGGAAAGTCATGGAAAATAGCTAGGGTTGGGGGTCAGACTGCTATCTTCAAAAACTTTGAAAATCTAGTAAGAGCATGTGACAGAGCAGACTTAGAAGAATTATGGAATCTAGTTCAAATTAGGCTAGACACAAATTCTATTACTGATGTTAAGGAACAGGAACTATGGGTAGAATTTAATAGGATATATGATCCTAATCCAAAAGATGTTCATTGGAAGTTTCCATATCATGATCCTTCAACAACATGGGAATTTCTAAGCCTTAGCAGTATTCATCATCTTTACACACAAAGTGGGATTGAACTCTTTATGTTGGCTGAGAAAGAGTATCCACTTAGTTATGAAGTTCTTACAACTATGATCTCCAAGAGATTAAGATGTGACAAAGATGAAGAAAATTCAGAAGTTGTTCAAAGTTTGCTGAGGAGCATATTTGAGCAATGTGAAAGAAAAAGGAAGAACAAAGAGTAAAGGTTTTTGGAAGAGTTCCCTCAAATCCTCAAGGTATGTATTTTATTCATCAGAAACTTGTGTATTTTAAAGGAAATAACAAGTTTAGGGGAGGATTGTTGGGAATAAAATGTTCAAGTCAAAGAGCCTGCCAGATATGCCAAGAGCCTGCTAGTTGATTTTGAAGAAGATGAAGATGTACTAACAGTACCTTCTGGGTGAGAAGGTACTGCTAGTTGATAAAGGTCCTGCCAAGATTATGATCAAGTTGATAGATATTTGTTTGTAGATATTTGTTGAATTATTAGTCTTTGTACAATGTAATACGTAATGTAGAAGTAGTTCAGTCTTCACATGTTTGTGCAGAAGAATATACAGAGTTGTTACATTGGTAGTTGTATTTAATTGTAGGCTAGAATAGTCAAAGTATATTATTATATTCAACAACTTGACAACTTGTAATAAGGGTACCTTATTCTATAAAAGGTTCCCTTAGTCACCACCTTCATGCTTGCATCACTTCAACTAATAACCAAAACAGAACAACCTCTCTAGTAACTTAGTTACTCATTTCACAAATCCTTTTACAATCAAAGATTCAAGGTTACTTTGTAATCCTGGTGATAGTTAGATCATCCGTATTATTTCATCAATAATATTGAATCGTTTTGTGTTACTAAAGTTGTGTTCATTGCTCATTATTATTCACGTTTATATACTCATCACCTTTGTGTTCTTTTAAAGTGTGTTATAGTAGATTCCGCATACTACATCACATTCATACATAAATATCCCAAACACATTATTAAGATAAACATCCCAAGTGTTTGTATAATCCTTCACAGAGAGGTTGCATGGTAGAGAGCTTGGAACGTTGGATGCTAGGGCTGTCGGTCTAGGCAGAGGCTAGACCAGGGTTTATGGAATGTTGAGGAGAGCTCGGGGTTCAGATTGCGCCCAGTGGCGGAGGATCATGAAAGCTGAGTACATGATCGGCGTGGTTATGAGAGAGAACCAGGAGCTCAGACACCATGTAGATCATCTGGAGGCTGCCATCGGAGGGATGACAACAGCATTCGATCAGTTGCGCATTGAGCGTGACCGCGCCTAGATTAGTTTCCTTAGGATGTTGTATTTCCACTAAACTAATGAGTTATCAGTTAGTGATGAACTATTAACCTAGCTTGTAATTTTGTGTACTTCCATTTCAGTATATAAATATAACAAGCTTGGTTTATCTATTCGATTGTTCGTTTCCTCAGTGGTTGACTTTATTCTTGCATTCTATCTATGATATTCGTATATTCATGTGACATTTCTTTCCATGCACAAGATCTCATTTATCGTCATCTTTTGTGATGCAGATAGATGGCACCCTAGCGAAAGTTAACCAAAGTCGCTTGAGGACGAACTGCTGACCCACCAGCCCCAGCGAGAGTCGTGCGTGGAAGGACTGCTGAGAATGCCACCCCGGCAAAAGCTGCACGAGGGAGAAATGCTGAGGACTCCGCCCCAGCCAGGGCCACGACAAACCCACCTGTGGTGAACCACGCCATACTAGACCAGCTTGTCAATAATCGTGTAGCCGTCGCACTCGTTGCTGCAAACAATTCAACCACCAATACTGGAACTTCAAGACCATCTTCTAACAACCGTGGCTGCTCCTACACCGAATTCAAGAAGATCATGGTTGGAGGATTCGGAGGGACAGAGGGAGCCATTGGCCTGCTTAGGTGATTGAAAAGTTAGAGTCTGTGTTTCATATAAGTGGTTGTAGTGATGAGGACCGGGTTAAGTATGCGTCTTTCACTTTCATGGATGCTACTTTGACCTGGTGGAACAACTACATGAAATCGGCCATCATGGATGTTGTGTATGCTATGTCGTGGTATGACTTCAAGGAGTTGGTGCTCAGGAAGTATTGCCCACGCAATGAGGTCAAGAATTTGGAAGTAGAGTTTTGGAACTTGAAGGTTGATAAGATCAAATAAGTACATTTTATTGACATCATTTATCCTATTTATTTGACTTGTTTCATATTATATTACATGAGAATCGATACTTAATTGTTTACTTTAGTAATTCTCACGTAAAAACAAGCAATTGGTGAAACTTGGCGATTTTGGACGAATTATGGAGCTAAATGATCAAGATTGGAAAAGTCTGCTGGAACTTAAAGAGATGTGCCGTATCATTCAAGAAAGATACGCCGTATCATCATACTTAGATGAATTCGAAGACCATTGCCTGACTTTGAAGAATGCGCCGCATCTTATTATATCATGCGCCGCATATGAAACCTTGGTCAATGAAGAAGAACCAACTTGTTCTACTCCAGTTACGCCGCATCACATTATCAACATGCGCCGCATCTCTATCAAGACTTCACCAAATACGATTCAAGATACTGACGGACATGCGCCGCATAAAGATTCAAGTTACGCCGCATCTAGAGATGGTGTACGAATATTCCAGAATATATTAATCTTGGACCCCACGCGAAGTTACCTCAATGCGCCGCATCTACTAAAGAGATGCACCACATCGAACCCTCAGACAGAAACTATAAATACCCCAAGACTGCATACGAATTTGTAGAGAGAGAGAGAGAGAGAAAGAAAAACCCTAATATACAAGTGCAGTTACAGTAACCCTAAGAAGAAGGAGAAGAACGAAAAAGCAACACAAGACACACCACATTAAAGATATTAGATCCGTAAGAAGGTCCTGCTTGTGTTTCAATTCATATAAGTAGGTTTATTTTATTGTATTAGTAAACTATAATCCATCAGGATTGATGGGCTTGTGGCCACCATACTGCTCCCCTTAAAATTGCTTTCCCATCGATTATAAGTTTATATGATGTTTTTTTGGTTCTTTCTATATGTGCATTGATAACCGCTGTGTCTAGCTGAGTTTTGCTTGGGCTGCCATACCCCATCCTCGCTTATTTATCTAGCTTTGTTAGGTGAATGAGATAGTCATAAGTAATCATTAAGAGTTTACTCGCCTATAGTTAAGATCCAAAGAGAGAGAATAGTTTACGTTACTCATCATATAAAACTAGCAATAAAACAAGTGACAAGCTACTTATCCATTGGTTAGGACTTCTATCAGTATCTAATATCTATCTGTGTACGTGTTGGCCTATCGTGTCTTCCTCCTTATTAGTTTTGTAATTTTAATTAAACCAAATATGTGTTAGTCTCTCAGACTAAACCCCCCTTGCGTTAGATTAGATTGTAAAGCTAACTTAGGAATTAAAATACTGATAGACATTCTAGGCATTAACGTTCCACTCTTAGTGTTCGACACTCTATTTACCAACTAGCTACATTGATCGGGTACACTGCTCGTTAGTGTGTGTTATAGGTTAAGTAGGCTAAATACAAATTTAAAACTTGATAAGCATAATCTATACCTACAACAATAAACGCACGCATCAAGTTTTTGGCGCCATTACCGGGGAGTGAATTGTTTAATATTAGAATTTCTGTTAGTATTTTAATTAGGTTTTTATTAGGTTTTTAGATTTATAGTTTTTCTTTACTAACTTTGTTGTGTATTAGTTTAATTGCATTCATTGTATTTTTCTGCATATTTGTTGTTTTCTTGTTTGCTTATTTTCTGTATTTTTTGTGTTTTTCGTTTTTTATTGTTTTTTCTGCATGTTTGCTGTCTGTTGTATTCTGTTGATCCAAACGATGTGGCACATATGATTTCTCAGATACGGCGCATTGCGTTTTTAATTTTTATACAACATCTTATTTAATAATTCGAGTGCGACGCATCTATCCCCTAGATACGACGTGTTTTGTTTTTAATCAGAAAAAAATTTCAAAACCCTAACGAGATACGCCACGTCTATTTTTACTGATACGGCGCATTAATTATTAAAAACAGTTTTCGAATTCATTAAATAACGAGAAGTGACACATCGATTTTGTCGATACGGCGCATCTTTACTGAAAATCAAAAATCTTGTATTTTGAAACGTAACGAAGATACGGCGTAATAGTTTTTGCTGATACGACGCATTAAAATTTTTATAAGTATAACTGATTTTTGATTATTTAAACATATGGCGCATTTGATTTATTAAGTGCGGCGTATTGCTTTTCTGAATAAAAGTCTGATTTATTTTTAACGATTACAAGATACGGCGCATCGTCTGCGGATATCAGCAACTTTTAATTTCATATTCGTTTCTTTACTATTGTGATATTATTCTACCGAGCAAATCCTACTGACGAATTTGCCTTTGATGACAGGAATTACAATGGAATATATCACGATGAACGAATACTTGGCTATGGAATTTGAGAAAGGAAGGCTTAGAATGAATTCTCCTGCTAAGAAGCTATGGTCCTTGGAGAATGATGATGAGTGTAAGATGTATGAACTCAACTTGAGAAAGTTTCCAGCAATATGCATTCATGGTCAGAACAGCGGTGATACGGAGACTTCAAATGATACTTATGATGCTATTGTTTGCAACTTGCCAGTTTTTGACCAACTATTTGAATCTCACACTATAATGCCTGTGTGCTCAATTGAAACGTATGAGAATGATGAATCTGATGTGTTCACTATCAATGCTGATTTATTCACTTAGGAAACCCCTCTCAAAAGGACTTTCAAGGAATTCATACGCCTAAGCAGCATAGAAAGTGATGTGTTTACATACGACTTGCTGATGAGCTACACGGAAGATGAGTTGCTCCTCCTATGGCCTATGATCGAATCGAAAGGATTGGTTTGGACCACTATTGAAGAGGAAGGAGGATAGTTCCAAATTGAATATATGAACTCTGCTAATGCCATAACTCCATCAAGCAATAAAGATTGTAACAAAGTAAGTATCCAAGCTACACAACCTTCCTATATGCCTTATTCCGAATAATATTGGGGTTTAGATAAAAGCAACCTGGAGAATGAAAGAATGTATGCTGAAGCGGAAATCCTATTGCATAAAAGGCTTGTAAGGTTAATGGATATTTCTTTAGAAGAGTGGCTTGAACTTAAATATGGTGATCCCGAATTTGATCCTATGGATGAAATAAAACGCATAGTTACCTCATGGTTGACACGAAGCTTTAAGGAGCAATTCAATGAGTTCATGGAAATAAAGAAGAAGATGATGAGTGATACTAGCTTTGATGTTAATTACGATCCTAACGACATTGATTTTTCGGATTGGTTAGCTAGTAAATTCAACAACCATAAAACCATGGATCGCGCCACTAAGAATGTACTTTGGGTTTATTGGATGAGAGGAGATGATGAAGAAGTTGTAACTGATGATGAATCATCATATGAGAATTGTGCGGAAGAATTGTTTCGCATCGACACTGGCATATTTGAGTACGAAACGCCTCTATGCAAAGAGTTCAATGAATTCAACTACCTCTTGAAAATTGATGATGATGTTCTAACTAGAGATATACCGGGATTCAAGACTTATGAAGAATTTAAAAATACATGGTACTATGAATGGAACAACCAAATACCATGGGTCTATGATAAACCGTGGGAGAATTACGAGATAAACCATACTTGTAAGTCTATTCATTTCAAGGACGGACATGCGGAATGGCCAACATACAACTGGAAGAATGATAGAACTTGTAACGGCGGAAATTTACAGGGAATGACACGAGTTGGTAATGACGTGTACTTCGCAGATTACGATTGGTATGATTTACTTGAAGATTGCGAAAGAAAAAGCGAGGCTTTACAAGAAAAAGCAAGAATCGAATCTCTTAAGGAAGATTGTGACGCGAAGAACATGACGTTTTGGGATTGGGTGCATAGGAACTTTGATGACTATACAAAGCTTGATCGAAGATTGCAATGGAAACTAAAACAAGAATGGGATGAACTTAAAGACAATTATGAATCAAACAATGACGAGTGGAGTAGTCATCTGCATGAGGAGACTGAGGAGAATTCTGAGAAGTCGATGGATGATTACGATGATGAATCCACTGAGGGATTAGAAGATTACCTTATTCCAAACGAGACATCCTATTTCGTTGACGAAGAAGAAGAGTCATTTAAGGAAAGAAAGTGTCGATTACTAGGAACTCCCTATCTAAAGCCGCCAACATTTACAGTTGAAAAGTACGAATTTATTAAGTATTCATTTGGACCACTTGAAGAATATGTTGCCATAAAGATGAATGAATCTAATGAAATTATTCGTACCGAAGATAATGTTACCAATGTTTATCATGAGATCTTTAGCCTGAAGAACGATGGATGGTTCGCGACTAGTACAAAATAGGAGCTGAAGATGAGTCTAACTTGAAGACTCTGGAATAAAGAAAAGTGCTTACCGGGAGACAACCCGGATTTATCCTTTATTTCTGTTTGCTGTCGAGTCTGTCAGACCTGCAGTAGATGCGGCGCATCTCCATCATAAGATGCGGTGTATCAACTGCACTGGTCATATCTGTTTTTATTTTTCTGCATTTTATTTTTCTGAACTATAAACTTTCTGTCAGTTTATTTAATGTGGCGCATCCCTGGTTAAGGATGCGACGCATCTTATTTTCTGATTCGTACTTATTCCAGGCTCGATACGGCGCATCCAATCTAATGGTTGCGGCGCATCGACTGACCTGATGATTTCGAGAATTTTGTTTTTAGGTTTTATTTTTACTAACTACTAATGAATTACACACGAGCTTTGATTTTCTTAATTCAGGTGTGTTGCTTAATGGTGGTATTTAAGTTTCTGTACTTTCTGTAGAAACATCATTCATGGAGGCATGAACGCCTTTTCACTCACAGAAGGTTGAAATTGCTCACAAACGCATAATGGAGGATCAAACCGAGCAAATCTCAGGGGAGTTCTCTGTTCTAATTCTTTTAATTTCAAATACAAACAACGAGGACATTGTTTAACTTAAGTGGGGGGATGGAGAATTAGAACGTTGCTTGTCCTAAATTTTTCGAAAATATGCTTTAATCTATGCTTAATATATTAAATTTAAAATTTTCTAGCATGTTTTTGTTAAATCTAAGTTGCATAGCCGCACACATAACTTTATTTTCTAAAATATTTTTGTGCCTGTGACTAGTAAACTTTAGAACTTGGCATGTGTACTATTCGAGACCACCATAATGAGTATTATTTATATAATTGGAGTGACCTTTCTAACTTGGTAAATTTCTAGGATTACACCCAAATAGCCTAATATATGTTATGTTTATTAACTAGCTACACTGGCTAGTTAACCCCCGTTTAAAACCCTTTGTTACACTCATTTTTAGAGTAAGATACCCCTAGAAAAACCCTCAGATCCATTCCTTTCGTTTCTTACACCTTTGTTAATTGTTTCGTTACACCTTTAAACCTTAGCCTACCCTGTAGATTAATGTCCGTGGTTAGTTGCTTTAGGCAAAGTGTGTTTCCTTGCGTTACCTGTGTTCGTGTGCGTTAAATTCATTATCTTTGGTTAGGTCGGGAAATTGCACAATGCAATTGGAAGTGAAAGTAAATATTGTATATTTTGAGTCTTGTTTTTCGTGTGTTTACTACTTTCACTATTATCGTTATTTCTGAAGTTATGAAAAGTATTGAAAATTATCCAGAGTTATCGTTATAAGTGATGTGGTGAAATTTGACACATCTATGTTTATTATTTAAGTTTATGAAAAAAAAAAGTCGAAAAAAAAATGAGAAAAGAAAAAGAAATAAGAAATTGGAAGTCTTTTTAACCAATTATTGTAAAGTTTTGTATTAAGTGGAAGATATCGCCACTATTATTATTGTTGTACTATATTTATGGATTGATTGGGAGTTGGCCGTTATGGGAACGCTAACTAAGGTTTATTCATTGATTAAGAGTTTATTGAGTATAATTCGTGTCTACCTAAAGCGTGAGTTACATGAGTCAAAAAGCGTGAGTTATTCAATGATATGAGTCTTATTCATGGGATGGTTAGGAAAGTGATTAAACACACTTAGGACTTAATCTATTTGTTTTGTTTATTTTTATTTTACACCAATTTATATTTCCTAAATGTTATCCATACCCAACCGTATTATTGTATTCGTTGTTAGCTTTTGTTGGGAATTAAAATTAAGCAGTTAGTACGGTTGAAGAATACAAGAACAGTTAATAC
The DNA here is from genome assembly GCA_021014915.2 of Artemisia tridentata subsp. tridentata. Classification (NCBI taxonomy): domain Eukaryota; kingdom Viridiplantae; phylum Streptophyta; class Magnoliopsida; order Asterales; family Asteraceae; genus Artemisia; species Artemisia tridentata. The sequence goes on along the minus strand of CP139502.1, from coordinate 163,148,216 downwards.
TGCTGATGAAGAGAAGAATACAAGAACAGTTAGTATTGTTAGTTAGGACTGCTTACAAGATTAAGGTGAAACCGTGTGAAGATAAATATGGAATGGATATGATGTATATCTTATTTGTATAGAATATAGTTTACTTGTAAAGGACTCTTTATGCTATAAAAAGAGATCCTCAGTTAGGTTTTTGACATACCTAATACATAATCGATATCCATATCTCCTATACGTACAAGCATTGTTAAGAGCTTCACGTTTATTCATTGTAATCGTTCAATATATTGAAAGCAAAGTGTTTGGTTAAACAATTGTCTTGTTGTTCTTATTGTTACATTTGTACGATCACACAATCACCAAACGCATATTCTTCTAAGTACTTGGTAGTAAATTCCACGTGCTATCAAGTATATACTCAAAGTATCCCCAACACAACGTGTGTGTTTAGATCCGGTCAAGTGGTATCAGAGCCAGGTTTCTGATACTTTGAGTTTAGAAGATCCAGAAGTATTTACTCACTAGCAACCAAGAAGATGGACATGGAGACACCTCAAACCTCAATCCTTGTTAAACTCCCCATGCTGAAACAGAATGAATACGATTTATGGCGGCTCAGAATAGAGCAATATTTCATGTGCAAGACTATGCATTATGGGATATCATTATCAATGGTGATTCCTTCAAACCAATTGCTATTGAAGAAACACGTGCTGATGGTTCTAAGATCACAAAGCTTAACACTGAGCCAGTTACAAACGAGGAGAGAATCAAAAAGAAGAATGATCAGAAGGCTAGGAATTTGTTACTAATGGCAATTCCTAATGATCAAGTGCTGAATTTTAGCCATTACGAGACTAATAAAACTCTTTTTGAAGCAGTGGTGGAAAGATTTGGTGGCAATGAAGCTATCAAGAAGGCACAGAAAACCCTACTTAAGCAAAGTTATGAGAACTTCACTGCATCAAGCAATGAATCTTTGGACCATATCTTTAATAGGCTTCAAAAGATCATCAGTCAACTTACTGTGTTGAAAATTGTGATTCCACAGGAAGACCTCAACATGAAGTTTCTAAATAGTTTACCTGCTGAATGGAACACTTATGTTGTGGTTTGGAATAATAAACCAGAGCTAGAGAAAATGACAATGAGTGAGCTTTACAACAATCTTAAGATTGTTGAGCAGAAGGTCAAGAAGAGTGGTAGCACCAGTTCTAGTTCAGGGAATATGGCTTTTGTATCTTCTTCAAACAGTTCGAATCATGAGGATGAAGAAGCAGTTGGCACTGCTATACCAACAGTTAGCACTGCTAGTGTAAAAACTAGTACTGCTGGCTTGACTGAAGAGACCATATATGCATTTGTGTCAGAACAATCTAGTGGGTCTAAGATCTTTAATGAAGATCTTCTTCAAATTGCTGAAGATGATTTGGAAGCTATGGATTTAAAGTGGCAGTTGGCTTTGATAAGCATCAGGGCTAAAAAGTATTACCAAAGGACTGGGAATAAGATTACCTTTAATGGAAGAGATATTGCTGGGTATGATAAGTCTAAGGTGGAATGCTTTAATTGTCACAAGATGGGGCACTTTGCCAGGGAATGTAGAGGTCCAAGACAACAAAGCAACCAGGGTCAAGGGTTTAAGAATCAGCAAGGAACAAGGAGAACAGTTAATGTTGAAGAGCCTTCTTCCAAGGCTATGGTAGCTGTAGATGGAGCTGGATTTGATTGGAGCTTCATGGAGGAAGAAAAGGAACCAGCTAACTTGGGTTTGATGGCTTTCTCAGATTCTGAGGTACATATACTTCAAAAATTCTCAAACTCTTGTCGTGCATTAAAAGATTATGAAAATGTTAAGAAACAGTATGATGATCTTAGAGTAGAATTTAATCAAGTAAATTCTAGTCTAACAAATCATAAAAGAGGACTAGCTGTTTTGGAAGAACAAATTGTGTTTTATAGACAGAATGAGTCAAACTTTTCTGATGAGATAAGTGTTTTAAAGAGGGATTTAGAAATAAAAGATAATAAAATGAGTGGACTTGTATATGAACTAGAGAAGCTTAAAAAGGAAAAAGAAAACATCCAGTTAAATGTAGATACTCTTGAACATACTTTAAACGGAGTTAAGAAGATAGTAGAGAGTCAAATACTTAACAAAGCTAAATCTGGTTTAGGTTATAAGTCAGTTGCACCCCCTCTTAGAGGAATGTTTGTTCCACCAGGAATTGATTTAGCTCATACAGGTTTAGAAGAGTTTAAGGATATAGATTTTCCTGGATATGGTGTTAAGATTAGTGAGAATCCTGTTAAATTTGTTAAGGCAGAAGATTCTTTTGTGAGTGCTAGTGATAAATCTATTTCTGAGGAAAAGATGTCCTCTGATAGGAACTCAGATGCACCAACTATTGAGGATTGGACATCTGATGATGAGGATGTAGAGGTTAAGGTCACACCTAATGTTGTTAAGGTAGAAGTTAAACATGCTCCTAATGTGGTTAAGACTGAAAACATAAAACCAGTTAGGAAAAGTGTTCGATATGCTGAGATGTATAGGACTAAGAACAGATCACCAATTTCTGAGGGTAGTCATAGGAACTGGAATCACTCAAAATCTAAGAAAATGGATGATAAGTTTGCCATGATTAGAAAAGTGTGCTTTGTTTGTGGAAGTTTTGATCATATGGCCGCTTATTGTGATTCTAACCCATGGAAAAAGAAGGTTTCTGGGAATACAAGGGTGAATAGGAATAACAATGCTAGGGTAACTCAAAACAGTCCGACTAGATTGACAAGTGATGAACTCAAATAATTACATTTTATTACCATCATTTATCCTATTTATTTGACTTGTTTTATTATATTATCTGTAAGAATCGATACGTTAATGTTTACTTTTGTAATTCTCAGGTAAAAACAAGTATTATGTGAAACTTGGCGATTTTGGACTAATTATGGAGCAAAACAAGCAAGAAGTTAAGAGTCTACTGAAATGTACAAGATCAAGATTATTCTGCTCCAGATACGCCGCATCCTACTTATTATAAACGGCGCATCACTATCAAGATTTCACAAGCTACGATCCAAGACAGCAAGGACATGCGCCGCATACAAGAATGGAGTAACGCCGCATCTTCTGGCGGTGTACGAATATTTCTGAATATATTAATCTTGGACCCCACGCGAAGTTAAGTCAATGCGCCGCATTTATTATCCTATGCGCCGCATCTAGCTCTCAGACAGAAACTATAAATACCCCAAAGTCAGACGAATTTCAGAGTTCGACAATTAGAGGCTTATAGACAGAAAAGACCGAAGAAAGAAGAAACCCTAAGCCGAATTCAGACGAAGTAGCAACACAAGACACACCTTGAACGAAGATACAAGAGCTGTAAGAAGGTCCTGCATGTATTCAATTCATTAAGTAGTTTTGTTTTATTGTATTAGTACACTTTAATTCATCAGGATTGATGGGCTTGTGTAATGTGACAACAGAAAGATTGCACACCCCTTAAAATTGCTTTCCCATCAATTAAAGTTTATATCTTGATGTCTTTGGTGACTTTTATTAGTGCATTGATAACCTCTGTGTCTAGCTGAGCATTGCTTGGGTCGCCATGCCCCTTCCTCGCCTGTTTATTCTATTTTCTAGGATATTGGGATAGTCATAAGTGATCATTAAGGGTTTACTCGCCGATAAGATTAGAGCCAACGAGAAAGGTTTAATCTCGGTGCGTTGCATCGAACTATACACTTCATATAAAACTAGCAATAAAACAAGTGACAAGCTACTTAACTATCAGGACAGGTCTTCTTATTGTCTCAAGTATTTATCTATGTACGTGTGTGCTAATCGCTGATTCGTGCTTATTAGTTTAGTTTACATTTAATCATAACCAAACCGTGCCAGTCTCTCAGGCTGAACCCCCTTGCGTTAGATTAGGTTGTATAGCTAACTTAAGATATTAAATTACTGATTAGAATAACTAGATAATACGTTCCACTCTTAGTGATCGACACTCTACTTACCATTATATTCATACTGACCGGGTACACTGCTCGTTAAAGTGTGTGTTATATTGATAAGTCGGCCAAATATAAATTTAAAACTTGAATACTGCTAAAACCACAACGACATACCGTGGGTATAAATTAGAGCACTACATACACACGCATCAAGTTTTTGGCGCCGCTGCCGGGGAGTGAATTGTTATTATCTGTTAATTTGATTAGTATTTTAATTAGGTTTTTAATTTTAATTCTAACCACTAACCCTGTTATATATTAGTTAATTTGCATTCATTGTATTATTTGCAAATTTTCTGTTTTTGTGTGTTTTTATTTTTTGTTTATTTTCGTTTGTTTTTATTTTTGTTTTTCCGTATTCTGCTGTCGTTGTACTGAGCTAATTCAAATGATACGGCGCATCTATTTTCTTAGATACGGCGTACTGCGTTTAATTTTTATAAAATACAACGCGTTTAATAAATTCGATACGACGCATCTTTCCCCAAGATACGGCGTATTCTGTTTTTAATAAGAAATTTTTCTAAACGATAAGGCCATACGACGCATCTGCTTTAGCAGATATGGCGTATCTATTATTTTAATTAAAAACAGTTTGCGAATTATTAAACAGATACGACGCATCGATCTCTGTCGATACGGCGCATCTTCTGAATCAAAAATCTTGTATTTTGAAACGTAACAAAAATACGGCGCATTAACTTTTGTTAATACGACGCATTTAATTTTAATAAGTATAATAGATTTTTGATAAATTAAACTTATACGGCGCATTCTAAAATTATAAGCGCCGTATCTGTTTTCTGAAATAAAAGACTGATTAATTTTTAACAAACTAAGATACGAAGCATCCTATTTATAGGATACGGCGCATCGTCTACAGATATCAGCAAATTTTATTTTACTTTGATTGTTTCACTCTTCTTTTGCACGAGTAAGTTTTATTTCTGGAAGATGGACGATCCGGATATTACAATGGAAGAATATATCAGACTTGAAGAGGAAAGAGCCTTGAGCAATAATGGGATCTATGATTGGAAAAGAGCAAGATATGGTGCACAAGTCATTGAGACGAAAGAAATCACTATGGAAGAGTACTTGATTTTAGGACAAGAAAAGTCAAGGAAAGAAAGAAACAAATTGCCATTTCAACACACTTGGTGTATATCAAATGATGATGATGAAGAAGAGTCATATGATTTTGATGCAATTAGGAATCTGACAATTGTTATTGATAGTACTTTTTCTCCGGAGATTGCACAAGATGATGTGTATACGGAACTCTACGTTGAAGAATATTCTGCAATCGTATTACCACCATTAGACAATCCAACGGATGAAGATGAAAAGTATTCTAATTTTGATTTCAAAACATTTGACGCCATAGTTTATGATGACATACTTCAACCAGATTTTGACCCAACGAGGGATTTTGAAGAAATCTGGGATTACTTATTTAAGAATGAAATTCGGGACGATGTTGAAATTGCAAGACCACTAGTTAAAGATGGAGATTCACAAGATGAATTGGAGTCACTTACAACACAAAGTGGTACAAATTTATTTAATATTATTTATCCCGTTACTAATAATCTTGCTAGTTTTCCTAAACAGGTTGCAAAACAAAAGAATGATGAGGTCAAATTTATTACACTACCTATTGAAACACATGAAGCACTTGTGATCAACCCGTTTTTGGTGGAGCTCGAGGAAGAATTTGGTGATGAGCTCTTAAACATTGCTATGATTGATGAAGATGATGATTTCGACCCTATGAAGGTTATTGAGGAACTCGAACTTTTACTTGCTAAAGACCCTTTCTCATCTTCTGCGGAAGTCAAGGGATGCCTTACTACCAAAGAGACTAACCAAGAAGAAAAGAGACTCATTTTTCCTCAACATACTACTCTTTCAGATGAAGTGGTCGAGTCATCCAAGTTATCAACCAAACCGGGTAAGAATAGGGAAGATTTACATATATTGCCAAGGTATGATCTTTATGTATTTCTTCCATCTTTAATAGCAAATTTACACTCTTTTCGTGTTTATTGCTACTATCACCCGCACTTGATCCCAAGTGGGGGGAACAACACCCTATTACACAGTAAATAAGGGTGGAGTCAGGCTCGTGACTCGAAAAAAAACAAGCGCTTCGTGGGAGGCAACCCATGCTTATCTTTTATTTTATTTTCTAATTTTGTATTGAGTCTGTCAGACCCGCAGAAGATACGGCGCATCTCAATCCTTAGATGCGACGCATCTCCTGCACTGGTCATATCTTACTTTGTTTTCTGCATTTTTATTTTTAACTTTAAAACTTTCTGTCAGTTTATTTTAATACGGCGCATCCCTGGTTAAGGATGCAACGCATCTTTTATTCTGATTAGTATTTATTCCAGGCTCGATACGGCGTATCTTCTTCCATAAGATACGGCGTATCGACTGACCTGATGATTTTCATTTTAATTTTTTTAAGTTTTATTTTTACTAACTACTAATGTATTATGCAAGTTTGAACCTTCTTAACTCAGGTGTGTTTAAGTCTTGATGGTATTATAGATTCCTGCATTTCCTGTGGATACATCAAATATGAAGCCTAAACGTTCTCATCCACAAGAAAGATGATTTTTGCTCTTATACAAATAATGGAGGATCATACCGAGCAAATCTCAGGGGAGTTTTTCTGTTCTAATTCTTTTATTTTCCAGTTTTTAACCTTTGATACAAACAACGAGGACGTTATTTAACTTAAGTGGGGGGATTGGAGAATTAGAACACTTACTTGTCCTAAACTTTTTCAAAATATGCTTAAAATGCGCTTAATATATCAAAATTTAAAATTTTTAGCATGTTTTTGTTTAAAGTCTAAATTACATAGCTGCACACATGACGTTATTTTCAAAAATTGTGAACTTTTCAAAATTCACAAATCTATGAGTGTGCCAGTGACTTGTAAACTTTAGAACTTGGCTTGTATACTATTCGAGACCACCATAATAAGTATTATTTACATAATTGGAATGACTTGTCTAAATTGGTAAATTTCTAGGATTACACCCAAATAGCCTTTATATGTTATGTGATATTAACTAACTACACTGGTTAGTTAACCCCCGTATAAACCTTTTGTTACTCTCACTTTTAGAGTAAGATACCCCTAGAAAAATACTTAGAGCCATTCCTTTCGTTTCTTACACCTTTGTTATAATGTTTCGTTACACCCTTACACCTTAGCCTACCCTGTAGATTAAAATCCGTGGTTGGTTAATTGCTTTAGGCAAAGTGTGTTTCCTTACATTACCTGTGTTCGCGTGCGTAATTCATTATCTATGGTTAGGTCGGGAAATTGCACAACGCAATTGGAGTGAAAGTAAATATTGTATATCTTTGAGTTTATTTTTCGTGTGTTTACTACTTTCACTATTACCGTTATTTCTGAAGTCATGAAAAGTATGGAAAAATTATCCAGAGTTATCGTTATAGTGATGTGGTGAAATTTTACACATCTATGTTTATGTTTCAAGTTAAAAAAAAAAAAAAAAAAAAAAAAAAAAAAAAAAAAAAAAAAAAAAAAAAAATCGAAAAAATTAGAAAAGAAAAAGAAAAAGGAAAAGTTGGAAGTTTGTTTTAACCAACTTATGTAAAGTTTTGTATTAAGTGGTCGATATCACCACTAGTTGTTGTATATTATATCTATGGATTGAATGGGAGTTGGCCGTTATGGGAACGCCAACTAAGGTTATTCTTTGATTGAGATCTTGTTGAGTATAATTCGTGTCTACCTAAAGCGTGTGTTTCAAGTGTTAAAGCGTGAGTTATTCAGTGATATGAGTCTTATTCATGGGATGGTTGGGATAGTGATTAACCACACTTAGGATTTTAATTTATCTGTTTTGTTTATTTTTCATTTTACACCAATTTGTATCCCAAATATTATCCATACCCTATATTATTCTTTATCCAAACCTTTGATTTATTGAGATTAGGGATTTGAGCCATCTTAAGTATCGTAGTCGTGGATTCGGCTATGTATTTATGATTTTGTCGCCCTTTTTGATATAATATTATTGGTAAAGATTACTTGGTCCTATCTTTAGCCTATTCGAGTTAAGAATTTGAGCAATTGCAAGTATCGTGTTCGTGGATTCGATCATGATTTGTGATTTTGTCGCCTTTTCTGGAATTTGAGATCGATAGAGATTAAGAAGAATGATTAAACCTTAACCTACAAACCCTTTTTACCGTTTTAGACTTGTTATTCCTTGGCTTTAGTGGAGGAGATGCGTATACTTGCCAAGCTTATGATAGAATATTCATCACGACTGGACAGTTAAACGATTAGATTTGCTTTTATCAAAATGTTTTATTTTATTTCTAATTCGTTAAGTGTTTGGTCGTGTGATTATGACAAAATGAATACATGCTTAAATATAAAAATAAATCCTAATATCTTTTAGGATACATTTTCATAAGATTAATTCTAAGGTTTACTTGGGGACAAGTAAAGTTCAAGTGGGGGGATATTTGATGAACTCAAATAAGTACATATTATTACCATCATTTATCCTATTTATTTGACTTGTTTTATTATATTATCTGTAAGAATCGATACGTTAATGTTTACTTTTGTAATTCTCAGGTAAAAACAAGTATTATGTGAAACTTGGCGATTTTGGACTAATTATGGAGCAAAACAAGCAAGAAGTTAAGATTCTACTGAAATGTACAAGATCAAGATTATTCTGCTCCAGATACGCCGCATCCTACTTATTATATACGGCGCATCACTATCAAGATTTCACAAGCTACGATCCAAGACAGCAAGGACATGCGCCGCATACAAGAATGGAGTTACGCCGCATCTTCTGCCGGTGTACGAATATTCCTGAATATATTAATCTTGGACCCCACGCGAAGTTAAGTCAATGCGCCGCATCTACTTATCCTATGCGCCGCATCTAGCTCTCAGACAGAAACTATAAATACCCCAAAGTCAGACGAATTTCAGAGTTCGACAATTAGAGGCTAATAGACAGAAAAGACAGAAGAAAGAAGAAACCCTAAGCTGAATTCAGACGAAGTAGCAACACAAGACACAACTTGAACGAAGATACAAGAGCTGTAAGAAGGTCCTGCATGTATTCAATTCATTAATTAGTTTTGTTTTATTGTATTAGTACACTTTAATTCATCAGGATTGATGTGCTTGTGTAATGTGACAACGAAAAGATTGCACACCCCTTAAAATTGCTTTCCCATCAATTAAAGTTTATATGTTGATGTCTTTGGTGACTTTTATTAGTGCATTGAAAACCTCTGTGTCTAGCTGAGCATTGCTTGGGTCGCCATGCCCCTTCCTCGCCTGTTTATTCTATTTTCTAGGATATTGGGATAGTCATAAGTGATCATTAAGGGTTTACTCGCCGATAAGATTAGAGCCAACGAGAAAGGTTTAATCTCGGTGCGTTGCATCGAACTATACACTTCATATAAAACTAGCAATAAAACAAGTGACAAGCTACTTAACTATCAGGACAGGTCTTCTTATTGTCTCAAGTATCTATCTGTGTACGTGTGTGCTAATCGCTGATTCGTGCTTATTAGTTTAGTTTATATTTAATCATAACCAAACAGTGCCAGTCTCTCAGGCTGAACCCCCTTGCGTTAGATTAGGTTGTATAGCTAACTTAAGATATTAAATTACTGATTAGAATAACTAGATAATACGTTCCACTCTTAGTAATCGACACTTTACTTACCATTATATTCGTACTGACTGGGTACACTGCTTGTTAAAGTGTGTGTTATATTGATAAGTCGGCTAAATATAAATTTAAAACTTGAATACTGCTAAAACCACAACGACATACCGTGGGTATAAATTAGAGCACTACATACACACGCATCAACAAGCCCTAATGCAAATCATAAGATGTCACCCAAAGCTGTTATGTTAAAGACTGGCATCAAAACAGTTTCAACTGCTAGTCAAAATAAGTGGTTTAATAAAAAGCAAACTGTTTCAAGTGCAAAACAATTTTCAAATCATGCACAAACAGTTAAAAGGCATTTTTATGAGAAAACAGCAAAGACCAATCAGAAGTGGGTGCCAAAATTTAAACAAGCTGTTCCAACTGCTAGACCAGCAAATCCTACTGCTAGTCACTCAAATGTTAAGGGAAAAAGGGGCAATGTTGTCAAGGCCTCAGCACATTGGGTTAAAAATTCTACCAAACCCAATGGTGCATCAAAGATCTCCAACAAGTTTTCTCATCTTGATGCACAAGGCAGATCCAAACCAGTGATGGTTTGGATCCCCAAAAGAAACTAACACCTTTATTTTGTGTGCAGGAACATCCTTCAAATGGTAAAGAAGATAGAGGATATTCAGACAGTGGATGTTCAAGGCACATGACAGGCAACATGTCATATCTTTCAGACTTTATTGCTCTGGATGGAGGACCAGTTGTCTTTGGTGGTGCTATTGGAGGAAGGATTACTGGTAAAGGGGTAATTAAAACTGGTAATCTTGATTTTGAAAATGTGTATTATGTACCAGAACTTAAGTACAATCTTTTCAGTGTATCACAAATTTGTGATAAACAAAACAAAGTTTTATTTACTGATACTGATTGTCTTATTCTTTCTCCTGATTTCAAGCTACCTGATGAAAGTCAAGTATTGCTTAAAATCCCAAAAAGGATAATACATACAGTGTTGAGATAAATAAACTAGCTCCTAAGGTTGGACTTACTTATCTTGTTGCAAAAGCCACATTGGAAGAATCAATGTTGTGGCACAGAAGGCTTGGTCATGTTAATTTTAAAACCATTAAAAATATTGCTAAAAATGGGTTGGTAAGAGGTTTACCAAATAAAACTTTTCTCAATTACCAAACTTGTGTTTCTTGCCTTAAAGGTAAGCAACACAGAGCCTCATGTAAGCCAAAGACCCAGAACTCTATTTCTCAAGCTTTATATATGTTGCATATGGACATGTTTGGTCCTACCTCTGTGAATAGCTTGAACTTTAAGAGATACTGTCTTGTTATCACTAATGATTATAGTAATTTTTCTTGGGTGTTTTTTTATGAAAACTAATGATGAAACTAGTGAAATCCTTAAGACCTTCATTGTTGAAGTAGAAAACCTAGTTGATAAGAAAGTTAAAATAATCAGATGTGACAATGGGACTGAATTCAAGAATAGGGTGATGGATGATTTTTGCAGAGAAAAAGGTATTAAGAGGGAATTTAGTGTAGCGAGAACCCCACAGCAAAATGGTGTAGCTGAGAGAAAGAATAGAACTCTTATAGAGGCTGCTAGGACAATGTTAGCTGACTCTAAGCTACCAGTTTCATTTTGGGTTGAAGGAGTTAGCACTGCTTGTTATGTGTTGAATAGGGTTTTAGTTGTGCAACCTCACAATAAGACTGCTTATGAGCTTCTTAGAGGTAGAACCCCTGCTTTAAGCTTCATGAGACCTTTTGGTTGTCATGTTACTATCCTTAATACCAAAGACCAACTAGGAAAGTTTGATGGGAAATCTGAGGAAGGTTTCTTTGTTGGTTATTCTCTGCACAGTAAGGCTTTTAGGGTGTACAATACAAGCACCAAGCATGTAGAAGAAAATCTGCACATAGAATTTTTGGAAAATAAACCAAATGTTGCAGGTGTAGGTCCAGATTGGATCTTTGATATTGACAGTCTTTCAGATTCCATGAATTATGTGCCTATTACAGGTACAAATACTAACCATGATGCAGGTTCAGAGGAGGAAGATGAGGATTGCATTTTCATACCAGTCATGGAAGAAAGTCCAGTGAATGAGTCTTCTACAAAGAAGCATGATATTCCTTCATCAAGTGGTGTAGACAAAGAGAAAGATGTTGCTGAAACTAGTGGTCAGAATGGTAAAGAAGCTGAAAATCCAACGAGCAGTACAAATGGAGTTAGTACTGCTCAGCCACAAGTTCCAACTGCTGAGCAAAATAGTGATGCTGCTGGACCAAGTCAACCTCATCTTGATTCACCAGTTGATACTGCTTCTCAAGTTGATGAGTTTGATTTCTTTGGAGATGGTTTGCAAAACATGCCTACCAGCTATGCAGCTCCTTCTACTCCCCATACTATTGTACATAGGAATCATCCACTTACCAATATCATAGGAGATGTACAATCTGGAGTCAAGACCAGAAGGCAAATTCAAGACCCAGATCATCATGGCTTTCTCAGTGTGGTATATGAAGAAAAACATCATGATGATGAGCATGAGTGTATGTTTGTATGTTTTCTATCTCAGATTGAACCCAAGAATGTGTTAAAAGCTTTAGAAGAATCAAGTTGGGTTGAAGCTATGCAAGAAGAACTGCTTCAATTCAAAATTCATAATGTATGGGTTCTGGTTGATCTACCAAAGGAAATGAGAGTGATTGGTACAAAGTGGGTATTCAAGAACAAGAAGGATGAGAGGGGTATTGTGATAAAGAACAAAGCAAGATTGGTTGCTCAAGGCTATACTCAGGAAGAGGGTATAGATTATGAGGAAGTTTTTGCTCCAGTTGCCAGGATTGAAGCAATAAGATTATTTCTTGCTTATGCTTCATTTATGGGGTTTATGGTCTATCAAATAGATGTGAAAAGTGCCTTTCTGTATGGTACTATTGATGAGGAGGTCTACGTTTCACAACCTCAAGGTTTTATAGACCCAGAGCATCCTGACAAGGTTTATAAGGTGGTGAAAGCTCTATATGGATTGCATCAGGCTCCAAGAGCTTGGTATGAAACTCTTGCTAAATATCTTCTGAAGAATGGGTTTCATAGAGGGAAAATTGATCAAACTCTCTTTATTAAAAAGAACAAGGGTGATATTCTACTGGTACAAGTCTATGTAGATGACATCATTTTTGAAAAGCTGATGAAAGACCAATTTCAGATGAGTTCTATGGGAGAGCTTACCTTCTTTCTAGGTCTTTGATGAACTCAAATAAGTACATTTTATTACCGTCATTTATCCTATTTATTTAACTTGTTTTATTATATTATCTGTGAGAATCGATACGTTAATGTTTACTTTTGTAATTCTCAGGTAAAAACATGCATTTGGTGAAACTTGGCGATTTTGGACTAATTATGGAGCAAAACAAGCATGAAGTTAAGAGTCTACTGAAATGTACAAGATCAAGACATTCTGCTCCAGATACGCCGCATCTTGCTTATTACATACGGCGCATCACTATCAAGATTTCACAAGATACGATCCAAGATACAAGAGGACATGCGCCGCATCTGAGAATGGAGTTACGCCGCATCTTCTGGCGGTGTACGAATATTCCTGAATATATTAATCTTGGACCCCACGCGAAGTTAAGTCAATGCGCCGCATCTACTTATTAGATGCGCCGCATCTTACCCTCAGACAGAAACTATAAATACCCCAAGACCAGACGAATTTCGAGGAGATAATAGATACGAAGGACGAAACAGAAGAAACCCTAGGACGAATTCAGTCGAAGTAGCAGCACAAGACACACCTTGAACAAAGATACAAGAGCTGTAAGAAGGTCCTTCATGTATTTAATTCATTAAGTAGTTTTGTTCTATTGTGTTAGTAAACTTTAATTCATCAGGATTGGTGGCTTGTGTAACGTGACAACGGAAAGGTTGCACTCCCTTAAAACTGCTTTCCCATTAATTAAAGTTTATATGTTGATGTCTTTGGTGACTTTTATTAGTGCATTGATAACCTCTGTGTCTAGCTGAGCGTTGATCGGGTCGCCATGCCTCTGCCCTCGCCTATTTATTAGATCGCCTATGCATTCTATCGTCTGTAGAAAAGTAGGAAGAAAGATAAATAGGATAGTCATAAGTAATCATTAAGGGTTTACTCGCCGATAAGATTAGAACCAACGAGAAAGGACTTAATCTCGGTGCGTTGCATCGAACTATACACTTCATATAAAACTAGCAATAAAACAAGTGACAAGCTACTTAACTATCAGGACAGGCCTTCTTATTGTCTCGAGTATTTATCTGTGTACGTGTGTACTATTCGCTGATTCGTGCCTATTAGTTTGTTTATTATTTAATTGCAACCAAATCGTGCCAGTCTCTCAGGCTGAAACCCCCTTGCGTTAGATTAGGTTGTATAGCTAACTTAATATATTAAAATACTGATTAGAATAACTAGATAATACGTTCCACTCTTAGTGATCGACACTCTACTTACCATTATATTCATACTGACCGGGTACACTGCTCGTTAAAGTGTGTGTGTTATTGATAAGTCGGCTAAATATAAATTTAAAACTTGAATACTGCTAAAACCACAATGACATACCGTGGGTATAAATTAGAGCACTCGCACGCACGCATCAAGTTTTTGGCGCCGTTGCCGGAGAGTGAATCATTATTATCTGTTAATTTGATTAGTATTTTAATTAGGTTTTTCTTTTTAATTTTTAATCTAACCGCTAACTCTGTTGTATATTAGGGTAAATTGCATTCATTGTATTATTTGCATATTTTCTGTTTTCGTGTGTTTTTTTATTTTCTTTTATTTGTGTTTATTTTGGTTTGTTTTTATTTGTTTTTATTTTTCATATTTTCTGTGTTCTGCTATCGTTGTACTGAGCTTATTCAAACGATACGGCGCATCTATTTTCTTAGATACGGCGTATTGCGTTTAATTTTTATAAAATACAACGCGTTTAATTAATTCGATACGACGCATCTTTCCCCAAGATACGGCGTATCTGTTCTTAATAAGAAATTTTTTCTAAGCGATAACGCGATACGACGCATCTGCTTTAGCAGATACGGCGTATCCATTATTTTTATCAAAAACAGTTTTCGAATTCATTAAATAACGAGAAGCGACGCATCGAGTTTGTCGATACGGCGCATCTTTTCTGATAATAAAAAAAAATCTTATATTTTGGAACCCAACGAAGTAACGGCTTATTAGTTTTTGCTGATACGGCGCATTAAATTTTTTTATAAGTATAACTAATTTTTGATTATTTAAACATACGGCGCATTTGATTTATCGAGCGCGGCGTATTGCTTTTCTGAATAAAAGTCTGATTTATTTTTAACGTATTAAGATACAGCGTATCCCATTTATAGGATACGGCGCATCAACAGTAGATATCAGAAGCTTTTATTTTTCTTTGATCGTTTCACTCTTCTTTTGCACGAGTAAGTTTTATTTCAGGAAGATGGACGATCCGGATATTACAATGGAAGAATACTTGTTACTGGAAATGGTTAAGTCAAAGAAAGAAAGAAATAGGTTGCCGTTTCAACACACTTGGTGTATGTCAAATGATGATGAAGAAGATTCATATACCGTGAAACCAATTCCGGCAATTGTTATTGATAGTACTTTTTCTCCGGAGATTGCACAAGATGATGTGTATACGGAACCCTACGTTGAAGAATATTCTGCAATCGTATTACCACCTATAGACAATCCATCGGATGAAGATGAAAAGTATTCTAATTTTGATTTCGAACCATTTGACGCCATAGTTTATGATGACATACCACAACCAGATTTTGACCCAACGAGGGATTTTGAAGAAGTTTGGGATTACTTATTTAAGGATGAAATTCGGGACGATGCTGAAATTGCAAGACCACTAGTTGAAGAGGGAGATTCACAAGATTAATTGGAGTCACCTACAACACAAAGTGGTACAAATTTATTTAATATTATTAATCCCGTTACTAATAATCTTGCTAGTTTTCCTAAACAGGTTGCAAAACAATAAGATGATGAGGTGAAATCTATTACACTACCTATTGAAGCACCTGTGATCAACTCGTATTTGGTGGAGCTCGAGGAAGAATTTGGTGATGAGCTCTTAAACATTGCTATGATTGATGAAGATGATGGTCTCGACCCTATGAAGTATATAGAGGAACTCAAACTTTTACTTGCTAATGACCCTTTCTCATCTTCTGCGGAAGTCAAGGGACGCCTTACTACCAAAGAGACTATCCTAGAAGAAAGGAGACTCATTTTTCCTCAACATACTACTCTTTCAGATAAAGTGGTCAAGACATCCAATTTATCAACCAAACCGGGTATGAATAGGGAAGATGTACATATATTGCCGAGGTATGATCTTTATGTATTTCTTCCATCTTTAATAGCAAATTTACACTCTTTTCGTGTTTATTGCTACTATCACCCGCACTTGATCCCAAGAGGGGGGAACAACACCCTATTACACAGTAAATAAGGGTGGAGTCAGGCTCGTGACTCAAACAAAAACAAGCGCTTCTTGGGAGGAAACCCATGCTTATCTTTTATTTTATTTTCTGATTTTGCATTGAGTCTGTCAGACCCGCAGAGGATACGGCGCATCTCAATCCTGAGATGCGACGCATCTCCTGCACTGGTCATATCTTATTTTATTTTTCTGCATTTTTATTTTCGACTTTAAAACTTTTTATCAGTTTATTTTAATGCGGCGCATCCCTGGTTAAGGATGCGACGCATCTTCTATTCTGATTCGTATTTATTCCAGGCTCGATACGGCGTATCTTCTTCCATAAGATACGGCGCATTGACTGACCTGATGATTTTCAGTTTTAATTTTTATGTTTTATTTTTACTAACTACTAATGTATTATGCAAGTTAACTTAGGTGTGTTTAAAGTATTGATGGTATTATAGATTTCTGCATTTCCTGTGGATACATCAATTATGAAGCTTAAACGTTCTCATCCACAAGAAGTTGATTTTTGCTCTTATACTAATGGAGGATCATACCGAGCAAATCTCAGGGGAGTTTTTCTGTTCTAATTCTTTTATTTTCCAGTTTTTAACCTTTGATACAAACAACGAGGACGTTGTTTAACTTAAGTAGGGGGATTGGAGAATTAGAACACTTACTTCTCCTAAACTTTTCAAAATATGCTTCAAATGTGCTTAATATATCAAAATTTAAAATTTTTAGCATGTTTTTGTTTGAGATCTAAGTTGCATAGCTGCACACATGACGTTATTTTCAAAAATTGTGACTTTTCAAAAATTCACAAATCTATGAGTGTGCCGGTGACTTGTAAACTTTAGAACTTGGCTTGTATACTATTCGAGACCACCATAATAAGTATTATTTTATATAATTGGAATGACTTGTCTAAATTGGTAAAATTCTAGGATTACACCCAAATAGCCTTTATATATTATGTGTTATTAGCTAACTACACTGGTTAGTTAACCCCCGTATAAACCCTTTTGTTACTCTCACTTTTAGAGTAAGATACCCCTAGAAAAACACTCAGAGCCATTCCTTTCGTTTCTTACACCTTTGTTAAAATGTTTCGTTACACCCTTACACCTTAGCCTACCCTGTAGATTAAAATCCATGGTTGGTTAATTGCTTTAGGCAAAGTGTGTTTCCTTACATTACCTGTGTTCGCGTGCGTAATTCATTATCCCTGGTTAGGTCGGGAAATTGCACAATGCAATCGGAGTGAAAGTAAATATTGTATATCTTTGAGTTTATTTTTCGTGTGTTTACTACTTTCACTATTACTGTTATTTCTGAAGTTATGAAAAGTATGGAAAAACTATCCAGAGTTATCGTTATAGTGATGTGGTGAAATTTTACACATCTATGTTTATGTTTCAAGTTTTAAAAAAAAAAAAAAATCGAAAAAATAGAAAAGAAAAAGAAAAAGGAAAAGTTGGAAGTTTGTTTTTACCAACTTATGTAAAGTTTTGTATTAAGTGGTCGATATCACCACTAATTGTTGTATATTATATCTATGGATTGAATGGGAGTTGAACGTTATGGGAACGCCAACTAAAGGTTTATTCTTTGATTGAGATCTTGTTGAGTATAATTCGTGTCTACCTAAAGCGTGTGTTTCAAGTGTTAAAGCGTGAGTTATTCTATGATATGAGTCTTATTCACGGGATGGTTGGGATAGTGATTAACCACACTTAGGATTTTAATTTATCTGTTTTGTTTATTTTTCATTTTTACACCAATTTATATCCCAAATATTATCCATACCCTATATTATTCTTTATCCAAACCTTTGATTTATTGAGATTAGGGATTTGAGCCATCTTAAGTATCGTAGTCGTGGATTCGGCTATGTATTTATGATTTTGTCGCCCTTTTTGATATAATATTATTGGTGAAGATTACTTGGTCCTATCTTTAGCCTATTCGAGTTAAGGATTTGAGCAATTGCAAGTATCGTGTTCGTGGATTCGATCATGTATTTGTGATTTTGTCGCCTTTTCTGGAATTTGAGATCGATAGAGATTAAGGAGAATGATTAACCCTTAAGCCTACAAACCCTTTTTACCGCTTTAGACTTGTTATTCCTTGGCTTTAGTGGGGAAGATGTGTATACTTGCCAAGCTTATGATAGAATATTCGTCACGACTGGACAGTTAAACGATTAGATTTGCTTTTATCGAAATATTTTATTTTACTTCTAATTCGTTAAGTGTTTGGTTGTGTGATTATGACAAAAATGAATACATGCTTAAATATAAAAATAAATCCTAATATCTTTTAGGATACATTTTCATAAGATTAATTCTAAGGTTTACTTGGGGACAAGTAAAGTTCAAGTGGGGGGATATTTGATGAACTCAAATAAGTACATTTTATTACCGTTATTTATCCTATTTATTTAACTTGTTTTATTATATTATCTGTGAGAATCGATACGTTAATGTTTACTTTTGTAATTCTCAGGTAAAAACAAGCATTTGGTGAAACTTGCCGATTTTGGACTAATTATGGAGCAAAACAAGCATGAAGTTAAGAGTCTACTGAAATGTACAAGATCAAGACATGCTGCTCCAGATACGCCGCATATTGCTTATTATGTAACACCCCAACCCGGCAAGGGTAGAAGCATCACATTATGGTGACAAATCAAAGCATACATACATATTCACAGCGGAAGCCAATAAACATAATCATTAAATAAATCAAGTCAACACGACTGGGATTCAATACATAAGTCTCAAATGAAAGGAAGAAATAATCCCAAGGAAATACATAACGAAATAAATCCAATATCAAAATGCTGAAACAAAATGGTAAGACTAGGGTAGGACATCATCTAAGGCAAAAGCTCCACTAACTCTCATCCCAAGCATAAAATCCATCTCCCAGCTAGGTACCTGCCGCACACGGAAAAGAAAAACGTGCGGCTGAGCTTACAAAGCTCAGTGAACAGATACATAATACAACAAAGATAATGAAGCAGAAATATACTGAAGCTCTGGGAAATATCATAAGGTATAAATCAGAACAAATGGGTAAAAGAGAAGAATAGGATAGTCATCTACCACGAGCCCAGAAACATATCATATCATACTCATAATCATACACATGCAGAGGGGATACCTCTTAGGCAACCAGATAATATGAGGGGTGACCTCATGTATCAAATGGAGTGATCAGCTCCCAGATAATTGTGAAAGGCGTGTATTGCACACAAGCACCAGTCACCAGACAAAATCATATCATAGCATATACAGTTAAATCCACTAAACAGATCAGATCTAGGATTGCAATCCATACGCCCCAAACTCAAAGTCAAAATCTCAAAGTCATAATGGCCATAGCAGATAATATAAAAGGGACGGTGTGAGAAATCACTCACCCACACATGAGTCATGCCAATGGTGCATCAAAGACATGGCCAGGTTACCTTCCTGGCTAGGTACACAGAAAATGGCTCGGGTATCAAACTAAGAGTCAGGTCTCAATGTCAAAACAGAATGTCATATCAAAAGGTCATATATCAGAAGGTGCATCTCAAAGTCTCAAAAGTAATATCAAGGGTTCACACAAGGGAAGATAGCAATGGCTTGGGAAAACTTAACTGAATCATAACTCAAAATCAATATCAAGGGAATAAGACACCCTTACTGAGAAAGGGCAGAGTATCTGTACCTTATGACGAAAGCACAAATAGAAACAAGCACAGAAATGAGGGAAAGCTCAAGGTCTCTCCTTCTTCACACCTAAAGGAGTAGAAGGGGATTACAAATTATTCTTAATTAAACATCTTTCCATTTTAAGTAACTTTCCCCTTTTAGTAAGTTTCCACTTTCATAAATATTGAGTACATAACTTATTCAGATCATTGTTAGCTGGAAATAAGGTATTTTTATCATGTTTACACCTTTGGTCCTCAGGTTTCCACAATTTACACTTTACATCCCTGTATTATAAAAGTTACACTTTAACCCTTTAAATATTCATAGTTACACATTAAACCCTTAATTTATCAAATTTACACAATGAGTACTTATTTTAGTAAGTTGTACGACTTGACCTTCAAATATTCAATATTTACACAATAGGTCCCTCCATTTAATTTGTTTACATAATTAATCCTTAAAGTTTACATTTTCAATCTTTAATTAATAATAATTACACATTAGTCCAATAAATATCCAAATTTACACATTAGCCCCTGAATATCATTCATTACCCAAATCGACCTCAACTTTTTAGAAATTACATATTTAGTCCCTATATTTATTTACTTTCAAATTCGAACCAACAATTACAACAAATTTCATTATCTCATGAATTTTACATATAGGCCCTTCGTTTTATAATTTTTACAGGCTATACTTGATCTATAGAACATGACAAAAATAGTCCACGAATTTTAATATTGACAAAACACTCCCTTTATATTTAATTTCCAAATCGATAAACACCATTTTTAACAAAATAAAACCCTAAGCGATCCCAATAATTTTGCAATCATTCCCACATCATTAATGTTCATTTCACATCAGATCTTATTATTTTTGAGCCCTAGTTAATCGCTAGGTATTTTTTTTTTGTTCTTATTTCCTTTTGCCGATTATAAGGTAATTTCACCAAAAATAGTTTTAAGCCTCAACAATTCAAATGGGTATTTTTCTGGTGTTATATGGTGATAATAGAGCCCACAAAAATTACTCACCAGTCCAGGAAAAATCGCATGCATGCTTTATAGAATTTAGTTCGATTTAGGGTTTATAAACACAATAATTTCTATACGGATTATATATGATGCATGGGTCATTTTAACCATTTTTCCCACGTTAGATATGATCAATAGAAGCTGAGAAAAATACCAGGACAATTTTAGAACGAGTGAAGAGAGTTGCACGAATTATTGCTTCTCGGTTGGTTTACTCGACAAGAAGGAATTCCCCACAGCTTCAAATGGAACCAATTCACCTTGTACACATTTTTCGCAGATCACACATGATATAAGAACTTCAGGAAAAATGAGAAACGGATTTTAGGAAGCTTGGTTGAATTATAACGAATTTTACCTTAAAAGCGATATATCGACAAGAATAAATCCACAACGAACGAACCAGGCCACAAACGAATTCAACCTGATTTTTCTAGGACTCCTTAGATGATGTTCAAGCTCATAAAATTGCTTTGGTAATTTTAGTGGATCGGATGGAGGCTAGAGAATTTATTTTATGTGTTTTCTTCCAACCGGTAATTAGGGTTTATTAGCAAAATATGTTTGTTGGTTAATATGAGGGAATGCCGAGTCATAGGGGGAGGGATAAGACCAGAATTTTCGGTTTATAGGTTGGCAAATATTCTTGATTGATATTTTCCTTATTTACATATTTTAAAATCATTTTAAATCATAATAAAGCCAACTAAAATCCATTCGGTAATATTAGGGGCATTTTGGTAATTTTGCTACTTGTATAAATGTTAAATGAAGTTGTTAAAATTATTTGGGAGCATAACTTGTGCATTGTCAGAAGTTTGGAATTTATTTGATACTTTACAAGCTTTTAAATAATTTTTTTAAACTTATAGGGGCATTATGGTCATTTTACATGCTTTTGGATTTTAGGTGTTACAACTTCTTCCCCTCTAACAGAAAAATTTCATCCCCGAAATTTTCAAAGAATCAAAATGAAACGGACCAGAAACAAAACAGAGACATACCAGATCAGAAAACGAAATAAGGATAACTAGCTCGAATAGACTCCTCGGTCTCCCAGGTAGCTTCCCGCTCTGGGTGGTTCCGCCAAAGAATCTTAACGAAAGGAATGACTTTACGTCTCATAACTCGCTCTTGGCGATCAAGGACAGCTTTCGGCTCTTCCGGAAGAGACATATCTGGCTGGATCTGATCAAAAGGATAAGACACCACATGCAATGGATGATAATTGTATCCCCTCAGAAGAGATACATGAAAGACGTCGTGAACATGTGATAACTGCGGAGGAAGAGCCAAACGATACGAAACCTCTCCAATGCGATCCAAAATCTCAAACGGTTCGATGAATCGAGGACTGAGCTTGCCCTTAATCCCAAAACGTTTAACCCCTCGGAACGGCGAAACCTTAAGAAATACCCGATCACCAACACGAAACTCCAGGTCACGCCTATGCTTATCAGCATAGCTCTTTTGACGCGCACGAGCTTCCTTCAACTTCTCCCTGGCAATATCCACTTTCTCAGTAGCGATCTGAACTAACTCTGGACCCTCAATAGCGCGTTCACCAACCTCATTCCAACAAACCGGAGCCCTACATTTCCGACCATATAACATCTCGAAAGGAGCCATACGAATACTTGCGTGCCAGCTGTTGTTATATGCGAACTCTACCAAACACAAATAATCGTCCCAGCTACCCGTCCACTCTAAAGCACATGCCCTCAACATGTCCTCTAACGTCTGAATGGTCCTCTCCGACTGACCATCCGTCTGAGGGTGAAAAGCTGTACTGAACTTAAGCCGTGTATCCCATGATTTATGCAATCCCTTCCAGAAGCGAGATGTAAACCGTGGATCCCTATCTGATATAATAGCCGTAGGCATGCCGTGAAGTCTAACGATTTCCTGCTGAAATATATCTGCCAACTTACTAACACTGTAGTCCACACGAATAGGGAGGAAGTGAGCAGACTTGGTTAGTCGATCGACGACCACCCAAATCGCATCATGCTTCCTACGAGTAAGAGGTAAACCAGTAACGAAATCCATAGAAATTTCCTCCCATTTCCACTTCGGAATCTCCAATGGCTGCAATAATCCACTCGCTCTTTGATGCTCGATCTTGACTTGCTGGCAAGTCAAGCACTTAGATACAAATGAAGCCACATCGTGTTTCATACCACTCCACCAGAAATGTTGCTTGAGGTCCCGGTACATCTTGGTGGAACCAGGATGTATAGTAAAAGGGGAACTATGAGCTTCCGATAGAATGGCCTCACGAAGCTCCGGATCGTTAGGGACACAAAGACGATCCTCGAACCAAACTACACCGAAATCATCAACTCGGAACTCTGACTGCTTGCCTTCCTCAACATTCTGAACTATAGACCACAACTCACCATCCTCTTTCTGAGCTTCCTTAACTCGCAAGATAAGATTGGACTCAACTGTAAGGCTAGCCCAATAACCGCCATGACCACGAACACAAAACTCCACATCAAGAAGCTCTAAATCATGCAGAATACGAGGCTCAAACTCCAAACTCGCAATCATACCGGATTTCCTACTAAGAGCATCGGCGACTACATTTGCTTTACCGGGATGATACTGGATGTTAGCATCATAATCTTTCAGAAGTTCCAACCAACGCCTCTGTCTCATATTCAACTCTTTCTGGGTGAAGATGTATTTAAGACTCTTATGATCGGTGAAAATATCACAAGACTCTCCATACAAATAGTGGCGCCAAATCTTTAGCGCGAAGACCACAGCCGCTAACTCAAGATCATGCGTCGGATAGTTCACCTCGTAAGGCTTCAGCTGCCTCGAAGCATAGACGATAACCTTACCATGCTGCATCAAAACACATCCTAAACCTTTCTTTGATGCATCGTTATAAATCTGAAAACCGCCGGAACCCGATGGAAGAGTCAAGATAGGTGCAGACACTAACCGCTTCTTCAACTCCTCAAAACTACTCTCCCGTTCGTCAGTCCAAATAAACTTCTCCCCTTTTCTCATCAACTGTGTTAAAGGCAAAGCAAGACGCGAAAAGCCCTCAACAAATCTCCTATAATACCCAGCGAGACCCAGAAAACTTCTCACTTCCGTCACATTTGTAGGTCTTGGCCATTTTGTGATAGCCTCAACCTTCGCCAGATCCATAGTGATGCCGTCTGCAGAAACAATGTGACCCAAGAAAGCCACTCGATCCAACCAAAATTCGCACTTCGAAAACTTTGCATACAATCGCTGCTGTCGAAGAATCTCCAGAACCATACTGAGGTGCTGCTCGTGCTCCGCCTCGGTTTTAGAGTACACAAGGATATCATCTATGAAGACAATGACGAACTTATCGAGAAATTCGTGGAATACCCGGTTCATGAGGTCCATAAACACAGCCGGAGCATTGGTCAACCCGAAAGGCATAACCAAAAATTCATAATGACCATACCGAGTCCGAAAGGCCGTTTTGGGAACATCCTGCTCCCTCACCCTAAGCTGGTGATAACCTGACCTTAGATCGATTTTAGAGAAATGCCTCGCCCCTTGCAGTTGGTCGAACAGATCATCAATGCGCGGAAGGGGATAGCGGTTACGAATCGTAATGCGGTTAAGCTCTCGATAATCAATGCAAAGGCGCATGCTCCCGCCTTCTTCTTCACAAACAACACAGGAGCACCCCAAGGAGATACGCTCGGACGAATAAAACCGTTTTCCAACAGTTCTTGCAATTGCTCCTTCAATTCTTTCAATTCAATCGGTGCCATACGATAGGGAGCTTTAGATATGGGTTCAGCACCCGGAATCAGATCAATACTAAACTCGACTTCCCTAACTGGAGGAATGCCAGGAAGTTCATCTGGAAATACATCAGCAAAATCGCGCACAATACGAATACTATCAATGCTCGGAACATCAACGGAAGTATCTTTAATAGAAGCAAGAAAACCAAGACAGCCATGCGAAATCAATGTCCGGGCTTTCATAGCCGAAATGATCTTTACAGATTTCAGAGGTTGGGAACCAGAATAAACATAATCAGGCTGATGAAGATCACCAAAGATCACCTTACGAGCATAACAATCAATGGTCGCCTTATGAGCAGCTAACCAGTCCATGCCCAGAATAATATCAAAATCAACCATATCAATGGGAAGAAGGTTCGCAGAACGAATACGATCATCGAAACGGAGAGGGCAATTAACATACTCGACATCAATAATCACATGAGTTTTCATCGGGGTAGCAATAGATATTCGGTTCATTAATTGAGTTGGGTTTGCGTTTATTTTATTTGCAAGAGATGTGGATATTATGGAATGCGTAGCACCGGTGTCAAATAAAACAAAAACAATACGATCTCCAATATACAGAAAACCCGTAATAGTACCTGAGGTGCTAGCTGCCTGGTCACGTGTCAAAGAATAAACCCGGCCTGAAGTAGGAGCGGTCCTAGTATCGACTTTAGGTTCACCAACATTCTTCTTAGGACAGTCCCTGACCTTGTGCTGAGTAGACCCGCAAGAGAAACAACCACCAGAAGCTTTGTAACAAGGACCCGGATGTGGTTTCCCACATGTAGTACATAAAGGAGGAGGAGGTAGAGTCTCAACAGCCCTCTTCTGACCTGACGATCCCGACTGCTGATACTGCTGAGAATCCCTGCGCCTGTTATTACCACCCTGACCCTGACGGTCACCACCATACCGACCATAATCTTGTCGACCCTGGTTCCTAGAATCCTGTCTCCTATAATCACCACCTCGGTCCTGGCGACCCCGCTGATCATGCCCCTGGTCCTGACGACCCCGAAAATCCTGCCTCTGGTCCTGACGACCATGGCCCCGAGTATCAATCCTGTTACCATCCCTATCACGTTTATTAGATCCCCTGTCCGCATGCAACAACTCAATGTTACGCGCGGCATCCTGAACACTAACCACATCATCAAATGGAGTGTTAACGATCCGGTCTAACACCCATCTCTTAAGAGCCCACTTGAAGTGACGAGCCTGTCGAAAAGAATCCCCAGTAACCTCTGGCCCCACGAAACTAGCCAGACGCAAGAAACGCTGCATGAAATCTCCTGAAGACTCATGATCACCCTGACGAATAGACCCGTATTCCCTCTCATACCTCAGCTGCTCTGCCATAGGAATGTACTGCTTATAAAACGCCTCAATAAAATCTGCCCACGAACAAGTCTCAGCAAAATCATCCCCTTTGGCCTGAACAAGAGCAGTCCACCAATTCTGAGCATCACCCTCTAGTTTGAATGTGGCCAAACGAGTTTTAAACTCGTCAGCACATCCCAGAACACGAAACAACTTCTCAACGTACGTAATCCAGTCCTCCGCCTCATGGGGAGTAGCAGCGGACCTGAAAGAGAGAGGCTTTAGCTTATTAAACCTCTCGATCCACACGTGGATACCAGCTGGAGGAGCAGCGGGTGGAGCATCGCCACCACCGCCACCAGAAGAACTAGCCCCATTCTTGATGTTAGTGGTGACCTCAGCCACCACTTTAGGCATAGCAGCAGCCACAGCAGCGGCTATCATCTCTTCAAAATTGGGGCCATCATCCCCATTAGTGTACTGAGTAAAGCGAGTGTTCACCATCTGAATAATTACAAAAGGATTAGCAACAACAATAAGGGAAAATAAGCACGAAAAGGAAGACGGAGCAGAAACTTATAACTACCCAAAGCCTCACCAGTCAAATCTTAAAACTTAAGGGTCAATTCCTATGGTCCACATGTTTCACAGGCCAAGCTTATGTACGACAGGTCGCAACCTGGGCTCTGATACCATAATTGTAACACCCCAACCCGGCAAGGGTAGAAGCATCACATTATGGTGACAAATCAAAGCATACATACATATTCACAGCGGAAGCCAAAAAACATAATCATTAAATAAACCAAGTCAACACGACTGGGATTCAATACATAAGTCTCAAATGAAAGGAAGAAATAATCCCAAGGAAATACATAACGAAATAAATCCAATATCAAAATGCTGAAACAAAATGGTAAGACTAGGGTAGGACATCATCTAAGGCAAAAGCTCCACTAACTCTCATCCCAAGCATAAAATCCATCTCCCAGCTAGGTACCTGCCGCACACGGAAAAGAAAAACGTGCGGCTGAGCTTACAAAGCTCAGTGAACAGATACATAATACAACAAAGATAATGAAGCAGAAATATACTGAAGCACTGGGAAATATCATAAGGTATAAATCAGAACAAATGGGTAAAAGAGAAGAATAGGATAGTCATCTACCACGAGCCCAGAAACATATCATATCATACTCATAATCATACACGTGCAGAGGGGATACCTCTTAGGCAACCAGATAATATGAGGGGTGACCTCATGTATCAAATGGAGTGATCAGCTCCCAGATAATTGTGAAAGGCGTGTATTGCACACAAGCACCAGTCACCAGACAAAATCATATCATAGCATATACAGTTAAATCCACTAAACAGATCAGATCTAGGATTGCAATCCATACGCCCCAAACTCAAAGTCAAAATCTCAAAGTCATAATGGCCATAGCAGATAATATAAAAGGGACGGTGTGAGAAATCACTCACCCACACATGAGTCATGCCAATGGTGCATCAAAGACATGGCTAGGTTACCTTCCTGGCTAGGTACACAGAAAATGGCTCGGGTATCAAACTAAGAGTCAGGTCTCAATGTCAAAACAGAATGTCATATCAAAAGGTCATATATCAGAAGGTGCATCTCAAAGTCTCAAAAGTAATATCAAGGGTTCACACAAGGGAAGATAGCAATGGCTTGGGAAAACTTAACTGAATCATAACTCAAAATCAATATCAAGGGAATAAGACACCCTTACTGAGAAAGGGCAGAGTATCTGTACCTTATGACGAAAGCACAAATAGAAACAAGCACAGAAATGAGGGAAAGCTCAAGGTCTCTCCTTCTTCACACCTAAAGGAGTAGAAGGGGATTACAAATTATTCTTAATTAAACATCTTTCCATTTTAAGTAACTTTCCCCTTTTAGTAAGTTTCCACTTTCAGAAATATTGAGTACATAACTTATTCAGATCATTGTTAGCTGGAAATAAGGTATCTTTATCATGTTTACACCTTTGGTCCTCAGGTTTCCACAATTTACACTTTACATCCCTGTATTATAAAAGTTACACTTTAACCCTTTAAATATTCATAGTTACACATTAAACCCTTAATTTATCAAATTTACACAATGAGTACTTATTTTAGTAAGTTGTACGACTTGACCTTCAAATATTCAATATTTACACAATAGGTCCCTCCATTTAATTTGTTTACATAATTAATCCTTAAAGTTTACATTTTCAATCTTTAATTAATAATAATTACACATTAGTCCAATAAATATCCAAATTTACACATTAGCCCCTGAATATCATTCATTACCCAAATCGACCTCAACTTTTTAGAAATTACATATTTAGTCCTTATATTTATTTACTTTCAAATTCGAACCAACAATTACAACAAATTTCATTATCTCATGAATTTTACATATAGGCCCTTCGTTTTATAATTTTTACAGGCTATACTTGATCTATAGAACATGACAAAAATAGTCCATGAATTTTAATATTGACAAAACACTCCCTTTATATTTAATTTCCAAATCGATAAACACCATTTTTAACAAAATAAAACCCTAAGCGATCCCAATAATTTTGCAATCATCCCCACATCATTAATTTTCATTTCACATCAGATCTTATTATTTTTGAGCCCTAGTTAATCGCTAGGTATTTTTTTTTTTTTGTTCTTATTTCCTTTTGCCGATTATAAGGTAATTTCACCAAAAATAGTTTTAAGCCTCAACAATTCAAATGGGTATTTTTCTGGTGTTATATGGTGATAATAGAGCCCACAAAAATTACTCACCAGTCTAGGAAAAATCGCATGCATGCTTTATAGAATTTAGTTCGATTTAGGGTTTATAAACACAATAATTTCTATACGGATTATATATGATGCATGGGTCATTTTAACCATTTTTCCCACGTTAGATATTATCAATAGAAGCTGAGAAAAATACCAGGACAATTTTAGAACGAGTGAAGAGAGTTGCACGAATTATTGCTTCTCGGTTGGTTTACTCGACAAGAAGGAATTCCCCACAGCTTCAAATGGAACCAATTCACCTTGTACACATTTTTCGCAGATCACACATGATATAAGAACTTCAGGAAAAATGAGAAACGGATTTTAGGAAGCTTGGTTGAATTATAACGAATTTTACCTTAAAAGCGATATATCGACAAGAATAAATCCACGACGAACGAACCAGGACACAAACGAATTCAACCTGATTTTTCTAGGACTCCTTAGATGATGTTCAAGCTCATAAAATTGCTTTGGTAATTTTAGTGGATCGGATGGAGGCTAGAGAATTTATTTTATGTGTTTTCTTCCAACCGGTAATTAGGGTTTATTAGCAAAATATGTTTGTTGGTTAATATGAGGGAATGCCGAGTCATAGGGGGAGGGATAAGACCAGAATTTTCGGTTTATAGGTTGGCAAATATTCTTGATTGATATTTTCCTTATTTACATATTTTAAAATCATTTTAAATCATAATAAAGCCAACTAAAATCCATTCGGTAATATTAGGGGCATTTTGGTAATTTTGCTACTTGTATAAATGTTAAATGAAGTTGTTAAAATTATTTGGGAGCATAACTTGTGCATTGTCAGAAGTTTGGAATTTATTTGATACTTTACAAGCTTTTAAATAATTTTTTTAAACTTATAGGGGCATTATGGTCATTTTACATGATTTTGGATTTTAGGTGTTACATATTACATTCAGCGCATCACTATCAAGATTTCACAAGATACGATCCAAGATACAAGAGGACATGCGCCGCATCTGAGAATGGAGTTACGCCGCATCTTCTGGCGGTGTACGAATATTCCTGAATATATTAATCTTGGACCCCACGCGAAGTTAAGTCAATGCGCCGCATCTACTTATTAGATGCGCCGCATCTTACCCTCAGAAAGAAACTATAAATACCCCAAGACCAGACGAATTTCGAGGAGATAATAGATACGAAGGACGAAATAGAAGAAACCCTAGGACGAATTCAGTCAAAGTAGCAGCACAAGACACACCTTGAACAAAGATACAAGAGCTGTAAGAAGGTCCTGCATGTATTTAATTCATTAAGTAGTTTTGTTTTATTGTGTTAGTAAACTTTAATTCATCAGGATTGGTGGCTTGTGTAACGTGACAACGGAAAGGTTGCACTCCTTTAAAATTGCTTTCCCATTAATTAAAGTTTATATGTTGATGTCTTTGGTGACTTTTATTAGTGCATTGATAACCTCTGTGTCTAGCTGAGCGTTGATCGGGTCGCCATGCCTCTGCCCTCGCCTATTTATTAGATCGCCTATGCATTCTATCGTCTGTAGAAAAGTAGGAAGAAAGATAAATAGGATAGTCATAAGTAATCATTAAGGGTTTACTCGCCGATAAGATTAGAACCAACGAGAAAGGACTTAATCTCGGTGCGTTGCATCGAACTATACACTTCATATAAAACTAGCAATAAAACAAGTGACAAGCTACTTAACTATCAGGACAGGCCTTCTTATTGCCTCGAGTATTTATCTGTGTACGTGTGTGCTATTCGCTGATTCGTGCCTTTTAGTTAGTTTATTATTTAATTGCAACCAAATCGTGCCAGTCTCTCAGGCTGAAACCCCCTTGCGTTAGATTAGGTTGTATAGCTAACTTAAGATATTAAAATACTGATTAGAATAACTAGATAATACGTTCCACTCTTAGTGATCGACACTCTACTTACCATTATATTCATACTGACCGGGTACACTGCTCGTTAAAGTGTGTGTGTTATTGATAAGTCGGCTAAATATAAATTTAAAACTTGAATACTGCTAAAACCACAACGACATACCGTGAGTATAAATTAGAGCACTCGCACGCACGCATCAGTCTTCAAGTACAGCAAAAGCCAGATGGTATATTTATCTCTCAGGATAAATATGTTGGTGAAATATTGAGGAAATTCCAATTCGTATAGTTCGGTGGAAAGTAAGATCTCCATCCATCACTTTCTGAATCTGAAGAAGAATCTGATGAAATCTCAACAATATTTGGATTGGATGAACTCATTGGGTTTGATAGTTGTGATTTGAAGAATGATGGGTTAATATTGAGAATTTAAGGCTTTTTATAGAACCAATGGAGTATTAAAGTAATTAAATGTAGGGTTGGTATAAGGAAGTAAATTCTTTGGGTTTGTATTTAGAATTAATTCCTTATAGGAATAAATTTAATTTTGGTAATTTTTTAGGAGTTGACCAAAAAGAGTACGATATGTGAAGAAAATTCCCAAGTGTTTCGAGATTAAAGATAAGTGTTTGAAAGGATCCACCCCATCAACATAAGCAGAAGTTTAATTCATGAAACTTGTTGATTTGCATAGAAATCATAAGTTTAGGGGAGGATTGTTGGGAATTAAAATTAAGCAGTTAGTACGGTTGAAGAATACAAGAATAGTTAGTACTGCTGATGAAGAGAAGAATACAAGAATAGTTAGGACTGCTTACAAGATTAAGGTAAAACCGTGTGAAGATAAATATGGAATGGATATGATGTATATCTTATTTGTATAGAATATAGTTTACTTGTAAAGGACTCTTTGTGCTATTAAAATAGATCCTCAGTTAGGGTTTTGACATACCTAATACATAATCGATATCCATATCTCCTATACGTACAAGCATTGTTAAGAGCTTCACGTTTATTCATTGTAATCGTTCAATATATTGAAAGTAAAGTGTTTGGTTAAACAATTGTCTTGTTGTTCTTATTGTTACATTTGTACGATCACACAATCACCAAACACATATTCTTCTAAGTAATTGGTAGTAAATTTCGCGTGCTATCAAGTATATACTCAAAGTATCCCTAACACAACGTGTTTGTTTAGATCCGGTCAGCTTTCTAGCATCCGGATATAGTGATGGCTAAGTGAGAATGTCAAACGTGTGAATGAAGTAGTGACCATCCGAGTATTAAACCAATCAAATGACGTGCCAGCGATCTAGTATGTAACTTAGTGACCATCCGTTATGCAAATAACGTGCCAGCGATCTAAGAAGCACACTAGTGACCATCCGTTATTTGAGGTGTCGAGGACTCGTGCTAGCGATCTACTAAGTTTATGCAGGAGATGTTTAAACGAAGCTAAGTTTAACCCATAAGCCTCAAAACCCTTTTTACCGCTTTAGACTTGTTACTCCTTAGCTTTAGTGGGGGAGATGCATGTGCTTGCCAATCCTATGATAGAATATTCGTCACAACTAAGCAATTAAACGATTAAATCGGTTTACATTCAAAATTTTGATTTTATTTCTAACTCGTTAAGTGTTTGGTTGTGCAATTATGATAAGACGAATGAATGCTTAATTGTAAAAATACATCCTAATACCTTTTAGGATACATTTTCATAAATTGTAATATAAGGTTTACTTGGGGACAAGTAAAGTTCAAGTGGGGGGATATTTGATGAGATCAAATAAGTACATTTTATTGACATCATTTATCCTATTTATTTGACTTGTTTTATATTATTTTACATGAGAATCGATACGTAATTGTTTACTTTAGTAATTCTTAGGTAAAAACAAGCAATTGGTGAAACTAGGCGATTTTGGACGAATTATGGAGCTAAATGATCAAGATTGGAAAAGTCTACTGGAACTCAAAGAGATGCGCCGTATCATTCTAAACATATACGCCGTATCATCATACTTGGATGAATTCGAAGACCATTTCCTGACTTTGAAGAATGCGCCGCATCTTATTATATCATGCGCCGCATATGAAACCTTGGTCAACGAAGAAGAACTAACTTGTTCTACTCCAGTTACGCCGCATCACAATATCAACATGCGCCGTATCTCTATCAAGACTTCACCAAATAAGATTCAAGATACTGAAGGACATGCGCCGCATAAAAATTCAAGTTACGCCGCATCTAGAGACAGTGTACGAATATTCCAGAATATATTAATCTTGGACCCCACGCGAAGTTACCTCAATGCGCCGCATCTACTAAAGAGATGCGCCGCGTCGAACCATCAGACAGAAACTATAAATACCCCAAGACTGCATACGAATTTGTAGAGAGAGAGAGAGAGAGAAGAACCCTAATATACAAGTGCAGTTACAGTAACCCTAAGGAGAAGGAGAAGAACGAAAAGGCAACACAAGACACACCACATTAAAGATATTAGATCCGTAAGAAGGTCCTGCTTGTGTTTCAATTCATATAAGTAGTTTTGTTTTATTGTATTAGTAAACTATAATCCATCAGGATTGATGGGCTTGTGGCCACCATACTGCTCCCCTTAAAATTGCTTTCCCATCGATTATAAGTTTATATGATGTTTTTTTGTTTCTTTCTATATGTGCATTGATAACCTTTGTGTCTAGCTGAGTTTTGCTTGGGCTGCCATACCCCCTCCTCGCTTATTTATCTAGCTTTGTTAGGTGAATGAGATAGTCATAAGTAATCATTAAGAGTTTACTCGCCTATAGTTAAGATCCAACGAGAGAGAATAGTTTACGATACTCATCATATAAAACTAGCAATAAAACAAGTGACAAGCTACTTATCCATTGGTTAGGACTTCTATCGGTATCTAATATCTATCTGTGTACGTGTTGGCCTATCGTATCTTCCTCCTTATTAGTTTTGTAATTTTAATTAAACCAAATCTGTGTTAGTCTCTCAGACTAAACCCCCCTTGCGTTAGATTAGATTGTAAAGCTAACTTAGGAATTAAAATACTGATAGACATTCTAGGCATTAACGTTCCACTCTTAGTGTTCGACACTCTACTTACCAACTAGCTACATTGATCGGGTACACTGCTCGTTAGTGTGTGTTATAGGTTAAGTCGGCTAAATATAAATTTAAAACTTGATAAGTATAATCTATACCTACAACGATAAACGCACGCATCAAAGGTACATAATAACAACATGGCTGCTTACAACCAGAGGTTTCAAGAGTTGGTGTTGTTATGTCCTGAGATGGTTCAAACTGAGACCAGATTGATTGAGAGATATGTCGGAGGTTTGCCCAAGTCGATAAAAGGGAATTTGACTACCTCAAAGGCTAAAGATCTCCACGATACCATGGAGACAGCTAACAAGTTGATGGATCAGGTATTGGAGGATGTTCCAGAAAAGAGTACTGACCACAAGAGGCAAGAAGTGGCGAAGGCCTATGCAGTCGGTTCAGGTGAGAAGAAGGGGTATGTAGGGAACGCACCTCTTTGCAACCGCTGCAAGCTACACCACAAAGGAGAGTGCACAGTGAAGTGCCACAATTGCCAAAAAGTGGGACATTTGGCCAAGAATTGCCGGTCTAGACCCCTAGCCACCGCTCAAGCAGCACCACCCAACAATCGTAGGGTGGAAGTCACATGCTATGGTTGTGGTGAGAAGGGTCACTATCGCAATGAGTGCAAGTAACCCAAGAATCAGGGAAATGGTGGTGGTTATGGTAACCAAGGGGCAGCAGGTAACAATGGGAACTAGGGCAATGGAGGAGGAGCCCATGGGAGAGTTTACGCTGTGGGCAGAAGGGAAGCCCAGGACGACCTGAACGTGGTGACGGGTACGTTTCTTTTAAATAATCGTTATGCATCGATATTGTTTGATACGGGAGCAGATAGAAGTTTTGTGTCGACTGCCTTTAGCTCTTTGATTGATATTGCCCCAACCACCTTAGATAACGTCTTTGACGTAGAGTTAGCCAATGGAAATCTAGAAAAAGTAGATACAATTATAAGAGGTTTCACTCTAAACTTGTTAAACCACCCATTCAACATCGATCTCATGCCAGTAGAGTTAGGTAGTTTTGACGTCATCATAGGGATGGATTGGCTATCGAAGTATCATGCCGTCATCATCTGTGATGAAAAGATCGTCAGAGTACCTTACGGGAATGAGATTCTGATAATAGAAGGTGATCGGAGTGATCGTGCGCGTTCGTCAAGGTTGAACATCATCTCGTGTACGAAGGTGCAGAAATACATCGAGAAAGGATGCTACCTCTTTCTAGCTCATGTTTCTGAGAAGAGAGAGAATAATCCCACAGAGAAGCGATTGAAGGACGTGCCAATTGTGAGGTATTTCCTAGAGGTTTTTCCAGAAGACTTACCTGGACTCCTGCCAGCTAGACAAATCGAATTTCGAATTGATTTGGTGCCAGGAGTCGCGCTTGTAGCGCGAGCACCCTATCGGCTAGCACCAACGGAAATGCAAGAGTTGTCTGACCAGTTGGCTGAACTGTCAGGGAAAGGTTTCATCAGACCGAGTTCTTCGCCTTGGAGAGCTCCGGTTCTGTTCGTTAAGAAGAAGGATAGATCCTTCAGGATGTGTATCGATTACCGGGAGCTGAATAAGCTAACGATCAAGAACCGATACCCACTTCCAAGAATCGATGACTTATTCGATCAACTTCAAGGTTCATCCGTTTACTCCAAGATTGACCTGAGATCAGGTTATCATCAGCTTCGAGTCAAGGAAGAGGATATCCCGAAGACTGCATTCAGGACCCGATATGGTCATTACGAATTCCAAGTTATGCCATTCGGTTTGACTAACGCACCAGCCGTATTCATGGATCTCATGAATCGAGTGTGTAAATCGTACTTGTATAAATTTGTGATTGTGTTCATTGACGACATCCTGATATACTCTAAGAATGAGAAAAAGCACGAGGAGCACCTCAAACTAATCTTAGAGCTATTGAAGAAGGAAGAGTTATATGCCAAGTTTTCGAAGTGCGAATTTTGGATATCAACTGTGTAGTTTTTGGGTCACGTGATCGATAGTCAAGGCATTCACGTGGATCCCACCAAGATTAAGTCAACTAAGGATTGGGCGACACCTACAACACCCACTCAGGTACGCCAATTCTTAGGACTTGCCGGTTATTACCGAAGGTTTATCAAAGGTTTCTCCAAGATAGTGAAGCCTTTAACTGCATTAACTCAAAAGAATGTGAGGTGCGACTGGGGAGATGATGAGGAAGAAGCTTTTCAACTCCTTAAGGAAAAGTTGTGTAGTGCACCTATTTTGGCCCTACCTGAAGGTAGTGAAGTCTTTGTCGTTTATTGCGACGCTTCACGCAAGGGTTTGGGAGCCGTGTTAATGCAGAGAGAGAAGGTAATAGCATATACCTCCCGACAACTGAAAACCCACGAGAAGAACTACACCACTCATGACCTGGAGTTAGGCTCAATTATGTTTGCACTACGTATTTGGAGACACTACCTTTATGGTACTAAGTGCGTGGTGTACACTGACCACAAAAGCCTACAACACATCTTGAACTAGAAAGAGCTGAACATGAGACAACGCCAATGGTTGGAATTGCTCAGTGACTATGATTGTGAGATCTGTTACCATCCAGGCAAGGCGAATGTAGTTGCTGACGCCCTTAGCCGAAAAGAGCGGATCAAACCCCTCAGGGTAAGATCGTTAGAAAAGAGCGAAAATTCTTGAGGCTCAAGTCGAGGCACTCAAAGAGGAGAACCGACCAAGTCATAAAATTTACGGTATGCCAGAGAGTGAGAATGGCTTCGTAAAAAGATCCGATGGAGTTTTGTGTTATGGGGACAGAAGTTGGATCCCACTATGCGGAGGAATTCGTGATTTGATCATGCATGAATCCCACAAGTCCAAATACTCCATCCATCCAGGATCTGACAAGATGTACTTAGACTTGAAGAAGCTATACTGGTGGCCAAACATGAAGGCCGATATAGCCGAGTACGTCAGTAGGTGTTTAACGTGTTCAAAGGTCATGGCTGAACACCAGAGACCGTCAGGTTTGCTTGTGCAACCGGAGATCCCAAAGTGGAAATGGGATCACATAACCATGGATTTCATCACCAAACTGCCAAAGACATCGAGCGGTTATGATACGATTTGGGTAATCGTGGACCGTCTCACTAAGTCTGCTCATTTCCTTCCTATGAGAGAAAATGATAGTATGGACAAGCTTTCCCGGCTATACGTTAAGGAAATTTTCGCAAGGCATGGAGTGCCTGTTTCTATCATCTTTGATCGAGATAGTCGTTTCACATCAAACTTCTGGAAGTCACTCCAGGACGCGTTGGGAACAGATCTCGATATGAGTACAACTTATCATCCTTAGACTGATGGTCAGAGTGAAAGGACCATCCAGACATTAGAGGACATGCTCAGAGCGTGTGTTATCGATTTCGGGAACGGCTGGGATATGCATTTGCCTTTAGTCGAGTTTTCCTACAATAACAGCTATCACACCAGCATTAAGGCTGCACCTTATGAAGCACTTTATGGTCGTAAGTGCAGATCACCGATATTTTGGGCTGAAGTTAGAGAAAACTAACTTACCGAACCAGATCTAGTCCATGAGACTACTGAGAAAATCGTGCAGATCAAGAGCCGAATGAAAGCTGCTCGTGACCGCCAAAAGAGCTATGTCGACAAGAGGCGAAAACCCCTTGAGTTCCAAGTGGGCGATAAAGTGATGTTGAAAGTATCGCCATGGAAAGGCGTGATCAGATTTGGTAAACTGGGAAGCTGAACCCTCGTTATATTGGACCTTTTGAGATTCTTGCCAGAGTCGGGCCGGTAGCCTATCGACTCGAATTGCCATCTGAACTCAACGCTGTGCATGACGTTTTTCATGTGAGCAACTTGAAAAAGTGTCTATCTGACGATAACCATGCTATTCCTTTGGAAGAGATCCAAGTCGACGAAAGGTTGAACTTCGTCGAAGAACCAATCGAGATTATGGACCGGGAAGTTAAACGACTTAAGCAGAGTCGTATCCCAATCGTGAAGGTCCGTTGGAACTCTCGCAGAGGCCCCGAGTACACTTGGGAGCGAGAGGATGAAATCAAGCGAAAGTATCCGCATCTCTTTTCAAATTCATCGAATGACGCGAATTAAAATCCGGGACGGATTTCCCCAATTAGCCGGGGAGACTGTGACAAATGGTAATTTTCACGCATTAATTTAATAATAAATATTTATTTATTAATTTTAAATTGAGTATTTTAAGCATAAATGCATGTTTCTGCATGTTTCGGAGCATTTCTGAACATTTTTGGGAGCTGTCCTGCACATTGTAGCTTACAGTCATTGCTGAAAAAGTTTAATTTTGTCAGTAAGCGTAAAATTATTCCATTTTAATAGTTACTGACAAGTTTCGTAATTAATTGTTAGGGTTTGATTATATATATACATACGCTCGACATTTTTAGAGTTTTGTACAAATTAAAGTATTTCTTGCTTGTGTGATAAATCTTGTTGCTTGTGGTACTAGTTTGATGATACAAATGTGATTAGTGTTAATTACGCGAGTTTAAGACAATATATACACTTTTATATGTATATATACTAATCGGCCATAAATAAAAATACATAATTATTGAGGTTTTGAAAAACATAAAATTTTGGCTCAAGTGGTGAAATGGTGGAATTTATGCTTAAAAACTTATTATTGAGAACTTATTGTATAAGCCGTAACGAATTGTGTTTAACCCGTAAAAAAACAATTTTTGGTCGAATGGTACTATTTGGGTCGAATATATTGAATTTTGACAAAGTTTGACTTTTTAGCTTAATAATTTATTTATAAGTACTTAATTGGTTTAATTAAATTTCGATACGTAACTAATTACACTAATAAGGAAAATGGGCTTAAATTAATAATTTGGGCCATAGGGGTGTTCGGTGACTGTTGGGCCGAGCCCAATAAGAAAACCAACATCTTTGACTTTGATGCGTGGTTTTGCAACCTTACAACAGGTTTTACCTCTCGAGGGATCTCAAGAGGCTTACAACCCCACCAGGCAGTGTACCTGACCGATGTAGTATAGTGTAGTGGTAAGTACGGGGGATTGATCGTTCTCCACAGGGAATAGTGTTCGTTAGGTATGAAAAACTACTCTAATAGGTCTAAGGGTGAGAGAAGATTCTTTTTATGTTTTTATAATTTTTTATGAAAGCAAGTAAAATCTCGGGTTTGAAAGAGTGGGCGGAATTAGTTGCTAGTCAACTAACCCAAATAACTACGAATGCGAATAAAATAAAATAACAGAAAATTAAAAGGTGGTAGAACTTATGTAGAGAGAAATGTGTTTACCTAGATTTCCTTACTCCCTAACTATCTTTTACCGGTTGATTAGTGTGTATTAATTGCGTGGATGACGGGTGTATTCCTTAATACCAATCGTGAGGTGGCGTACGTACTTCCCCAACTCTACAAGCTCCTACTTCACTCCTATGTCGAGCCGGCTAGGAAGCTCCTAACATGGGATCACTAGAATTCGCTTGTGCATTAAATACAACCATAAAAACCTTTAGTACACATTGGTTCATGTTTCTTAAGACGTTCAAGCAAGTTACCGAATAGGAAGTTAGCCAGTTTTCTTAAGCCTAACATAGATGAACAATCATCCAATACAACTAATAACACACTAATAACCAATAATCAATAGCTAGGTTTCATTAGATCTAAGCAAACACAAGATAAATCTAGCCTAACATGTTAAACAAAAGACAAGAACAAGATAGAATCAAACAACACATAGACATATTGAATGATTAATTGATAACTTATCTTCAATGTAACATGGAAGATCTCAAGGCAAAAAGCCTTGAAAAAGCTGCTAAAATTGTCTTAGGGTTTTCACACACAAAGTTCCCCAATAAGTTCCACACTAATGACAAAAAATTGCAAAACTATATATAGACTTTCAGATCTGACGGCGTCACGTTATGGAGTGTGACGCCGTCACCTTGCCGCTTTTAGGGTTCCCGGATGGCCTTCTTGACGCCGTCCCTCTTTAGCTCTCCAAAATCCGTTCTGGCTTATCAAGGCTTGACGCCGTCAGACTTAGGGGTGACGCCGTCCCTCTTTAAATTAAGCCGTGACGACCTTGATCACATTAAAGCGTGACGCCGTCAGAATTCCATGCAAATTTCTCTGGCATATCATGAGTAATTTTCACATCCACCACTTTTGCCAAGCCATGACGCTGTCCAGAACAAATCCTGACGCCGTCAAAGGTAATTTCCAGCACAATTTTGAGACTTTGTCGTTTTCTTCACTTTTATGCTCCAAAAACATCCAAAATGCCTCCTTTTCCAGATTTCTCCTCAAAAGTACCTAAAATGACAAAAGGAACGATTTAGGGCAATATTTGATCAAATAAATACGATTTAGGGCTTAAATGACCCCTTAAAAGCGGTACACTTTTCGCTTCATCAAATACCCTTACACTTGAGATTTGCTTGTCCTCAAGCAAATGCGCTTTTATTCTAATCAAAATACAAGTTAGGGGTCATTTAATGCTAACATAAAAGTAATTACAACAAATATTCGTTCCACTTTAATCATAATAAGCACGGAGATTACATACTAGCACCTCACAAGTAGTGTTTAGATACTCACATCTCTCAAGTGTCATCAAAATAAATCTCATAAATGAAAACGGATAATATCTCTCACTACCTGTCATAGCGAATAGATTACCATAGGCTTGGGAAAGGATCGAAAACCTCCTCCACTAGGCGTAAGCACCTAAGATAAACTATCAAAGAGGGCTTTTAAATGGGTTATAACGTTAGGTGTAGGGATATGACAAACACGGATTTGTTGGATAAGGGATATTTTACTGGTGGCGAGTTAAAGATCTTGATTAATTACATGTACTATACAATGTTGCTAAGCCAAGACTCGACTCAATCTTAAGCTAAAAACAAAATAACAAAAACATAAAACAAACATAAAATAAAACGGGATGGTAGTCCGTATGTTTTTTTTTCTACTTTTCTTTTTCTCATTTTTTTGTATTTTTCTTGATTTTTTTTTTTTTTTTTTTTTTTTTTTTTTTTTTTTTTTTTTTGCATACACTTTTGCCCTACCATCCAAAATAATACATCATAGGGGCATTGCATTCCCCTTACACTTGAACTTTTACATAACTTTACAAATTACTATTCTAATTACTCGAATTAAGATAATCAAAACACTTGGAGTACTTTTAAAATATTTAGCACATATGGGGGTAATAAATGATGTTCTTCCCCATTACTCCATTACACTAGTACTTCACCCATGAGTCCCAATCGTCCCAAAACAATATGTACAAGGATATGACTCGACTTAGCAACCATGTAATCAACTAGATAATTAACTTGGGTTTAAACAAATGTTGTCACAATAATGCACTAAAAATGAGTGCATACAAGGTAGGCTAAGGCGATTTGGGTGTACATTTAAGTAGGGTGTAACAAATTCTTCCTTTAAGTAAAATGCTTAAAGGTCGAAACGAAAAGATAGGCTCTGAGGGGTGTACTAGGGGTATCGTGTACTAAAAATGAGTACAACGCAAAGGGTGTGGGAGAATTACTTGACCAATGTAGCCAATGTAATTATAACAAAAACACAGGTGTAAAACAATGGGTTAATCCTAATGCCTCTTATCATGTAGTAAATCTAACTACACGAATGTAGTCTCACTTGTGGCCTTGGAATGGTCCTAACGCAAGTTCTAGAATCTAAGTGCTACCGGTACACACATCATAGCATAAATGCTTTTCCTACCAATTCTAGGGGCGAACCTCACATTTTTGGGGGTGGAAAATTTTTTTAGTGGTACGGTTTTTGTGCTAGTCATATAACTCCTATCCATGAGACGTTTATTAGAACTAAAGTTTCACTCCTAAATGTTGTAAAAAATTTTAAATTTGGCACTAAAATTGCCCTAACAAGTATTTCTCTCAGTTTTATTACACATCTACCATTAAACAAACAAAAATCAAGTGCAATTGCATTCTCTAAAGT
The DNA here is from genome assembly GCA_021014915.2 of Artemisia tridentata subsp. tridentata. Lineage (NCBI taxonomy): Eukaryota > Viridiplantae > Streptophyta > Magnoliopsida > Asterales > Asteraceae > Artemisia > Artemisia tridentata. Next base: position 163,106,287 of record CP139502.1, on the reverse strand, counting down.
ATCGTACTTTTACCCCCCCCCCCCTTACACTTAAGATGAACATTGTCCCCAATGTTCAAATAACAAGATGTAAAAGCATAAAGTAAAAGAATGAAATCAAATACTCCCCTGATTCGCTCGGTGGATAATGAAGTAACACGGTTAGATCTTCTTCCAAAGAGAATGTAGAAGCTCCAAGACTAAAGCATCGCCAAAAGCTTGATTCCACATACATTTCCTTGTCCAAAATAACCTGTTAAACCTGAGAAAACAAACACGAAAACCTGCATAACATCGGCGGGATAAACTCTATATATAAGGATATAATGCTTGTGGAATGATAATTTTGCAGATTCTTGGAGATTATAAGTTATAGATTTAATAAAAACTTTTTATGAAAACAAAACTTTCAAAAATTTCCAGAAAATTAAACCTAACGCCGTCAGGTTGTAAAGCCTGACGCCGTCAGAAATGATCTGACAGAATTCTCATGTTACGTTTCCAGAAAATTTTTGGAAAAACCTATACCTTACTTCCTGGGATTCCTGCAAAACATCATTATGACTCGATACAAGCATTTGACTCAAACAAATACTAATATGTATGTTAATTTAATATTATTACGATTCATGTTCATTTGTGTTCTAATAAACCGATTTAGATTTCCCTTACACTTAACTTTTGCAAAATACCTTTATATGTAGTTAAGACGAAGTTAAAAACAAGATAAAGCATTTTCACAAATTAGTTTTTAACATGAATCAATAATAATAAAACTTAAACATACATACGGAAACAAATAAAATCAAACAAACAAATAAATAAACACACAAAGCAAATAAAACTTGGGTTGCCTCCCAAGAAGCGCTTTTCTTTATTAACGAGTCTTGTAGCTAGACTCAAAGTCCTTCTATCTAGTGTCGCTTATGCTCACGTATCCGAGTGTGAGCCATCTAATTGTTGCCTCATCTTTCTTGTATTCATCATTCAGCTCCAAACATCCATGATAGTATCTCTTGTTTTTCTCATGTGGATATTTGAGCCCCTTCCTCTTATCATTCTCACTTAACAAATCAAGAGGCACAAGTCTATTGCAAGATTCAATGGAGTAGTTTTTAAACCTAGGATGTGCTCGGGGCATCTGGTAAGTAAAATCTTCATCCCCATCCGAGAATGTAATTAACCCGTCCACAAGTTTTTCGTCAAGGTTGGTCAACCTTTTGAAGGGTTCTCCAAAAATGACTTGGGTTAATTTGTTATCAATGAATTCTCCTAAGTTCTCCATAACCATAAATTCCACCAAATACACAAAACTTCCAACAAATACGTGTAGTAGCTTAGTCCTAGCAACAATGTTATCTCCTTGATATTCTAGCTCATCTACCATGATTTTATTATAATTAGCGCGAGAGATAATGTTCATAGGCAAAGATGAGTTAAGATAAGCATAAAAATCATGATAACCAATCTTACACGAAAATTGCATGTTAAAGAGGCTATCCTTTTCGATCTTAGTCCTAGGGTCAACATACTTAAAGGGATCAATTTCCTCTTTTCCCCATTCCTCGTTAACCACTTCTCCATTACCGGCATCCTCATCGGAGTCTGAGTAGTAAAATGGACTAACATAGTCATTCTCATGGTCAGACTCCTCCATCTCAGAATTGTTACCAAAGTGGTGGTCGGGTGAAAGGTTGTTGTTTTCCATGATGGGGGCGAGAACGGGTAGTTGAAAATTTGCACGGCGGAAAATACGAATAACAGGGATCAAGCGATCACTATTACTCATGAGGAAGGTGGAAGGTGTCACAAACAAAAATACAAAGAAATAAGATAGACTAAAGAAAACCTAGAAAAATAAAATAAAAATCTCACTAGAAAGGAATCTAGTGAGTAGACCTATAAAATAAAAATTCAACCTAAACAATAACTATTCCCCGGCAGCGGCGCCAAAAACTTGATGCGTGGTTTTGCAACCTTACAACAGGTTTTACCTCTCGAGGGATCTCAAGAGGCTTACAACCCCACCAGGCAGTGTACCTGACCGATGTAGTATAGTGTAGTGGTAAGTACGGGGGATTGATCGTTCTCCACAGGGAATAGTGTTCGTTAGGTATGAAAAACTACTCTAATAGGTCTAAGGGTGAGAGAAGATTCTTTTTATGTTTTTATAATTTTTTATGAAAGCAAGTAAAATCTCGGGTTTGAAAGAGTGGGCGGAATTAGTTGCTAGTCAACTAACCCAAATAACTACGAATGCAAATAAAATAAAATAACAGAAAATTAAAAGGTGGTAGAACTTATATAGAGAGAAATGTGTTTACCTAGATTTCCTTACTCCCTAACTATCTTTTACCGGTTGATTAGTGTGTATTAATTGCGTGGATGACGGGTGTATTCCTTAATACCAATCGTGGGGTGGCGTACGTACTTCCCCAACTCTACAAGCTCCTACTTCACTCCTATGTCGAGCCGGCTAGGAAGCTCCTAACATGGGATCACTAGAATTCGCTTGTGCATTAAATACAACCATAAAAACCTTTAGTACGCATTGGTTCATGTTTCTTAAGACGTTCAAGCAAGTTACCGAATAGGAAGTTAGCCAGTTTTCTTAAGCCTAACATAGATGAACAATCATCCAATACAACTAATAACACACTAATAACCAATAATCAATAGCTAGGTTTCATTAGATCTAAGCAAACACAAGATAAATCTAGCCTAACATGTTAAACAAAAGACAAGAACAAGATAGAATCAAACAACACATAGACATATTGAATGATTAATTGATAACTTATCTTCAATGTAACATGGAAGATCTCAAGGAAAAAAGCCTTGAAAAAGCTGCTAAAATCGTCTTAGGGTTTTCACACACAAAGTTCCCCAATAAGTTCCACACTAATGACAAAAAATTGCAAAACTATATATAGACTTTCAGATCTGACGGCGTCACGTTATGGAGTGTGACGCCGTCACCTTGCCGCTTTTAGGGTTCCCGGATGGCCTTCTTGACGCCGTCCCTCTTTAGCTCTCCAAAATCCGTTCTGGCTTATCAAGGCTTGACGCCGTCAGACTTAGGGGTAACGCCGTCCCTCTTTAAATTAAGCCGTGACGACCTTGATCACATTAAAGCGTGACGCCGTCAGAATTCCATGCAAATTTCTCTGGCTTATCATGAGTAATTTTCACATCCACCACTTTTGCCAAGCCATGACGCCGTCCAGAACAAATCCTGACGCCGTCAAAGGTAATTTCCAGCACAATTTTGAGACTTTGTCGTTTTCTTCACTTTTATGCTCCAAAAACGTCCAAAATGCCTTCTTTTCCAGATTTCTCCTCAAAAGTACCTAAAATGACAAAAGGAACGATTTAGGGCAATATTTGATCAAATAAATACGATTTAGGGCTTAAATGACCCCTTAAAAGCGGTACACTTTTCGCTTCATCAGACTTTTTGACCAAACGTAACGATATATATATATATATATATATATATCGTAACTTCAAAAGGCTAAATAGTTTTCGGGCTAAAACTGGACTATTGGGCCCATTAAGGGATTTCTCTGCCCAATAAACATTTCGAGTGACGAAAATGAGTTTCGAAACGTATTTCGACTCACTATAACTATTTTTACATAACGAAACGATATATATCGATTAAAACCATTTTGGACTCGTTTTGACACGTTAAGCCCAATAAGGCTAATAAATGGACTTTTGGCCCAATTTCACAAACATTGGCTATTGTTGACTTTTTAAAGTTATTTTGACTAAACGATGACCTTTTATCGAAATCTAATGTTAATAAGTAAGCGTAACGATAACTATATTTATGGCGATAAGTATATTTATAACGATAAATATATATTACGGACTAGTTCTGCAAATATAGTTAACAAAATGGATTATTTGAGGAAATTGCAACACTTGAGAAAAATGGAAACGTTGAACAAACAAATGGGTCATGCCCAAATTTTCCAATATTTACAACACTTAGAGTATTTTGATAAAAATACTTGTACTTATTTAATTTCCTAAATACTTAATATTTATTTCAAATTTCCTTATAATTAAAATTATATTATAAATATATTTATAATATAATATTCCTCCACTAACACTATTATATTAGTTTCTCAAAATCTATTTAATTAATTATAAACTCTAATTAATTAAATACATAATTATTAAACTTTACTTAATATATATATAACTTGTATATTTATAACGACGAGTACGACGCACGGATGTTCCATCACACGTATTCTCACCAGACACTTTCACCACGAGCCATCACCAAGAGTCTTTACGATAAACCACTTTTGAAATATATGTTACCACACAACAAGCAAGAAATACACGAGCACATGGTCACACATAAAACCTTTTTCAAATGAGTCAAGACATTTAAAACACGAATATTGCGCTAAGACTTACCATACTCATTTAGGTCGCGTGTCAGAGCGGTTGCACTATATTACTTATTGACTAGCAGATTCTATCATTAAGGTGAGTTTATAGCCCCATTTTCTTATAAGTACTGTTTTATAAACCTTGGGGTGAGAAACATGCAAAACTGTTTTCATGGACCAAAAACTGAACTTTTGTTTTACACACTGGTATGCGGAAAAACCTAAGTTTACTAGAATCCCATTGCGCCCACTATCATCAACCGTCAATTCCTGCCAGGAAGCGCGTATGATATAAATAGATCTATTGGGGGTGACTCCCCCGTTCGGTTGGCCTGCCAGGTCAATGCGGACGTATACCATGACGGATTTCTGCCAAGTGACCGGGGATTATCACTCGCGGGCACCCTTATTTCCTATGCCTTTGGCATACTGTTTGTCTATTTTTGGTTGGATGAGCTTAGTGTTGCATACGACATTAGTGTGTGTTTGCTGAATTATTTGCTATGGTCCATATGTGCTTACTTACTTTAAACATATGAACTCACCAGCGTTAGCTGACTCTTAGCATGTTTTTCAGGTGCTTAAGTATGTATGTGTGGAAGGCAGGGCATGGCATCGGTCATAAGTATCTGAAGTGTTTTTTTACACATGCGTTAAACTCTGATTTGGGACAGTCATGTAAGCGGGCCTTGTTTTTATTAAAACTTGAACTTATGTATGACATTTGACTTTGGCAATGTATAACATTTTAAAACGGATATTTAAATCCGTACTCTATATCTTTGTGTTGTGATTACCAATTTAGTAACACCCAAACATATGCTTCCGCTAAATCTATATTTTGGGGGTGTTACATTGTGCCCTACGGTTGTTTTGTTCACGTTGCCACCAAGCTCCCGCTCCTTCACGCAATTTGTAAGCCAAAATATTCACTTGCTCTTCTCCGGGAACATCCATGATGTCAAAAAACTTGTCAACTTCATACAACCAATCTAGCACCGCTTCAATATCAAGATTTCCAACAAAATTGGGAATCTCAACCTTGACACGATATCCTTGTCGCTCACCATACCCACGGCGATTATCATTCTTCCTAGCAACGACCCTAGGCCCACAAATTTATCCTCTTGGAACTCCAACAAAATTCTCATAGTCTTCATCTCCTTCCTCATTTGAAGATCCGACAATGTCTTGTCTCCAATTTTGTTTGGGAGAATGGTCACGCTCTTGATTATCATAGAACCCTTCATAGTTAGCGTGGAATCTAGGATTACCATATTCGTTACCCTCATGATTTGAGTGATTACATCGCGGATCGTATCTCATCAAGAACAATGGGCATACTCGCGAATTTGGAAGTGAGATCGGTGATCGCACGATCCATATATTCGGTCGATCGGACCCCATTAGTAGTATGGGTTTTTGGAATCTCTGCATCCTTCTTCATCAGGATACCAACATGCTCTGATGCCAACTAACCTAGAACAGGCGAACTAAAACCCTAATACGAGCTAAGCAAATAACAAAGGATTTAAAGACTAAAAGTAAGGAACTTAATTGATAACTGAATGTTTAAACTTTAAACAATGAACCCAAACCCTATATGTATAGGGAAGTAAAACGCGAGGAATAAGAAACCTAAACAAAGTAAAATTTGACTTAAACTATAGTTAAAACTTTCAGTTATCAATCCTTTACAAAGTATAAATTTCGGTTTTAACCCATAAACTTTATTTCTTGAAATGACTACAAATTGAACCCACAAAGGTCACACAAAAATCACGAATTTGCAAGTATAATTATTTACCACTAGCATCGTCGTTTTGCGCGAGTATTATTCTGGTTCGTATAAAACAAAAACACTTAACAAATTAGCATTAAAAAAAGAAAATTCATTTTACCACCAAAATCCAAATTAAGTTTTTCATTTACCCCCCAAAACCTAATTTCACCTTTCCATTTGCCCCTCAAAATCAGATCTCACATTAACTTCTCCCTCCTACCAAACCCGATCTAATTTTTTTTTTTTGTTTTGCTCCTGCCAAGACTACTATTCTAAAGGTTAGTTAGTGTGTGTTTCTTTCTTTTATACTACTATGGAACAATTTTTTTTAAGGTGTATATTTCACGGAACAATACTTGATAAATTATTGGTCATATATATATATATATATATATATATATATATATATATATATATATAGGTTAAAGTTAAAATAAAAAGACAAATATCCGTACATTACGTAAAAAGATTTTTTTTTTCAAAAGTTCGCGAAAAAAATCCAAAAAAATTCCACAAGATCGGGTATGTTGGTGCATAAAACTTTTGTGAAAGAAGTTTTTCTAATTTTGAGTTTTTATATGTTTCCTACATTTTTAATGCACAAAAAACGAATTCTGATGCGCAAAAAAATTTTGATGCACAAAAATTTCAACTTGTTTTAGTTTGATTTGCAATATTATTTTGATGAAAAAAGTCAAAAGAAGTTGGGTACAAAAACGAATTTTTAATGCACAAAAAAGAAATTTGATGCATAAACGTATTTTTTCATAATTTTTTTCGGAAAAAGTTCCTTCACAACGTTTTCATGTTTCCCCATAACCGATCTTGTGGAATTTTTCCCCATTTTTTCGCGAAAATTAAAAAAAAAAAATTCTTTTTACGTAATGTACGGATATTTGTCTTTTTATTTGATCTTTATCCTTTATATTTGCAAGTTTAATGGTTATAAAAAATCACTATAGCTATGAAACAACTCTGCTTAAATTGATGATTGTTTCTTGTTTTATCTGTGTACTCGTAGGTTGAAATCACTAAAATTGATAGTACTAGTTTAGCTTTTGACTATTTTTAGCATAGAAAAGTTTATACTCAAAATGAATCTAATAGAGAGGGTATTAGACCCTCAAGTAGGCCTGCACGAGGAGGTGATAGTAGGAGGTGATCCGCGTGCTGATAATCACGGGGAGTACCTTGAGGAAAGCATGTTACAAATGGAGTCATCACTACATCAACGTGGGTCGAACATTGCTAATGCGCCACATACTCAGTCATCACTCAAGAGTTGGTTTGATACGATTGATAGGGTGTGGAAAATTAAAGTCAAAGGCAGGTTGGGAAAATAGGAGCACCTTAGTTGATGGACATGTCTTGAAACATACTGCTGGCTCACTTCGGATTCATCAACATCGTCTAAGAATGGTAAATATGTATTTCAGCATTCATGTTATCGTTTTTTTTTAAATCCTGTTATTTTCTTATCTAACTTAAATTGTTAACAGCGTAGGAAAAGGAAAGAGGCGGTCCAGTAAGTTCTCTGAAAGTATATCAGCGCTGCTATAAGAAGGGAGGCTTGGTTTCTGAGTATACTACCACGAGGGCAAAGAATGTGGTGGTAAACCATCTATCTGCTCTTACTAATTTTTAATTACTTATATTTTTTATTATATTTAAACCATAATTCTGTTTATAGGAAAAGTACATGTCATCCTCGTGTTGGTGATATGGAGATACGGGAGTGGGCTTGTGGTGGACCTTTCAAAAAAAGGGAGATTTTTTGGATTTGGTGCTCCAATAGACATCGATTCTGGTATCGCATCTTCAGACGAGGTATGTTTTATCCGGTCCTAAGTTATATCATATTTTGTTAAAGTGGGTAAAATTGGGTTGTAATGGTTCATCTAGCGTTGTTATGGGTGCATATTCTAATAGGTTGCAATGGGTTAATGGGTCATGTTGGGTTTACACGAGTCATAACAAAGTCATGGGTTGCAATAGGTGTTGTAATGAGAATGTCAAAAAGAATGGTACAAGTGTTTCTCAAGATAATATAAGTGGCTACCGTAGGCGCTTCAAAGAAATGGTACTTATTAGCTAATGAGTTTGTCCGATACACTCACGCGGTATTGAATCCATTGCCAGAATACTTTTGTTATATGGTTCATTGCAGCCAATTGGCCGGATGCATTTCAAAGCTTATACCAACTAATTTGATATATACATTTTTTATTTTAATATTGTTTTTTTCAAATTTGGTCAACATGCATACCTATGTTTGATGTATTTAAAGATAAAAATCTGAACTTGGCTATGTTTCATCCCAAGTCACTGATGTGTATTCTAGTAGCCTTTGTGCAGGTATTATTATATAAAAATCTGAACTTGGCTATGTTTCATCTTATTTTTATATGTTTCATCACATAAAAGCTTTTAAAGTTGGTCTCTTAAGTTATCTACAAGTAATAAAGGAACACTCAATAGAGAAAGAAATAGTCTAATCGCATTTGAGTGTGTTGTTGTCTAGGTTGAGATTGCAACAAGTTGGCTGCATGTTATTGCAGCCAATGTATCCCCAATCTTAACATGTTTTCTATATTTGTAGGTTGAAAGTTTGAAAAACAACTCGAAAACCAAGCAAAGGAAGCTAAGGAGCGGGAACTAGCTGCCAAGGAGCGACACGAGGCTGCTGAGGAGGGGGGAGAAAGAGAAGCGGAGGAACGAGTTAAAGAGTTTGAAGACCAAGTAAAAGAGATTGCAAAAATATTGAAAACACTAAAACCACCAGGCCACCTTCGCCACCTTTGAGTTAGTTGGCTATTGGATGTCAACAAAGTTAGATTTTGTTTATGGAAAATTCAAACTTGGATATTTAGATACTAGTGAATTTGACTCTTTTGCTAAAATGACAGAAACTCAATAGAGTTTCCACCTCCGGTCTTTTTTGGATATTGTTTTATAAACTTGGATGCTAGCGAACTTTGTATATGCTAGTTCTATGATATGAAAGTTATTGGCGGTTTTTTTTTTGAATTGCTGAATAATTTGTAGGAAAACACTAGGAATTTAAAGTCATATTCCATAGGAAATCAATTGGAAACCAAACTGAACGTTGGTTATAAATCGGTAGGAAATCAGTTACAAATTTCCCTAGCTAATGTTGCTAAATTTTTGAGAAAATTCTAATGAATTTTCAGTCACCTAGTTTGGGCTTTCAGTGAGGGATTTCTTAGAGAACGCATTTTGTCAAAAACTTGACAATCCGTTGGATTCGTTGCTGAACGTTTCCTATTATGATTTTCGTTAGGGATAGGGGTGTTAATGAGTCGAGCTTTTAACGAGCTACTTGAGCTCGAGCTCGTTTAACTCGAGTCAAGCTTGTTAATTTTCGAGCTCGAATCGAGCTCAAACAAAATGTAGAGCTCGATTAATTTCACTAGCCGAGTTTTTAAAACTCCTATTTAGCTCGGCTCGTTCGAAAGCTCGTTTAGTTATTCGAGCCAAACGAGCTACTCGAGCTAAACGAGCTAATCGAGCTAAACATGTAGTTTCACAGTATTTTGATTACAAAATTTTAATTACTATTAATATTATAGGTTAAACTTAAAACCAACACTAACAATATATTAACCTTTAATCACATCAAATATCTACACTTTAGTCTATATATAAAATATAAATATAAACTAGTAAGCTTGGGCTTTTGTTTTTATAGACTCCACATTGTCTTCTTTTTGTTTCACTCATCCAATGTGGGATGTAAAATTGGATATTTTTTCTTTTCTTTTTTCATCCAAGCTTTCTAGTATTACTTGGATTCTTAATATGTATGAATAAATTAAATGTGTTAAATAAATTGTTACTCATATATATTCATTGACCATATAATTGATACTATTAGTTTTATACTAGTTAAGTGTATTATAAAGAAGTAATTAATATGACCCTTTATCAAATATATACATGAATTAAATCCAATCATAAATACCATTAAATAAGAATTATGAATCATTAGATGATTCCAACGAATCTCGCTCGTATGGCTCACGTGATGTTGAGAGTTATATCGAGGTTTTTGTGATTAGAAATACAACATATGTATGTATATTGTATATAAACGATCCCCTTTTATGATTTTCACGCTTACGCACATAAAAAACACACACGATGAAATTCAAATATGTGTTATCACATGTGACACATATATATGATAATCAAATATGTATAGACACATAGGACACATACGTATGAAAGCCAAATATGTATGAACACACACATATGAAATACATAAGTGCAACCAATATTCACATATAAAGACACATATTTGATATATACATATGCATAAACTCATTCCGAGGTTGCTAAAAACAATTGGTTCATGGTTCTTAGATGATAGAACATAAACAACGTTATCCATGGTTCTTAGACAATAGAACATAAACAAAATTATCATCTTCGATCAATCTAATGATGAAACACGGAGATTTGGTCAAGACAGATTTGGTCAAGAGACATATGAAGATACATAAATACACATACACATAACTGATTTGGTCACGACTCAAACAATTCATAATTTACTTGAGCTCATTAAATAATTTATTATCATGACTCTAGCTTGAATAACAAAATTTCCTCGACCAATTTCATGAATCGAGCTTACTTATATACTTGGCTATACTCATTCGAAAATCATGTATATAGAAAGAGGTAAAACATATACTAGAGAATTATACATGATAAAAGTATATCAATTATGTGTTCTCTATGATCCTTAACTAATCATTTATTTTATTCTTTGAGCATCATTTTTTTTTTCTTTTCTATTATTTGATCAAATATATTGACTTTGTTATTTAGTTTAATTAGTAAATTTGTTAGCATAAGTTAATGAAAAAAATATAATATTTTTAATTAAGAAATATAATTATAATAGAAAATGTAACAATATAAAATTTATGTTTTGAAAATTTTGTATAGTAGTTGTATATTGCCTAATCAAAGAAAAAAATATAAAAAGCATCCCACATTGAAAATATAAGAAAAAGTGAAAAGAGATGGACACTATAAAATAAAGACCCACTTCATTTTTTTAATAAAAAACTACATCTACTTGAAATTATAAAAAAATAAGTATGATTGTTATGCACTCTTTTGCTTCAAATGCAAACTAGTGTTTATTATGAGTTACATAAACTTATATAAAATTTATGTAAGTTACATAAACTTTAGTTTAGGCATTAGAACAATTTTTATAATTGTAAACGATCTTTCGAGCTCGAGCTTGAGTTAATAAACGAGCCTACCAAGTTCGATCTTCTATACGAGCATCTTAAGCTTGAAAGTTAGTTTATTGTAGGATTACGAAAAAAAGTTAAAAATTTTAAACGAGCTTCGAGCTCGAGCTCGAACAACAAAAAAATATTCGAGCTCGAGCTCGAGTCAATTTATAACAGTTTATTTGAGCTCGAGCCGAGTAGTTAATAAACGAGCCTAGCTCGTTTAGGCCAAAACTCGACTTGGCTCGGATCGTTAACACCCCTGGTTAGGGAGTTTTTTCGTCGAAAAGCCGTCATTAAAAGTTTTTTGTGACAAATTTTATAGGGATTTTTCGGTAGGTAAACGCCTTTTGTTTAGAGTGAATCACATACAAGCCTAAAGGATCATAAACACACAAACCGGATTTTGGCCTTACTAATCTACCATCAAATACTCACTCACAATTCGAGTGGCAGAAACGCGCATAGCTGAAGTGGAGTAGAAAACTTAAAACATTAAAACAAAAACAAATAAGTTGATGAAAGCATCTTAGAGCAAGCGGATACAAATTTTCAAACAACACAAACGAATACAAATCTTCAAACAACAAAGCAACAAAAGACAAATATGATTGTTGGTCGACATCAACATCATCTTTGACCAAAGTTTTTTTTTTTTTTTTTTGACATGCAACTTCCAACGGTGCATGACGGTGTATCAGGCCGCCGGCGGTGGTCATCTTGGTCGGTTACTCTGTCAAATTTACGATTTTTAAGTTATGACCAAAATTGTAAGCACGTAAGGTTTTGGCCAAAAATTGCATAGACTTCTTTTTTGGAGGGTAATAGTGGCTAATGATGGTCGAAGACTAGGTTTTGAGATGTTGTATAAGAATGCAAGATAATTTGACCGGGTTATATAGAGTCAACGACTAATGGTGGCCTATTAGGTTTGAGGATCAAACGCACTATAATACCATGTTAAATGTTGTAAACCTAGTTAATATCATAGACGGGACTTGGGTGGATTTATTGGGAGGGCCAAATATTATATCAGTTAATTTGGGAAGGCCAAAGTTGTATCTCCGCTAAGCAAATATAAGTAAAACCTAAAAGCTTTGGGAGGGTCGTGACCCTCCCCGGTCTCCACTAAGGTCCGTCCATGGTTAATATTATGTTTTATTGATCTATATTTATGGTACAAATTACCTAAAATTATGAGGGACCTCAACCCCACAAACCCGACTTAAGCTACTAATTAGAATTTAATATTGTTTGATACGATGCACCTAAAAGCTACCTAGTAATATTTTAGCTTCGCATGATAACAAGCATAATCAAGCACTATAAATGAATCAATACTAAGAACTAAAAGACGAGACACCTTTAAAGTTGTAGCTCTTCTCAGCTTACTTAATTAGGCTAAAGGGAGTGGGGCTACCCAACTAAGGGGCGACTCGCGACACGTGGCGCTGAGTCAGCAAGTTGGGTAGCCTCCAAAAAATGGGGGAGTGGGGCTACTCAGGAGGGTGGGGCGACTCTTGACACGTGGCACTTCTAATGATTGATTTTTTGATTGATTTTTCAACTCTTTTTTTTTTTTTTTTTTTTTTTTCAACTTTTTTTTTTTTTTTTTTTTTCATATTATATAAATAATAACTAAAATTACATATTATATAAAAAAAACAATATTACATAAATAATAATCCTAAAACATAAATATTACTTAAAAAATAATACAAACATAAATATTGTTCATAAAACATAAATAATAATCCTAAAACATAAATATTACATAATTGTTATACCTAATAATACTAAAAATTATTCTTCATCACTAACAAATGCGTCGACTTCTGGAGGCGCGTTTTCGCCTTCATTCGGGCCATGATTACCCCATACATGATCCACCAAATCCGCCTTAAGAATATTGTGTGTTTCGCGGCTTCTAACGATATGTGAATTCTCAATCCGTTGCTCCATTGGAGTTTCTTGATTCCAATACTCGGGGTTCAATGTCTGGTCGTGCTCGTTGAAATCTTGACAAAATGCCTTGTCCTCATCCTCCAAAATCATGTTATGGAGAATAATACAAGTATATATGACGGCATGCATTTTCTCCTTGGTCCAAAATCTTGATGGAAAACTAACAACTTTCCACCTCTTTTTCAAAACCCCGAACGCTCTCTCAATATCCTTCCGTGCCGACTCTTGTTTCTTCTTAAAGTATTTTCTTTTTTCATCAATTGGGTCGGTGAAAGTCTTCACAAATGTAGTGTATTCCGGGTATATGCCATCACTCAAATAATACCCGGATCTGTAATAATTACCGTTTGCATAAAAAGCAGCTACAAATTGAAGTTGAAAACGTGTTAGTAAAATATAAAATACATAATTCTAACTATTAAAAAATATAATAACCTGTTGGCGCCAACCCAGATATAATTTCTTCAAGTATAGGTGAAGACTCAAACACGTTGATGTCGTTGTTTGATCCTTGCTGACCAAAATAAGCGTTCCAAATCCATAAATCGGTAGACGCAACCGCCTGAAGTATCAACGACGGTTTCCCAATATCCCCTCGTGTGTGTGTGCCCCGCCATGCGGTCGGACAAAGCTCCCAGGGCCAGTGCATGCAATCTATACTACCAATCATGCCCGGGAAACCATGAACCTGCTCATGCACCTCGTAAATACGTTGTAGATCCGTCCAAGTCGGTCTACGTAAATATGTCGGCCCATACATCTCAATAATACCTATTAATAGTTAAAAAGTTTTTTAAAAAAATACTAACTAATAATTCTAAAAATACCAACTAATAATAATACTACTAATAATTCTAAAAATACCAACTAATAATAATACTACTAATAATTCTAAAAATACCAACTAATAATAATACTACTAATAATTCTAAAAATACCAACTAATAATAATACTAACTAATAATTCTAAAAATACCAACTAATTCTAAAAATATTACCTTGACAAAATTTAGTCAACGAATCCCGTGAAGTCCTCTCCGACATTTCCAGGTTCTCGTCAAATGAATCGACGCTCGATCCGTATGCTAGTTGACGAAGCGCGGAAGTACATTTTTGTATTGAGGTGAAACCTAACTTCCCACTACAATCATAATTTTGTTGAAAATACGGGTACTCTTCTTCCAAATCATTTGCTATCTTCAAAAAAAGCCGCTTACTCATACGATAGCGTCGTCGAAATACCCGCGCATCGAATATCGGTTGATCAACAAAGTAAAAACGCATCAACCTCTCGTTTGCCTCCTGTCGAAGACGATTCACATACGCCCTTCGTCTATAAACGGGGCCATCATCTGCTACCCAATCTTCTTTCACGACTTCAATAAATGTATTAACGGTGTTATAAATGGCACCTTCGATCATATCATCTAGTTCCGAAGAATCGGAACTTGATGATGAGGAGGACGAATCTTCGAAATCTTCCATGATATTTTTTTTTTTTCTGAATTGGTTGGTTTTTTTTTTTAGAAATAAGAGTGTTGTGTGTTTTTTTTTTTTTTGGAAAATATGTGTTTGAGTGTGTTTTTATTTTGGAAAATAGAAGGTTTAAAAAGAAAAAAAAAAAGAAGTCAAGCCGTTTGATAACGGCTACAAAATATCGAACAAAGCAAAAAAACAGGCGATACAATTGAGTCGCCGGTGGGGCTTATCGCCACTTCGGGGTGGTTTGTGGGGCGATAGGAGGGGCGAACCAAGGCTTATCGCCCCTTGGTTCGCTTCATACCGTTCAGCCTTAATGGCAACATTTCATTGTTACCTTTAAAACAATGTCTACTTAGATAAAGACGCACAATTTACCGAGCCACAATCAAATTGGCCCGATTCATAAATCATAAGAACATGGGTCGATGTTGCAACGTTTAGTGATTAGTTTATTCAAGCCCAATATTAAGTTTTTCAAAAGTTTTTTTCTAACAAATTATAAGGGAAAATAAATCTATCTTCATCATTTCGGGAACAAATTTTTAGTTTTGTTTACCGAGGCTGACTTTCACATAACTTGTTTACGATTTTCAGGTATTGTAAGGAAATAAAAGACAATAACATAGCTAGATAACCGCGCATAACAGTGTTATTTAGCGACGGATGATTATACTTGTAAACTTGATGCTTTGGTGTGACCCTTAATGCAACTCTTTAGCTTTTAATCGTAGCCAATGAGAGAAAAAAATGTTATCGGTTGACCCGAAAAATGATGAAACTATGAGGATTAAAAGTTATTTAAACTATCAATATATCCATCTAATAATTGTTGTCTCTAGATAAAAAATACACAGTTTAAAAATAAAAGAACACTACACTTCACAATCAATCAATTATCTCCACCCTCTAAACTCTCTTTTGATTAGATGGGATAAGAAGTTAAGACATCCATAAATGAAAGGTGATCTATAATTTAAGGATGGAGGGAGTAATTTAATGATAGATAACTAGCTGGTGAAAAAAATGTTATGGATAAGAGGCTAGCAACTAAGAGCAACTGCATTGGCAAAGCTTTTCATAGCTTTTTATTATTCCATCAAGCCTTTTGCAAAGTTTTTTTACCATTGTAACTAAAGCATTTACAAAAGCTTTGTAAAAGCTTTTTGTGAAAGACTTGTTAAACACCAAGCTATTATAAAAAGCTTTTCCACTCTCACCATATCATTTAAATACAATTGTTTATATATATACAAAAGCTTTTGTAAAGCTTTTTAGCATTGGAGACAATATTTTTAAATGACTTTTTAGTATTAAGATATTAATGAAAAAATGATCTAATAAATGCAAAAAGTCTTTTGAAGTTTGAGCATTATAGATGCTATAAGTATTTAAAAGTTTTGTTATAATGCATCTGGTGATTATTTCAATTGATTTGGCTATTGCACCCCAATAACATAACAGTATAACACACTTCGACGTCATGGTCACAAAAGTCGAGAACCTAGTAAAAGATACATATTGAAACTTAATCAACAAAAACTATAAAAAGCCTTATTATCTCTGCATTCGCTTTACTAAACTTATAATGTTAATATAATATCTCAAACAATCAATATGTTTTTTTAAGAACCCAATTAAAAACAAGTGGTGTCAAATAGGATTATGATACTTCTTCAATTTCCATAAATTTGATCCTAAAACGTATCTCACAAGTACGTAACTGGTTTATTGAAATTGAAAGAAAACAATTAATAATTAGGGTAAAGGCAAGCGATCATACCAGAACACAGTGGGAGATCAAAAAATAATGAAGAATCGGTTGGTGACTATATTGAGGGACGACTGATCACGATGAGGATTAGATACCGATCATATTTTTTTTAGCAGATACCGATCATAGTGAGAAGAGGGTGACTTTTGGTTTCTTTTTTTCCCTCTTTTTTCTTTTAGTACTATGCGGCATATGTGGAGGATGAGGTTTTTTTTTTATTTTTTTTTTTAAACTTTTATATTTTATTTTATATTTTTAAACTATTATATTTTGTTAAACAAATTTGAAAATACTATATTTTGTTAAATAAATTTTAAAAGTCAATGGTCAAATAAAAAACTCTTTAGAGTTTTGTTATTAAAGAAAAGTAAAACTCACTTTCATATTTAGTCGACAAGACAAGTTTCTTTCTTTTTCTTCCTTAAACCTTAACTTTAACACGTAAAAAACTTGATCCATTTTTGAGATCTCAAACCACCACACCACAATCACTCCAACTCACCTCAAACTTAACCCCAAATATAAACCAAATTCACGATCCAATTACACTAAACCTATAAAATCGAGTTAGTTAAAGATGGCGGGAGGTGCTGCTGGAGGATTTGTCACACGAGCATTTGAATCAATGCTCAAAGAATCTTCTGGAAACAAGAAATACACTTCTCTCCAAGCCGCTATCCAATCATATCTAGGTCTGTTATTTTAGTTTAATTACTCAGATCTTAACTGCTTAAGTATTGTAATGTGTGTTTAATACGTGTTAATTTGAAATTAAGTTAAGTTTATGATTAGTTGTATTGTTCAATTGATGCATTTGTTCCGCGAAATTTGGATCTAATTGTTTGATTCAAGGCATGGACATTAGCATTTGTGTGATGCAGCTACGTACAACTTTTAATGCGTAATGTACAAGTTTAGGAGAAGTTGCGGATTACTTAATTAAGTACTTATTTTGAATTTTTGATTGTTAAGCTAGTTTAGTTAGTTTTGTTTATGATCAATTGATGCATCTGTTATGTGAAGTTAGGAGGAGGATCTAATAGTTTGAGTTCCGTGATGATTAACTAAGTATAAGTTTTGATGCGTAATGTACAAGTAGAGTAGGATTTCTGATTTTTATAGGAGAAGGTGAGATACGCGATCGAATTGTGTGTACTGGACATTTGCTGGTTTACGTCTGTTAAAGAATAAGAGCGTGTTTGTGATCACTTATTTTAGTGCTTATATGCGTATTTTAGGATACAGGCAGTTTTAAGTGTTTGGATGAAACTGCTTATCTGTAGTTTTCGTTTTCATGTCAGGAGTTTAGAAACCGGTCGGAATGGTACTTGATTGTTTTCAAAACAGAATCGCGCCTATAAAACTAAGCAATTTTACACCGTGTAGGTTTTATAAATCGATACTCATGATATTTGACATCGACATTAATATTTCTGTGATGCAACTAAGTACAATTTTTAATGCGTAATGTATAAGCAGAGTAGATGACTTCATTGTATAGGAGTATATGAAAAGGTGAAGGTATCATACTGTACATTTGACTTCGACATTGTTCTCTGTTGTCTCACATATTGTTATAGATTATGAGCGTGTTTCGGATTACTTAAGTAATCACGTAAACCCATGTAGTGTTTTTTTGTCATACATACGTTTGCGTCATTGATGTGCAGATGTCAATATTAAGATGTTTCACCTTTTGTTTTACAGGGCCTAGAGGCAGCAGTTCTTGACAAGGCTGTGAAACTTGAAGATGGTGGAAAGACAACCCTATATACATATAATGTTAAACACCGATGCTCACAATCCAATGGTATGGCCCAAAATGACCAAACCCGAGTTTGTGCGAATGAATGCCGCAAATGATCCAGAAGAAAGTGCTCCCACAGAACTGTTAGAGGAAATCTATGATTCTATTGTTAAAGAAGAGATAAAAATGAAGGATGACACTGCTGGTATGGGAAAAAGCAGCAAAAAGCCAGAAGCTGAAGAAAGAGGCGTGGGCATTATTGGTATTCTTAATTTGGCTCTCCCGAAACAGAAAAATCAAAGTGATGCACAATCGGAGAGTGAAGCTATTATAAAACAAACACAAGCAATTTTTAGAAACCAAGGAGCAAAACGGGGTACATTTTATACATCACATCAGATTGAACTTGTGAGACCAATGGTAGAAGCTGTGGGGTGGCCACTTCTTGCTACCTTTGCAGTAAGTATGGAGGAAAGAGAAAATAAGGCTAGAGTTTTTTGTTGAATTATAACATCATGGCAATCATATATATAAACCATAATCAAAGAACACATAATGCGGAAGCGTATAGAATACATATAACACATAATAATTAACCAAAACATAAAGTAAACGTACCTTAGTGATTCTAGCCCGAACAAGAATCAATTGAGCAATATGAATGAAGAACCCTAATTAGGGTACTTAGGATTATAAGAATTGCCTCTTACTAAGTTTTGCAATTCAATCCAAGATTCTTACAATAATGTGCAAGAATCACGTTCTTGTACACACGAACTAAACCGAACTAACAATATGCAAGTTATTTTAGTCACAAAGTAAAAACCAAACTATTTTTGTTTAACCAAAAATCGGATCACCCTTGGAGAGGGTATGAACCGATCGACTAGAATGAATAGAGAGAAGGAAAAACAATTTAGGTTTAGCTAGTGCACAAGAGGTAACAAAAAACTAGAACCTTGGGTTTGTTCATATAGTGTAGTATCTTAGAGCCCAAGTTAGAGTAGGATTGGGACTCCTAAACCCTAATCGATCGGCACCCTTAATAATTAAGGATTCAGGATCCTTCTTGGCTACTAATTTACACTATAGTCCTTTCCTTATTTTATTTAACGACCGTTAGTCACTTCCGTTAAATACTAACGTCCGTTATCTCATTTGTGACAATTAATAATCAAATATAACATTTTACATTTAATTATTAATAATTAGTTCTCATACGTAATGTGTGCAAACCCGTGATCTCGAGTTCGATCCTAACACACGACTACTATTTTATGTCTATAAAACTAACAGCTCCCACTTAGACATAAATCATAATAGTTGTGATCACATCGGTTAGCGTCTTGCAACACGCCGATGCCTCTAGTACAACTTGAGTAGGTCTCCTGGAAAAACCTTTAATGATTCATCATTATTATTATCCTTTTGTTACTAATACTACAATGAATAAAGATATGGATATTATCTTAATTCAAAATCCTGTTTCTCGTTGTTTTTTATTGAGCAAGATCACCAAATCTTCTGAACATATTCAGGGGAGATCTTGGGCACGACCATGCAAATATCTTGTCAACCCTACGAGGGGCCCAGCAGTATTAAACTCCAAAATTTAATTTGGAGAAACAAATTCTATCTTGACTACAAGCATAACCTATGAACTTTGCAACAATTCCGAAAACAATCCTTATAACTACCAGTTACGTATAGCGTTAAATTGTTTCACAGAATGCACTACATTCACAACAGTTATCTGGTATCTCAAGTCTGAGGATAACTATTCATGATTTACTTAGAAATATCCATAAGTAATATCATGTAGTTGGGATAAGTCCTATATTCAATTCATCGAATATCATGTGAATTTGGTATGACAACGCATCAATATACTTTCATGTATATTATACCAAAACTTAGATTTGTCTTAACATAATGATATTCCCATATCATTAACCGACAACGGACATTTAGAATAACTTAATTATTCATGGATTAAAACATGCAAAAAATAGGACAACAATATTAAATAATGAATATAAACATAACCACTATTTTATCTCATTAATAAATAATAAATGTTTTACAATCCTTTATCCAAATACTAAACACAGTCATGCATGAAACTACTAGCTAATTTAAGTCTAATTCCATTTGACAATTCAGTAAGCTTTTCTTTAGCTAAAGCCTTAGTGAATGGATCAGCTAAGTTATCATATGTGTGAACCTTCAAGAGATTTATTTCACCTTCGCGGACTCGTTCCCGAACATAGTGATACTTCCGTAGAAAATGTCTGGTGCCTTTCATGACTCCAGGCTCATTGGCAAATATGATTGCAGCAGAATTTTCGCAATACATATTAATAGGCAATTCAATTGAAGGCATAACACCAAGCCCTGAAATGAACCTAATCCAGACTGCCTCCATTGCAGCTTCCGAAGCAGCTATGTATTCGGCCTCTGTCGCAGACATCGCAACTGTACTCTGCTTCTTGCTCTTCTAGTCTACTGCTCCTCCATTGATAACAAAGACATAGCCCGTCTGAGACTTCGCTTCATCTTTGTCACATTGCCAGGACGCATTACAGAAACCTGTAACATCAAGTTCTGTAGCTGGATTTCCACCATACACAAGAAACATATCTTTCGTATTCCTAAGATACTTCAGAATATGTTTAACAGCAATCCAATGTTTATCACCTGGATTCTGTTGAAATTGACTGACAATATTTTGAGGAAACGCCACATCTGGCCTTGTGCATCTCACCGCATACATAATAGATCCTACAGCCGAAGCATAAGGAACCTTACTCATGCGTGCCACCTCTGCAGGTGTTGAAGCACAATCCTCACTACTCAAGCCATGTTTCACTTCCATTGGCAAATATCCTTTCTTGGAATTTTGCATATTGAATCTCTTCAATATCTTGTCAATGTAAGCACTTTGACTTAGTCTGATTAACCGCCTTGATCTATCTCTATAGATCTTGATTCCCAGAATATATGCAGCTTCACCCAAATCCTTCATAGAAAAGCACTTTCCAATATATGCCTTAACCTTTTGCAAACTTGGAATGTCTTTTCCCATGATCAATATGTCATCAACATATAGAATAAGGAAAATTGCATTACTCCAACTAGCTTTGTGATATACACATGGCTCATCATGATTCTGAGTAAATCCATACCTTTTGATTTCCTCATCAAATCTTTTATTCCATTGTCGTGATGCTTGCTTCAATCCATAAATGGATCTTTGAAGTTTGCATACATGATTTGGAAATTTTGGATTCACAAACCCTTCTGGCTGCGCCATATAGATGTCTTCATCTAGGCGACCGTTTAGGAAGGCAGTTTTGACATCCATTTGCCAAATCTCATATTCATAGTATACCGCTATGGCTATGAGAATCCTAATAGCCCTAATGTCAGCTACAGGAGAAAAGGTCTCCTCATAGTCAACACCAAACGTTTGAGTAAAGCCTTTAGCTACCAAACGGGCTTTATAGGTGTGTACATTGCCATCCATGTCAGTTTTCTTCTTGAAGAGCCACTTACTCCCAACTACCTTGGCATTAGGAGGAAGGTCTACTTCAATCCAGACATTGTTATCTTTCATGGATTGCATTTCCCCATTCATAGCAACTACCCATTTGTCCTTTTCAGGACTCTCAATGGCAGCCCTATAATTAGGAGGTTCATTAAAATCCCCTAATATAGTTTCCTCAACTTCCATGTTAAGACATAGACGTTCAGGTGCTTTCACATGTCTTGAATACTTGCGAATGGGAACACTTTCAACTTCAGGTGGAGGACCCAGACTTTCAGGTTCCACAAGAAGTGAGCTAGTATTTTCAGAAGGTAATGTATCTATATGATCATCTTCCAGATCATATACTCTCCCACTGAATTCTTGAGATATAAGTTCCTTTTCTAAAAAGTCTCCATATCTTGCAACAATTACCTTGTTTTCAGGAGGATAGTAAAAGTAGTAACCCATTGTTTCCTTTGGGTATCCTACAAAGATACATTTCACAGATCTCTGTTGGAGTTTATCTGCTGAGTCACGTCTTATATACGCCTTGCAACCCCAGACCTTTAAATAAGACAAATTCGGAACCTTTCCACTCCATATTTCATATGGTGTCTTATCTACCTTCTTAGTGGGAACCATATTCAAAATACGAACCGCAGATTCTAAGGCATAATCCCAAAAGGATAATGGAAGAGTTGTAAGATTAAACATTGATCGTACCATATCCAGTAATGTACGATTCCTTCTCTCAGATACACCATTTTGTTGTGGTGTATATGGAGATGTGAGATTCTGGACAATTCCATTCTCAGCTAGGTAATCTTTAAACTCTTGGCTTAAATATTCACCACCCCTATCGGATCGAAGAGCTTTAATCTTCTTTCCTAGTTGCAATTCTACTTCTGCTTTAAAAACCTTAAATGTTTCAAACACCTCATGTTTATGTTTAAGTAAATAAACATAACCATAACGGCTGAAATCATCTGTGAAGGTTAAGAAGTAGCTAGCACCTTTCCTTGACACATGCCTAAGTGGTCCGCACACATCAGTATGTATTAAACCAAGTAGATCCGAAGCTATTTCCATATTGTTATGAAAAGGTTTCTTCGTCATCTTCCCAGAAATACAAGACTCACACTTGTCATATGATTCATCATTGACATGTTTCAAAAGCCCATCGTGTTGCAGCTTTTTCATGCGAGTCTTGCCTATATGGGCAAGTCTACAGTGCCAAAGGTAAGACGAATTCAAGTCAGACGTAATTCTCTTACTAATGCTATACATTGAATTATTATTGGACATATGATCATTCATATCAATTTCAAACACACCATTAACAGCAATTGCATTAAAATAAAAAACATTATTTAAAGAAACTGAAATTCCATTGCTACTAATAACGTGATTAAAACCAAGATCCAATAAACATAAAAAGGAAACTACACCCCTAACAATTGAAGGTGCATAATGACAATTGTCTAATAACAGTACTAAGCCCGAAGGCAAAACTAAATTAAACGTTCCTATGGCTTCAACAGCTGCAGGTGCTCCATTTCCCACATGCAGATATTGCTCCCCATAGGCAAGCTTCCTTTCCACTCTAAACCCCTGTAGCGTATTACAAATGTTAATACCGCATCCAGTATCATATACCCAGGAATTAATTTTATGATTTAGAGTAAATAATTCAATCATGAGTAAAGTACCTGAAGTGCTGGCGCCCGAGTGCCCAGTCTTCTTATTCTTACTCTCCCGCAACTCTTGGATGTAAAGAGGACAGTTCCTCTTCCAGTGACCCACTACATGACAGTAGTGGCAAGCCTGGTCCTTCTTGGAGTTATCCTTCTGCTTAGAAGGGTTTTTCTTGGATGGAGGTGAAGGTTGATAAGCCATAACTTGCTTACCCTTATCAGCCTTAGCCTTACCCTTGCCCTTCTTGCCCGTACTTGACTTGTTAATCCTACCCTTTTGAATAGCTAGTACCTGGGGTGTAGGAGTAGTCCTTGGTGGTAAACCCTTTTTGTAATCAATAAGCAATGCGTGCAATTCAGAAACTGTCTTCCCCACGCAATGCATATTGAAGTTACGAACAAAACCACTAAATTCCTTTGTCAGGGATCTATTGATTAAGTTGATGGCTATATCTTGTTCATAGATTTTGCCTAGTGCTTGTAACTGATCCATGTAACCTTTCATTTTCAGTACATAAGCACCCACGGGTTCACCTTCTGCTTGTTTGCAACCATGCAGAGATTCCATTAAATCATAGATCTCAACATTAGTTGGTTTTTCAAACAATTTCCTGAGTTCGTTTAGCATGTCCATGGGAAAGTAACTTTCAAACTGCTTTGTTAGAGCAGGTGACATTGCCCCCAACATCAAACAAGCCACATCATTGTGTGCTTTATACTCAGTTTTCCATGCTGCTTTTACTTCATCAGAAGTAGTTGCAGCTGGTTCATCAGAACAAGGCTTGTACAGATAGTCAAGTTGGTCAAGTACTCGCAGGACAATCCTCAGAGAACGAAACCAATCATTGAAGTTTTGTGTGCCAGTCAATTTTTCCCGTTCAAAGAAAGCTTTGAACGCAGAACTCATATTGGTGTTATTGTTTTGAGCCATTCTACAGATAAAGAAAGTTCAAATTAGTATTTTCGATAATACAAAATTTCAAGAAAATAAAATACCCAAGGAAATATTCATATAACCATAGTACTTTCTTGAAAACTATGATCCAAATTATCATAGTTTCATTACATCAGTTGATCTGCTAGTAATGAAAGTATATAATAAGGTAATATGTCGTACAATAATTGGCAAACAATTTTCCAATTCCTAGATCAATGGGATTTATATTGGCAAACAATTTCCAACATAAGCATGTTTTATCCCCATCTTATGCCTTGAGTTCAAGCTCTCACTTAACTCAATTTAAGTCGTCTAAATAAAAAACTGCAAATTGCCATAATCCCATCACATCAGTTGATCTGCTAGCAATGAGATTATGCAATTTACCTTTCCATTGAAATTTAGTCCAAGCTCTCACATGACCAAATAACAACTTCAAGTGTTCTTTACCTAGATGGCATAGACTTAATTTTAAAGGGTAATTAATTTTGATGTGACAATCAAAATATGTACGAAGAGGTATGCATACATCTTTGTATCATAAAGTTTTCCAAAACCTTTTTATCAATTTTAAGCTAAGAGTTAAATCATCAAAGTTTTAATATGAGGCGTTGAGTAACTTACAACTTTGCCTTAAGATGCTTCGTACATATAATGGTGTACTTGGTAATTCTAATTGACGCACAGGCGAGCGGAGGGGCAAACGTCCGCCGAAGCTAATTAAAAACGCGCCCCTTTCGGATGACAATTTAATGTCAAGCCTCCTTATACCCACTTTATAGTTTGTCAAATTAGGTCCGCCGCTTCGACCATTTGTACAGTTACATCAATCAATTAAAATTTTATGATTCTAAGTCTTATAAAATTATGTAATAAAGTATAATCTTGCTAGTCTCGCCTGGGAGCAAATTACCGTGCGAAGCGAACCACTATCGGCACATAAGACTTTGCAAGATTCATAATTTATTACTTATGTTTCACCATTATTTAGTCCGTTTTACTTTTATTTAAAAAAATACCCTTTGCTTAAACATGTCTTTACAATTAAACAAACAAGTAATTTTAACATAAAAAAAACAAACAACTAAATAATAGCACATAACTTAACAATTAATTATGAAAAACATGTAGCCACATGCAAATTAATTCAATATCCTATTAATAATCAATCTCTAGGTTTTAATTATGTCTAATTTTAATTAAGACTCCCATTGGTTTTCGAGCTCATTGTACCCAATGGACCACATACACCAAACTAGTTTGGTTGCGTAAGTCTTAATCAAAATTAAACCACGTTGCATATAATTGATTACTTAATATAATTGGAGTCTTCCCCAATTCGACATCTATTAATTAATTTACATGTGAAAACAAATAAAACAATCATGAATCCATGCCAAACATGCACGTTTGCATGGATTCTACCTAACAATTAGCATATTGCACAGGATCACTTTACTACACATAAACATGTTATAAACCTAGGGTTTCTAATCAAATTAATTAACCAAAACACAAACCCTATATAAAAAAAAAACAAATCGACATTTATTAAAAAATTAGGGTTTGAGTTGGAAAATAAAAACCCTAATCGAATTTATCTAAACATGTGTATAATCCAAACAAGTTTTGATTTTTATGTGGTTTCGGTAATTAATTACATGTTATAACGGCTCTTGATGCCACTGTTGGAATTATAACATCATGACAATCATATATATAAACCATAATCAAAGAACACATAATGCGGAAGCGTATAGAATACATATAACACATAATAATTAACCAAAACATAAAGTAAACGTACCTTAGTGATTCTAGCCCGAACAATAATCAATTGAGCAATATGAATGAAGAACCCTAATTAGGGTTATTAGGATTATAAGAATTGCCCCTTACCAAGTTTTGCAATTCAATCCAAGATTCTTACAATAATGTGTAAGAATCACGTTCTTGTACACACGCACTAAACCGAACTAACAATATGCAAGTTATTTTAGTCACAAAGTAAAAACCAAACTATTTTTGTTTAACCAAAAATCGGATCACCCTTGGAGAGGGTATGAACCGATCGACTAGAATGAATAGAGAGAAGGAAAAACAATTTAGGTTTAGCTAGTGCACAAGAGGTAACCAAAAACTAGAACCTTGGGTTTGTTTATATAGTGTAGTATCTTAGAGCCCAAGTTAGAGTAGGATTGGGACTCCTAAACCCTAACCGATCGGCACCCTTAATAATTAAGGATTCCGGATCCTTCTTGGCTACTAATTTACACTATAGTCCTTTCCTTATTTTATTTAACGACCGTTAGTCACTTCCGTTAAATACTAACGTCCGTTATCTCATTTGTGACAATTAATAATCAAATATAACATTTTACATTTAATTATTAATAATTAGTTCTCATACGTAATGTGTGCAATCCCGTGATCTCGAGTTCGATCCTAACACACGACTACTATTTTATGTCTATAAAACTAACATTTTTCTCTGTATGGAAGGGTTTAAAGCGGGAATTCACATTACACATGTGCTTGGAATGGATACTATGCGTTATGCTTTTTTGACATCACTTATTAGGTAAATTCATATCTTCTTTATTATTATTATTATTATTATTATTATTATTATTATTATTATTATTATTATTATTCATATTCCTAAACCTTTTCTTCTCTTTTCCTTCCAAAAGTCTCACTATATTATCTTCTGGAATATTTAATAAACATTTCTGAGAGTTAGGTAGTGTTTGTTTGGGTTTTATAAAGGTGGAACAGAATTTTAATTGAACGAGATTGTTTGGTTGATGGGATATGAGTAAAGTATGGGTATAAATCCCGTAGAGTTTAAACCCCGTAGAGTTTAAACCCACCAAAATTGATGGGTTCTTACAACTCTATGGTGGGCGCTCTCCTCCCCTCTCCATCTCTCTTCTTTTAGTTATTAAAAACAACTTAAATTTCAATTATATAACAAATAAACATGTATCATTTCTCTCCTCATATGCTTTCAAACTTATACCCGTTAGTCCGTTACTAATCCCATTTTGAATCCAAGCACCACTTTATTATAGGAAGTTTTCATGATAAATTACATATTTTCATGTTTAAATTACCTATTTACCCGTGATAGTAATTACAAATAAGTTGATGGTATTGATTTTGTTCCACAAAATCATCTACTTTCTTGTTACTGAAGGTATCTGGTATATTTTGCCAGTTGTCAAAACAGTTATCCTGATAAATTTCATTTCTAGTCATGTTTTTTAAGCATGAATGTTTTAATGTGAATTTGACAAATAATTTTTATGAAAGACAGTTGTGATGTATTCTCATGAAATTATCTTCTACATTGGTTGCAGATACACTTTCTTACATGCACCTAAAGATATGCGTAGTAAGAATGTTGAAGCGTTACGGACTCTACTGGATATAAGTGACTCAGAACCTGATGCACTTCAAGACACTTGGAATGCACATCTCGTCTATAGTGAGTCTGTGGTGGAATTTTTTACTGCTCTATGTAATGTCTCGGCTGAAGAATTGAAGCAGAATCCAGCTCGTGTTTATAGCTTGCAAAAGCTTGTGGAGATCAGTTATTATAATATGGCTCGTATTCGTATGGTAAGCACTTCATCTTTTCTATGTTCTTGATTTTTGTTTTCCGATATATGTGTACATGCCATATGTGCGTGTGTTATATTTTGAAGTTTTTTCGTGTACAAAAACAGTACTAATAAAAATTATTCCCTTTCCGATATAAATTACTCCGTAGTTGCTATCATGCGTTGCTAATTCTATTTACATTTCTGAATGATTAAAAGATATTTATATTTTCAGGTATGGGCTAGAATATGGTCTGTCCTTGCGAATCACTTTATTTCCGCTGGGAGTCATCATGACGAGAAAATAGCAATGTATACTATAGATTCTTTAAGACAACTTGGCATGAAATATCTGGAGCGTGCAGAACTTGCCAATTTCACATTCCAGAATGACATCTTGAAACCGTTTGTTGTGCTTATGCGAAATAGTCGAAGTGAATCAATCCGGAGGTTGATTGTTGATTGCATTGTTCAGGTATTCCTACCTTATTTTAGTATGTCCTCTATTGTAGTAAATAAAAGATAGCTTGAATTTTTGTTATTGCAGTTTTCAATTATAGCATGTAAAATTAGTAAAAAAGGCACTTTTCGTGGTCTTGCTACTGTTTACTGACTTCTACTGGTTTTTTAAACAGATGATAAAATCAAAGGTTGGAAGCATAAAATCTGGTTGGCGAAGTGTTTTCATGATTTTCACAGCTGCTGCGGATGATGATTTAGAACCAATCGGACCAATCGTTGAGAGTGCTTTTGAGAATGTAGAACAGGGTATTTTACTTATTGATATCTTTATTTCCTCTATTCATGTTATATGCAGAATTTATATCTACTTTTTGGAATTATTAAGACTTATCAACATTAAACAAAATTGCAGTTATACTGGAACACTTCGATCAAGTTGTTGGCGACTGTTTTATGGACTGTGTCAATTGTCTAATTGGTTTTGCTAATAAAACTTCTCACCGCATCAGCTTGAAGGCAATCGCACTTCTCCGCATATGTAAGGATCGACTTGCAGAGGTTCGGTTTTTCCTTGTATTCTTCTCACTTTAGTTCAATCAATTGAGCTATTGGCATATGAATTAACCAACTTGGCTCCTATTGGGTAACCATCTTTCGTTATGCCAGAAAAAAATTATTAAAGTTACAATATTTTCATTGGAAGTAGCAACCTTTTGAAACTCATTCCAATTAATTTGACCTGGTAGCGGGTCAAAGTTAATACTTCTTTTTACCTGAAATAAATTTTATTTGGAAGCTTCAGTGGTTTTTCTGTCCTTAAAATAAGTTGGTTACCCAAAGGCCAAAGCAGAAATTTAGACAGAGTTTCTTACCTAATTAAGCAATTAGCCTAATATAATCTTCCAATAACTATATCCTATCAAGAGAAATAAAATGTGAATCAACTTTTATTTTTCAGGGCCTTGTGCCAGGTGGGAGCTTGAAGCCCATTGATGACAATGCAGATGCAACTAGTGACATTACTGAGCATTATTGGTTCCCAATGTTGGCTGGTTTGTCTGATCTGACATCTGACCCACGACCAGAAGTCAGCAACTGTGCATTCGAGGTATTGTTTAACTTGTTGAATGAAAGAGGAAACAAATTCTCGTCAAACTTTTGGGAAAGTATTTTCCACCGGGTTCTGTTTCCTATTTTTTATCACGTGAGGCATGCTGGAAAAGAGACTACATTTTATGGAGACGAGTGGGTTCGTGAAACTAGTGTTCATTCATTACAGTTGTTGTGTAACCTCTTCAATACTTTTTACAAGGTATGTTGTTTAAAGCTGAAACATGTCGTTTATTGTTTTTTGGGTTTTGAATTTTTTCACTAAAAGTACCAGGGTACTTATTACTGTCCCGTTTAGTCATTCTATATTTTGATGTACATATGATGATATGAAATGATGTCTTGTAACCCGTTAGGTTTTCCTGTTAAAAAAAGAAAACCTTGAAAAATGACTTTCAAATTAGATTTTATATATAAAAAATGAAATTCATTCATGGAAATGATATTTTTGCAAATAATATGAAAACTTATATGCAATATTAAAGATTATGAGTTGCAACATGACCCAAACGTGACACAAAACCATCTTTTAATGACCCATATGTACAAAAAAATAGTACACCAACTATAACAGGACAAACGAACAAGTATGTTGGTATTTTATGCAAATAATTCAAGTTTTTCTTTACTTTATTTTGCTATTAGTTATCACATGTTAATCCTGTGTGTTGCAGGAAGTGTTTTTCATGCTGCCTCCACTGCTTAATCTATTGCTAGATTGTGCCAAAAAGACAGACCAATCAGTGGCCTCAATATCACTTGCTGCATTGGTCCATCTTATAGAAGTTGGAGGACACCAATTCAGTGATAGTGATTGGGATACCTTGCTGAAAAGCATAAGGTGCATATGAGTCTAATATATCTTTTTTAATTGTATTCCCTTGTAATTACCTCTATATATGTGTTTTTTTAGATTATGCTCTCTTAGGGTTATGTTTGTTTGCTTATATTCATACATTTTGTTTCTGCAGGGATGCCTCTTATACGACTCAACCCCTTGAGCTACTCAATGCTTTGGGTATTGAAAGTGGCAAGAGTCGCGCTGTTACTGCTAGAGATTTAGAGGTTTCTGCAACTGATAATTCCTCAGCTGTGCCTGCTAATGGTAAGTGGCTTGATTTTTATGTGTACTCTAGAGTATCAAAAGTATGGGTCGGGCAGGTTGGGTTCAAAATGGCTAGCTTTTGAAACGGGTGGAAGCAGCCAGGGTGTGGCTAGGTTAATGAAACATTTTTTTGTCACAGATTGCTAACTTTATAAATTACTTGTGTGTTAACTTCATAAATTACTTAATAAATATGAAACGGGTGGAAGCGGCTAGAGTGTGGATAGGTAAATGCAAATGACTTTAGTGTTATGCATTGACAAATACACTTTGGCTGAAGTTTGATCCGTAGGTCCCATTTTGTTGTTTTTTACGTAGCTGTTATTTTTATTTTACATGCTGACCCTTTAGAATGACAATATAACGGTAAGCAAAATGAGTGGAACCTTTAGTGTGTTCCTAAGAAAGAGATGCAGTTTGACTTTCTAGGTTGCATGGACTGATTTTCCTCTTGAAATTTAGTACATCAAGCTTAATCTCAATGCGAGAATTAGGAACACATCTGGGTGTAAATTCTTATTAAAAAATATGTTAAAAGTTTTACACTAATAGTACTAAGTTAGGCTTTATGGAATATATTTATTTGGAAAGGTGAGAGTATAATGAAAGGAACTTGGTAATGTGTTGGATGCAAATAATGATTTCTCTGTGATAGGTCAAGTGCAAGACAATCAAGAAGGAAGGCCGTCCGTTGATCTGCATGAATCTGAAGGTTGTGATTTACATGTCCCATTCTATTCTATCCATATAAACCTTAAATTATACATTGTTGTATCATTCATATGGGACTGAATGTTTTAAAGATATTTTTACCTCAGAAACATTGATGTTGTTGCTTTGATATGTAGTATATACATTGTCAGTTAAAACCCCAGTAGATTTGTATGACTTCTTCTATTAGATTCATTTAACTTGTCACCTGATATTTAAATAGCTATCGTGGTAAATTTTGAAGGAAAGTATCTGATGGTTATTTTTGCAGGTCAAACACCGTCACCTGGAAAGATCCAGAAGACTTCTGAAGCTGCAGATTTGCAACGAAGCCAAACAATTGGTCAACGTTTTATGGGAAATATGATGGACAACGTCTTCACCAGAACTTTTACCTCTAAGCCTAAGAATCCGGCTTCAGATACTGTGGTACCTGCTTCTCCATCCAAGGTAGGTGTTACTGGTTTTTGATCTGTTTATAGGACTAGATCCTGCTTATATATTGTGTATATTCAATCTTTATTCATCTTTTTGTGGTTCCCGTTATTAAAAATTATCATAGGAAGTTAGTGAGATCCATAATTATATATTCATACGTAAAAGATGGGACTCTTAAAACTGAACTTGAAATGAGCAAAATGATGCAGACCAAGATCATTTGGAACATCCAAAACTGTAGAAAAATTTATTGACTTAAGAAAAGTGTATTAATTACAATCATTTGTACATTCCAAAAAGGAAAGTGCATCAACTTCCGTACACTCCATTATGAGCTTGTCTTTATTTTCTTTTTCGTGAAAGATATAGGATTTTGTTGATATCTGACGAGGAAAGGCTTTGTATACTACAACAACTTAAATTTAAACATCCTAGTTAGTCCCTGAAATCTCTTAAAGTTAACATTTCCTTTTGATTTCTGCAGTCTTCGGATGTTGTGGAACACGATGCTGAAGATGTGACCGAAAGTCCATTTATGGGAACTGTTAGGGGCAAATGTGTAACTCAGTTACTACTTCTTGGGGCCTTAGATAGCATTCCAGGTACACATCCTACATTTACATGTCTATATATGTCCTGCTATTTTTAGTATAAGAGTCTCATCAGTTCATGAAAAATGGAAAATGGCTGAATCTGTGAAAGGAAGAATGGATTTTACTAATGCTTGTAAAAAATGCAGAAAAAATACTGGAGCAGGTTGAAGGCATATCAAAAGATTACAATATTGGAAATTTTGTTCTCTATGTTGGAGTTTTCTGCATCATATAACTCATACACAAACCTCAGGCTACGGATGCAACACATTTCCTCTGAAAGGTTAGTGGGTTCTCTATGTTGGATTTTTTTTTTTTTTTTTTTTTTTTTTTTTTAATCTTTAACTGGTCAAATGGGTAAAATAAGAAAATAACTAAAACTGAAATGCTTGAATTGGGTTGAACCGGTCAAAATCACCTAAGGGGTTTTTAAATACATTACAGAAGACTACATATGGGGTTGATTCAGAGAAGAAGGGAGAGTCTGAAACAAGTAATGAAGAGGATGACGCCACAGTCAAGACTGATGCTGAAGAGAAGCTTGTGTCTTTTTGTGGACAGGTTCTAAAGGAAGCATCCGATTTCCAGTCGAGTATCGGAGAAAGTACAAACATGGAGATTCATCAAAGTTCTCGGATTACGTTCTCCAATCATCGTAACGGTATCTCTCCTTTTTTTAACTTTCAAAGAGTTGTTAACTGGATAAAAATTGCTTAGGTTATTTTATTTATTTATATTATTTATTTATTTATTTATTTTGGATAGTTATATCATGTTACAGTTTACTAACTGTCTGAAAGTTTCTTCGTTTTTTTCTTTTTCAATTAAATGGTATTTTAGACCGTTGATACCATACCCAGTCAAATGTGGGACTGAGAAAATAGTTGTTTTGAAGGGTATTGTATACAATTATACATTTGAGAGGGTCAAACACTTTCGTAATACTTAGTGCCCAGTCAAATTTGCTGATTTTCCACTAAGGAAAGTATTGTTTGAGGGGTATTTATATTTTACAACTAGTCGCATATTTTTTCTAACACTATGTTAGCGTCAGTTGTCCTCAATTTTGTGGGACAAAGGCTGTAGTTGTATTGCATTGTATTTTAGAAGTGTTATAGATACTAAAATAACACTTTTTCTGAAGCTATCTCCCCAAAAAACCCATTTTATCAATGGACATGGGAAATGTTGATGGTTTTACTAGAAATTTGATAAATATCTTTAGTACTTATCTAAATAAGCATATGTCTGTGTTTCAGGTTCTTAAGGGCATGTCCGTAATGGACAACCAGATATTCAAGAAACACCTTAGGAGTTTCTACCCATTAATTACCAGCTTGTGTGCTGTGAGCAGGTAAATCTTTTACACACAGAAATAATTAGGCTAGCCTTAGAGCAACTAGGCCAGGATGGGCTGGGTAACGGGTGAAAATTTGCCACTTTTTTGGACGGGTTAAAAGTTAAAACCAGATGGGTCCAACCAAAAACACTTCTTTGTCTCAAGAATCATATATAATTTGTAAGACTGATTATTATTTTATTTATTATAAATAATAGTCTGATTTCTAAAGAAAGAAGTTAGACATTATTGGATGCATTTCGAGTAACTTTTGACCCGTTTCCATTTTATGTAACATATTTCTTGTTACGCATTACTATAAGAGATGAAACATAACCCAAATCCTGCCCGTTTAAACTCTATTTTCAAACTGTTTTTTGTGTTTCAGAAGTGTTTTAATCCATGTTCCTTTGGATCAGATGGACATTCGCGGGGCTCTAGCTGAGCTTTTTAGCATGCAATTAAATGGACTTGTGCAATAGGGGTTGATACGTATTATTAGCTATTAACAACATTTCGGACCGTTTTTGAGCACCTAGAAGCAAAACATAACCTGTGAGCGTTGGCGGTATTATCATTTATGTGTCTGTACTCTACACTCTTTTATGGGGCTAGTCTTTTTGTATTTGAGGACGTATAGAGGTATTTTGTTGTATAGCTGCATAGATACGGATTACATGAAGTTATCTCGATTGTTGTAGAAAATGTTTGTCGAAACCATGAATGGACTCGAATCCTTGAAATATTCAAATGATGAAGTTAAACCTTAAATTGGTCATCATTAGAGTTTGGATTTTACTTTGCCAACATTGTGGCTGTCATTGACCGGTGATAAGATTAGATGATTTTTATTATATTTTATCGTTAAAAGTTTGTTACCAAAGTGTCTGCAAATTGGTTAACTGAAGGTGATAGTTTTAAACCCTATTTAAATTTATCAGGGATGATTTGCGTGGGTTTGTTTGCCAGCATGTTGCTTCGTGTCGTTGGTATCATCATTAGCTCAATTTGGTTTAGGTTGACCAATAACGACTAGTCAGATTAAAAATAAATTCAGAATGAGGTCTTTAGTGTTTCTTTTTTCTTTTTGTTATCTGAATATGTTACAAAGACATTACATATTACCAAACTCAAAATCATTTTGATCGATGGTTGTATGTCTTTCCTCAGCTGACTCAAGCCCAACCTGTTTGGGCCCCTTAAAGGTTATAACCAAAGAGCGGCAGATCCCAAACACATATAGTTTCTCCTCCAAAGATGGCTTCTCCAGTCGAAGAATGCACTCAATATTTACCTAAACCTATAGGCCCTTGAGCGGATCCCACATTGGCTCAAAGACATTATAAGTATATAACATGTTAAGTGACGATGTTATACAAAGCCTCAACTTTGTAAAATGTGTAACGGTAAATTGATAAATAAAAAAATTGTGGGAAAAAAAATAAAAGAGTTCACAACAAATGGGACATAAAATGACTTAAAATTGCTAAAAATAGATTCTGAAAAGTAAGAATTTCGTCTACTTTAGATGAACGATAAGAATATTTGCTATTTGGATTTTTTTGCCGCGTCCAATAAAGATACAGTCGTGCAATTAGAAAATTTGAGTAAAGATTTGTACTTTTGTTGATACCATCAAATAATTAGAAGCATATACAATAGGCTTTTAATTAAGAAAAAAGAGCAACAATTTTGATGATACAATGTTAACAAAAAACAACTTAGGATTGATGATAGAAGATTAGAAACACTAATTAGAATGGATGTCATATCCTGAAATAAAAGGGCATGTGTTGTTAGTTGCAAAACACACATGGCAAGCACGCGTGATCTCCTAACCGAATTTGGCGCCTAAACCTCGTTTAAATAGTATCACTTATTCATTTATCATTCTATCATCTTGAATTTGTAATATTTTCTCTCTTGTAATCTGCAACAATTTCACTATCAACATAACAAATCATTGTTCATCAATTTCATGTTTCCTTTTCTTTAACTTGGAACACCTGATTGATATCAATCTTTATCACATTTCGACTGTAAATACTTAAGCTCATATCATTTGGTATGAGAGCTCGATCTTGACGACAAATTATGTTACAGTTTTGTTACATTTCAATAACCGTTCATAGTTTTGTTACAATTTGTCACACCGCAAAAATGGCGCAGCGGAATGGCATTTACGGGGTATGACTTCATAGTCAAGAACACAAGGCGTCAAAATAGAGAAATACTAAATTGCAACATCACATCATAAGTCAAGTTACAATAATCCCAAAAGTCGGGTGAAACAAGTCATAATACATAAGTTCACAAAATGATCAAATCTTAAGGTAATAAGCTGAATGCATAACTTTTCGGGAAACTCAGTCCGTAAGGGTCTTGTCTTATATCTGCTAGGCCAGGCCAATACTCAACCTTCTAATGCAACTTCATTCTTAACACCTGAAAATGGACACTCGAAAATGTAAACATAAAGTTGGTGAGCTCGTAGGTTTAAGAGTTAAACCACGAAGCTGTGAAATAAGTATTGTAGGACAATAGTGAGCAAGATATACAAATATATGCATTTAAATGGAACACGCTGCTAGCGACAACTGAACCTACCAATAATGTTACCCACATGTTACCAATAGTGGGGAGCTACCCCAGATAGTACTATCTAATGCTTCGGCTCCTACACAGAGTTAAACAGTTGCGCATACATGGAACACAATTTGATTATCACAATGAGTCGCATATTGCAATCAAACGCACGTATTGTCCAAAATCATGTAAACAGTTAAGCACAACATGAAATCAGTTAGAAATCATTTGAGTACCATTTTCCCCCAAGGAAAAACATATGAAAAAGGGGCTACGAGAACTCACCTTAGGAATAGCAGTCTAAAGCGATAGTCAAGTAGAAATAGTGGATGGCACCGACACGCGACCTAAATTAGTATGACAAGTCTCAGTCTAATAGTTCATGTTTAAGACCCGATGCGAAACAATTAAATAAGTTTGAAAACCTTTAGGTGTCGTGTTATCGTTGCTTGTGTGGCAAGGCTTAAAGTTCAAAAACAAGAAGGAAAAATGTTTGTACGTATTGGCTCTTGGACAATGCACACACATATAATAATATATAAAAGTATTTGTGACGAATAAGTCGTCGGTTCGGGAGTAACCGGACAACTAGGTACGGAAAGTATTCACAATAAAAGTGTTTGTGAAAATTACAAGTCGTTGATAATATTAATAAATACTCTATGATAAGTATTTATGTTAATGACGTTAAGTGATACGATATGCATATATATAAATGAATGTGTTTATGTATATATAAAGTTAGAAAATATTTATATTAATTTCTGTTATAAATATTTTTTTGTTATTTTAATTTTCGTCTTTTAGTCGGGTTTTAATAATAAATACTAAATATTTTAGTTTGACGAAAATATTGGACAAATATGTTGAAAATATAGGTTTTTGATATCTTTATTACTGTAATAGTTATAAAAATGTATTAGATCGGGTCCAAGACAAGACGGTAAAATAAAAATAATAACAAAAAGTGTACACAACGGGATTCAAACTCGAGTCTCTCAGGTAAATAACCGGCATGTTACCCGGCGGGCCAAAGCCCTTATTCAGTTATCATATGCACTGCAATTGTACTTAACACAGTTGGGCTTTGTTTCATATATGGACTTGTGTGTCTTAAAAAAATAAAACTACAAAGTGACATTACCCAGGTCTGCTGTTTGGAAACTGAGTGTCTTACCCAGTGAGCCAAGTGACTCCTTCTTATTATGTTTTGCAAGATAATTGTACTTATGGGACTTTTCTACTGTGATATATATGTTAGGGGTTTTTGCATACATTTCCTACTCAGTATACACCGAGCTTGTGATTTTGCATGCAAACGTTTTGAGTTTCTTCTCAAACTATTTTGACATCCCTTTTCAAATGAGAATTTAAACTTAAGAAAATAAGCTATAGGTAACGAAAAGAAGACCAATAAGCACAAAATAAGTCTTGATTTATTTGGTGTTTTACGACCCAAAAATCCAATTGAAAGCCAACGTTTTCAAACATGTTTATCCAAACATTTACTACACGTCGTATAACTTTCCAAGTTCGAAAACAAGCACTTTTACGTAAGTTAGCTTATTAATAAGCTAAAGGGTTATGGGTGTTAGGTTTTGTGTATAATGAATTAATATATGTATGTCCGGTTTCGAACCCGAGACTCGGGATTGCACACAATACGTGAGAGTTCTAATGGTTTGAATAGATTAAATATATTTTATATTTATATTTATTCATTTCACAAAACATACTTAACGACAATTAGTACTTAACGGAGTTAGAGATAACGAACGTTAAAGGACTAAATATGAAAAAGGAAGAGAAGGATCTAGAACCACCTTGGGTTCTTAATTCAGGCTGATCCATCCTTAGGGATGTGGGTTTCGGTTTGGGCTAGCTTGGGGACCAAGTAATGGTTTGCCTATAAATACAATTCATTGTGTTTAGGGTTTTACCTAATCTTGAATCCCTAACTAGCCAAACTTCTTCTTCTCTTCTCCCTCTAAGCTCCAACGAACGACCCTCTTTTAAATCCACTAGGATTTGGTCGTGCCAAGTAAAGCTTTCAAAGTGTTTGGTTGTTTTGTGATTCTTGAACCTAGCTTTCCCATTGGAACGCTACTATCGCGTGTGTACAAGAACGAGTGACAAGCTTATTTTAGCTTGTGATTCTTGGTGTTTTTCCCTTAGTTGGTTCGACATCTTCATAAACCAAATTAGGGTTTATATTGTTCTTGGTGGTTACGCGAGAAAGGTACGTGTTTATTTAGTTTAATTAATTACATGTTCATTAGATCTTTCCGCTGCGTGTTCTTGATGTAAATATATGTTTATAGTATTTATATGATTCATATATTCCAACAGTGGCATCATGAGCCTCGTTTTTGAACTTGTAATTAATTACTAAAACCTAAAAATTGGATCTTGAATAGATACATGTAATTATTTTTTTTAGGGTTTTTAAACCCTAATTTTTTTTTCCAAAAGTAGGTCGACACCCTCCATGGGTCGACACCTACATATTTTGGTTAGGGTTTTATGGTTGATTTAAAATCTTGATAGAAACCCTAGGATTGCATGAAATTTTTAGGGATTAATTTTGTGAATACCGTATGTGATGTCACTAAAATTAATTAAACACGTACAAGTTTAATATTGATTAATAATATGGACTACATGATTATGTGATCAATATGGTATCCATGACAAGATCATGCATATTTTGTCATGGTTGGATTTGTATGTTTTGTTTTGTATTTAATTTGTCACATGATTTAAATAAATCTTAAATTGGGGAAAACCTCAATATATATTAATAATAAGTTATGTGCAATGTGGTATCTAACTAACCAAAACTTACGCGGCCAAGTTATTTGGTGTCTGTGGACCATTGAGCACAATGAGCTCGAAAACCAATGGGAGTTTTGTTAGTTACATACATTTAAAATTTCACATAGAATTAATATTAGGATTTATTGAAAAAGGTTTGCATGTGGCTATATGATATCGTGGATGATCATATATTTGTTATTATGTGTTTATTTATTTTTTTGTAATTACTTGATCTTTTGTGTTTAATAATTATGATGGATTGTAACGACAAAAGAGGGTAATTTTCAAAATAAAAATAAATAAGACTAATAACTATGAAACCTTTGTAGTAATTTTATTTATTGCAAAGTCTTATGTGCCGACAGTGGTTCGCTTCGCACGGTAATTTGCTCCCAGGCGAGACTAGCAATAATAAATTTACTACATTAATTGTTTTAGCAAGAAAATCATATTTTTTTAATTGATTGATCGCGACTGTACTAAGTGGTCGAAGCGGCGGACCTAAAATTGGCAAACTAAAAAGTGGGTTCTAGTTGGTACGCATTAAATTGTGACCTTAGAGGGGCACGGTTTTAACCAGCTTCGGCGGCTGTCGTCCCTACGCCCGCCTGTGCGTCAATTTTAGACTTACCAAGTACACCACGATAAATACGAAGCATCTTAAGGCAATGTTGTAATTTGTTCAACGCCTCAATTAAAAGATTTGATGATTTGAGCTATGAATGAGTAAACGGTTTTGGTTTTGAAAACATATATGATACAAAGATGAATGCATGACATCTTTGTACATATTTTTTGATTTAACACATCAAAATTTATTACCCTTAAATTTAAGTAATATGCCAACCAACTACAAAAAGGAACACCTAAGGCCTCATCCTACATCACTAGCAGCCAAAGCTGAATGTTGATGTTCAAAGGATTGTTGTCTAAGGGTAAATTGAGTACTTTCATCACTAGCAGCCAAAGCTGAATGTGATGGAACGACGTCAATTTACAGTTTCTTAAGTTGGTTAACTTAATTGAGCACTTTCATCACTAGCAGCCAAAGCTGAATGTGATGGGATGGCGTCAAGGCATAAAGATTTGGGGATGAAACATGCTTACATTTTGCAACTAATGTTGGCAATATATTGTAAGTCCCATGATTCTAGGAATTGCAATTGTATATTGGCAATTGAGTGCAGCTCTACCTTATTGAGTACTTTCATTGCTAGCAGCCAAAGCTGATGTGATGAAACGACGTCAATTTGGATCCTAATTTTCAATGAAAACTAAATGGTGAAAGTTTATTTTACCGTGGGTGTTTAATTTTCTTGAAAAGTTATTATCAATAATACTAAATTGAATTTTGAAAATTCTTTAAAGTATTTAATGCAACGTTAAAACCGTAAATATGGAACATTCTTTTAGTAGTAAATTGATCTGCACCCTTAGGGGTCTTTGGATAGAGTCAATTTTTACTGAAAAGAATAAACCAAGTCTGCTTTCCGTGTGAAGAGTAAGACTTAATCCTATTCCTTTTCATGAGTGAGAAAGGTATAATAGGAAAATTGAATCGTCTAAATTCTAAGAAATAACTCATGGCGAATTTCTTCAGAAATTGCATGGTTAGGAGTTATTAAATTAGAAACTAGACTAATTACCGCAAAATTGGTAAAAGGCAAACTAGAATGTTTGATCTAGTTATTATGCCTTAGCCATTTAAAGGTGCTACATACCATGATGGGGATGGTAGACCTAACTAAGGAAGAAATTGCATACCCAATTCTTTCAAGTTAATTGCATTGATGGATATTCCATCATTTACAAAGTAGAATACATTCCTTGAGTACCTTAGTAGTATTACGTAAGGAATTCATCAAGGGTGTAGGAAAGTAAACAGCACGCTATTTGCTTTTACGGGTAATGCAACACTTACAATGTTGTCAAAGCCAGTGGGAGCATAGTGCTGAAATTACTGAATAATGAGTTCATGCAGTGATCTTAAATTCAGTGGGAGCTACAAGTCTTGGTAGTTACCCGAATTATCTCTAGAATTTCTTGAGGTGATTACTTTCCAATTATAGACACTTGTGGTATTAAGGATAGTCGTGTACGTTTCCTTACTAGACGAGGTGATTCTATATCTACTTATATCTATGACACAATCATATTAATCAAATAAGCAAACTATTGACGTGTTGTTTATCTGATACGTGATGTTGTTCCATGCACAAGTGGGAGAAATCTTATTGTGTGCAAGCAACAACATAATGGAATATGATTTATAGGTTTCTCTTGACTGTAAGGTAAGAGATCAATGTTCTAATGTGTTTTATACACGTTCTAATTTATAGAACACTTGGAGTTAATATCTACTTTCATTACTAGATATTAATGACAAGGTAAATTACATACTTTCATCATTGCAGCCTCGGCTAAAATAATGAAACTATGTTAATTTACAAGTTTCTAAAATTAGATAATTATTAGAACAAGTGTCGATATGATAATAAGACTACTTCAAATGTAAATATTTATGTATTGTTGTAATGACATAAATAAATGAAATAATCTTATACTACTTCATAATTTGAATGTTTATGTATTCTTGGAATGACATAAATATATGAAGTAATAAATTAACTTGAAATACTATTGAAACCAAGTTATGGGTTTCATCATTACTTTAGTTATACATGTTTATATTGTAAGATATAAATATGAAGTCTTTTATTGCTATAAGACTTATAACAAAGTAAGATGTTAACTTGTTATGTTTTTTAATTAAGACATATACAAGAAGTCATTGAGATGATCAATGATCTATAACGTACATTGGGATTATAACAGTTATGTCTTTTTGATAAGACATAGAAATTAAGTGGCTTGGGCTAAAAGGCACTTATGTTATAAATTATGCAATTAGCTTGGAAATCTATTGTACCATTAAATTGACTTAGTTGGTAAATAGGTAAGCCAAAACGAAATATATTTATCTTACACATTGTAAGATTAACTTACAATATTAATCCTAATGAAATACATAGTGATTATGGTATGTTCAATTAGGAAAAATCAAACTCTTGATACATTGTTTGATTAGAGATAACTATATCCTATATTCTTCCTTAAAGATATCAAGGTTAGAAAATTGAGTATGGATTGAAACTACTCAATTAGACTCCAACCTAGAAGATTAATAAGACACCATTGAATATGGAACGTGTTGAATCACATTAAGTCTTAAAATTGAAGTTCAGAATTTGTTGAACTACTTGTTGGGTAGGTTATTAACAAATTAAGGTTAGGAACTGTCAATTTGTATCTGCAAAGTCCCAAAAGAGAACAAGTTTTGTGTTGCTCTATTTGCTAAGCATTTATAGGTAATCTATAAATTGCAAAAGGCGAGTGGGAGTTTTATCTTGATAAGATAAAATTACAAGATACATAATCTTCTAAAATACACTAGCAAGATCATAATGAGGATTAAACATGTTAATGTTAAATCTCGAGATGATGGAATTATTATTCATAGATCCGCTAGGATATCTCAAATATTTGTAGAATATGTTGAGGATTATGAGTTACAGGATTTTGATGAACCTGTTAATAAATTGCAAATATTTAATTTGGCAAATTTCTCATACTATGAATAAATTAGATGCAGTTCAAGAAGATAACTAGTTTGAAAACGTAGTTGATCTTAAACTCTATAGTTATACTATAGAATGAAGATGAATTTCTACAAAGGAAATGAAAATCCTAGTGATTTAAAATTCTTGTGTAGAAATCATATGGACAAAATTTGTATACATATTTAATATGTGAAAAGATTATCAATCGCAATTAAGCAATTAAATGTGATTGAGATTCTTTCTAAGCATATTAAATATATAAAGATTATGATTGTCATTATTAGTTTCATTTATATGAAGTTAATAATGGAATATCAAAACTCTTTCTTTAATAATTACTTGAGCGAGGACGAAAAGTAATTGAAATGAGTGTTTGAATTCAAATAATCTTTAAAAGTATACAAAATGCAAATCATTTGTAAATGGATTAATGCATGCATCTTGAAGATATACTTATGGTTAGTTATTAAATCTAGTTTTGATTTATAATTAAAATAAGGTATTTCTTAATTCCTGAAAGCTAGTGGGAGTACTGTATTTATTTTCTTGTTTCATATATGTTGTATAACATATAGGAAGTAACATTCCATTAACGTTAACATTTGTATGTTAAGTTTTAGTTTGGAATGAAACTTCATATAGAAAATAAAACCTTGAAATATATGTTTATTTGATTATAAACATAAGCGGTAAAAATAACTGATTCTAAATGGACATGATATTCTATTAGAAGATCTAGATAGAAACATATCTTTGAAAAGATATGACATGAACAAAATCTAAGTTTGACACAAGGATTTTTCATGTACATCATGTTACTTGTTGTATCATGCTTGGATGCAAGATGATTGACAACATTAGTATCTAATTGTAATTATTAGATAGCTAAGTGTAATGGATATGGTTTAGAATTTACATCCTCAGCCTGGATTTACTCCAAAATTCTAAATATGAACCATATGGCAAGTTATTGCTTGATTGATATTATGGTCAAATCTTGAATGATTTGAAGATATCAAAATATTACACGATGAATGTTAAAGTTTACGGAACTTTAAAAGAGCGAATTGTTGTTTGGATACAATGATGCTAGTAAGATTGAGATGACACTCAATACTAGTCATGGTGGGAGCTCATCCTTATTAGGAGACCATGTATACTAGTTATGTTCGTTATGAGCATAGTTGCATTATACATAAAGAATTAAGAATACTTTAACTACAAAGGTTTGGTAGTTTAATTGTCATAAATTCGTGCATGAGGATGTCACGTATTTAATGAAGTATATGTCAATATCTGGATAGATGAATGAACACATACAAGAATTTCATTATTGAAATAAGTATTCTCAAAATTCCGATAGATCAAATTAATTGATTTATGCCTTGTCAACAAGTGTGGTGGTCATGACTTGTGGCATAATTCATTAATGGAAATTATCATGCTTGATCTGGTTAGTATTTGGATAAGGGACATGTAAACAATTATTATTTTAATGAAATAAAGTGCGGATAACGTTTATTCTCATTATTAATATTTGTGTCATATATTTGCATGTTTAAATCCATGAATAACTAATGTTATTCTAAATAGTCCGTTGTCAATCAATAATATGGGAGTATTATTGAATTAAGACAAATGTGAGGATTGGTAGAATGTACTGTAAGGTTGAGACACCAATGTCACATGATATTCAATAATGGATAAATTGAATATAGGACTTATCCCAACCACATGATTATACTTTATGGATCGTCGTCATCAAGTATATCATGAATATTTATCCTCAGACTTGAGATACCAGGTGACTGTCGAGGATGTAGCTCATTTTCTGTAAGGTAGTCTAACGCTATCCGTAAAAGGTAGTTATAAGGGCTATTTTCGGAGGTGATGCGAAGTTCGAGGGTTACGCTCGT
Source organism: Artemisia tridentata subsp. tridentata (assembly GCA_021014915.2). Lineage (NCBI taxonomy): Eukaryota > Viridiplantae > Streptophyta > Magnoliopsida > Asterales > Asteraceae > Artemisia > Artemisia tridentata. The sequence continues at coordinate 163,061,410 of CP139502.1, read as the reverse complement.
AGTCAACAAAGGATTTGTTCCTTCAACTTTGTGTTGAAGTTTAATACTGCTTGGCCACTCGTAGGGTTGACAAGATGTTTGTGCGGCGGCACCCAAAGTCTATCTGGAAGACGTTCAGATGTTTTGGTAATCTTGTTCAATTATGTATAAACGAGAAACTACTGTTAATTATGGAATGACAAAGATCCATATCCAAATTAACGCAGTGTTAGTAACAAAAGGATAAGTATGATGATTTAATCATCACGTGGTTTTTTCCAGGAGAACCATACTCGGATCAAGCTGGGGGCATTGGGATCTGTTAAAGCTAGACTAGCCCATGTCATTACAATATTAATCATTATCCAAGTGGGAGCTGTTAGGTTTTGTGTATAATGAATTAATATATGTATGTCCGGTTTCGAACCCGAGACTCGGGATTGCACACAATACGTGAGAGTTCCAATGGTTTGAATAGATTAAATATATTTTATATTTATATTTATTCATTTCACAAAACATACTTAACGACAATTAGTACTTAACGGAGTTAGAGATAACGAACGTTAAAGGACTAAATATGAAAAAGGAAGAGAAGGATCTAGAACCACCTTGGGTTCTTAATTCAGGCCGATCCATCCTTAGGGATGTGGGTTTCGGTTTGGGCTAGCTTGGGGACCAAGTAATGGTTTGCCTATAAATACAATTCATTGTGTTTAGGGTTTTACCTAATCTTGAATCCCTAACTAGCCAAACTTCTTCTTCTCTTCTCCCTCTAAGCTCCAACGAACGACCCTCTTTTAAATCCACTAGGATTTGGTCGTGTCAAGTAAAGCTTTCAAAGTGTTTGGTTGTTTTGTGATTCTTGAACCTAGCTTTCCCATTGGAACGCTACTATCGCGTGTATACAAGAACGAGTGACAAGCTTATTTTAGCTTGTGATTCTTGGTGTTTTTCCCTTAGTTGGTTCGACATCTTCATAAACCAAATTAGGGTTTATATTGTTCTTGGTGGTTACGCGAGAAAGGTACGTGTTTATTTAGTTTAATTAATTAAATGTTCATTAAATCTTTCCGCTGCGTGTTCTTGATGTAAATATATGTTTATAGTATTTATATGATTCATATATTCCAACAATGGGTTGGGCCTTATGGCCCTTTTATGGTTCGAGTTGGGTTCGGTTTAGAGGCCGATAAGCAAATAAGCTATTAAGCTACGAAAATAAGTTATACAAGCCACAATATATTTTGTAAATCAAATAAGCACATGTCACGAGAGCCAAAACTTAACTTTTTACGTTCCGTTTACATTTTCTTGGTCATTAAAAGTCCAAAATGTCTCGTATAGCTCACTTTAGTTTCGAATGGGTCGAATGAGCACACGTTTATATGGTTTATTAGTGTTAAGCCATTTATCCGATTTCAAAAGGTTTGCATGTGTAAACGTACGTATATATAGTTGTATGTAGAAGTTAAATGTGTTTTAGTTTCAAAATTTGTGTTTGCATGTTATCAGTGACATATGAAGTGAGTTTCACATTTTGTTTTCTATCTTTATATTCACGTATACAGTGACATGCAAGAATGCTTAAAACAATATACTATGTATATGTTGAGTTCTTACAGTGAGTGCGAGGGTGGTGTGTTCGAATGAGGAAGACCAAGAAACCACAAACAATGTAAAACAAGCTTGCTAATAACCCAAAAGAACCTTTTCCCTTTTTCTTTCCTTTTTGGTGCTCACTGCCGAAGATATGGAGAGCAAGTGAGGTGTTTTGTGTGGAAAACTAGAAGGGGGGGTTGAATAGTTTTACGTCTTTTTAATTTATGAAAAACTTTTTGTTTACTTTTTAAAAACTTCGATTCTATCTTATGTGAATTCAACTCTTGATCAATATGAACATATATAAACAAATATAGATAAGTAATGCAAGTAATGTAAATGTAATGAAATAAAAGAGAGAGACGGAAAGATCAAACCACAACACGGAGATTTATAGTTGTTCGGCTACAAGGACACCTTCCTTGCCCTACTCCACTCCTCGAGTCACCTACTCGAGAGTTTTATTCACTATGTCAACAAACTCCCTTATGGTGGAGAAACCTTACACAACTTTAGCTTACACCGGCTTAACGACACAAAGCTAGATGTCGAGTCCTAATCGTAGCTAGAACCAATCTCACAACTTATACACGACTTAATCACGACTTCTTCACGACTTCTTCACAATGGCTTCACGACTAGTTCTTCACGACTACTTCACGACTACTTCTTCACAACTACTTCACAACTACTTATTCACAACTACTTCACAACTAATTTACAACACTACTACGTAATTACACTTAGATCTACTTATCACAACTACACAACACTTTACACAACAACACAATTGAATGAGGTAAGTAATAACACTTCTTCACTAGTTGAAGTAGAGTTCTTCTTTTGCACTTTTGGTGGTGGAAGCTTGGATCACTTAGAAACCAAAGCTTAAGATTATATGATCAAAGGATTTTGAAGATATGAAATGTGATTTAAAACAGAAAGTTTTAGTGTGCAAAAGGTGAGTAAAAGTCCAGGAGAAGACTGGTATTTATAGGAGAAAAATTGGACAGCTGGAATTCTACTGGAGCGGGGGCGGTCCCCTTAATAATTAAGGGGGCCGCCTAGTAAAATTAAGGGGGCCGCCCCTTCTGTCCGTTGGCCAATTTTGTCCTTTTGTGGGGAAGGTTTTTCTGGAACATTTTAACTGATTTTGGTTAAAAATTTGAATTAATATTTTTATAAAAGATTAAACATTTTTATTTAATGCCAAAAATGTTTTTCAAAAATATATAAAATGTTTTTGATGTTTTATAAAAAATCTAGTTATTAAGAAAATGTTCCTTTGATCATATAATGCATTAAGCATTAGTTCATTCATACCTTAAGTGATTTGAGTTGTAGAAATAGATATTTACAACTAAATACTTGTTTACGTCATAATTTTCCGATTAATGATTTTACATTTTGTGATTATCAAAACGTAGAGATATCGAAAAATATTAATAACGTGTTTAGGCATTATTTATATCAACAATCTCCCCCTTTTTGATGATTACAAAATCTAAACTCATTAAATCTAAAATTAGTTTTTAGACAAGTATTTAGTGAGTTTACATATATTTCTCCCCCTTTTTGTAGAATCAAAAAGGTTAAGCCGACAAGTTTTAGTAACTAAATTTGTCGGGACGAAAACTCCCCCTTGATGTGTACTCCCCCTCGTTTGGGGGCACCAAGGAAACGAGCTATGGAACGCTTGCAAAAAAAAATGTTAGAAGCACAAGTATATGTAACAACAATAAGCAAGCATATAGAATAAGATCATTCATTTAATAAAGGTGTTGTGAATAAGTACACAACCAAAATATTACAACATGAAGCATGCAAGCATACAAACACAAACTACTAATGAAACTACATAATCATCTTAGAGGTACATGGTCTTCCATGGAGCTTGCTTACAAGAAGGGTTTGAAAAATTATTTTTAAGCATTGCATATGCTTAATTGGTTGAAAATGGAGGTGGTGGTGGTGTAGTGGGTGAAGGAGGTGGAGGAGGTGGTGGTTGTTGGTTGGCAATCATGTGTTCAAGAGATGAAAACATGTAGTGTATCTCATCTCTAAGACCAAATATTAAGGTCCGGTTATGGACGCAACAAAGACAATTATCACCATGGGCTTCAAGCATTGCCCAAGGTATAGGAAAGAATGGTGGTGGGGTTGGTGATAGTGAAAAGTGAGCATCAAGAGGTGTGATGGGTGATAGGGAAATGGCAAGTTGGGTGTATGAAGGTTCTTGAGTGGATGGTGGTGATGATGCTCTTGGTGATGATGTTAGGTGAGTGTGGATGTAGTCATTTATGGATGAGGTGGATGGAATGGAGGAAGATGAAGCTCCATGGGTGGATGGTGTTTTAGATGGTGCATTTGGTGCACTTGGGGATGAATTTTGAGGTGGTGGTGATGGAGTTTTGATGTCATCTTGGGTTAGGTCAATGAAAGGTTGTTTTGGTGGTATGATAACAAGTCTTTGTTTCTTTGAAGTCTTAGAGATGGAGGATTTTGGTGATAGCATTGTGGATGAAAAATGGGTGTTTGATGAAGGTGATGGTTGATGAAGTGAAAGGTAATTGTAAGGAGGGTTTTTATATTGTGAAAATGTGGTTGATTTAGGCAAATTATGGAGGTATTGTGGTAATATTCCAAGTCCAGTTCGTGCATTAAGGGTAATGGTAGCTGGGGCTAGGTAAAAGTGGTCACAAGATGCAAAAGGAAACAGTAAATTTTACTGTCCAGATGACCGGTCCCCTTAATTGTTGGGCGGCCCCCTTAAAAATTAAGGGACCGCCTAAGGAATTAAGGGGGCCGCCCATCTGGTGATTTCCCAGGCGACCAAATTTGAAAAATTTCCAGAAAAAGGTTATTTTTAGGGTGTCTTTGCAGCAAGTTCCATTTGGATCATGTACATCAAGAATGATTAAATATTATCAATTGCATATTTAAAACAATATACATAAAACAATTATATTAGAAGCATAGTCATATAATTTCAATTAAACTAGTAGCTAGGTTCTAATAAGTTTATCAACTAACAAGATAAAAGTCATAGCAAGCAAGTGTCAATATAATAGTACTACATATAAGTGTCTAATAAAAATCAACTAAACATTCATCAAATATGTTTATTTCTTCTTTTTCCCAAACAACTTTCCAAGTGACTTTCCAATGGACTTGAAGCCGCCTCGTACTTCATGGTGCATCTGACGTTGAGAGTTGAGCATCTCGGTTTGCCTTTCGAAGAGTAGATCGTCTGTCATTTCGGCACGAGGAGGAACTTGATACTCGGTGTAATCAAGATCCGGGAGATTTTCCACGAAAGTCCTTGGTGATGGGGTACTAGCACGTGATGTGCCTTCCTCCGCATCTCATCATCATCATCATCATCACCTTGATGAGACGTGGAACCACGAGGTGGAAACGAGACTGACTTACGAGATTTACCCTTGTCACTACGGGAGCGACCAGCACGGACACGAACAAGTGGATTGAGGACCGGTAGAACAGACTCATAGAGTGGACTCCGAAGCTGTGGATAGTGTTCCATGATATCATTGTAGAGACGGGTGAGAAACATGCCATACGGAAGATTTGCATTACGAGTGTTTTTGGCGGACATGATACGGTAGACAAAGAGATATGCCAAATTGTACGGCTTTTCAGCAACGATACAATACAACATGTGGAGTATGCTTGCCGTGACATGATCACGGTGACCACTGGTACCGAACGCATTCTCACGAATGAGTTCTTCCCAACGTCTCATGTCTTTGCGTAGCTCCTTGAGAAGGACTTGGTTTGGAGTGATGTCAACATCTTTTGATTTGATCTTTCGACTAGTCGTACCACGAGCTAGTCCAAGATATTGACGAATCTCTTCAGGAGATGGAATCTCTGAGTAGTAAGGACCCTGTTGAGGTCGATTTTCCTCAAGAGACGAGAGGTCCCACTCATTAGAGAAGACGGCTTGACCGAGAAGGGGATTCTTAGAATTTGCCCGAATTGAGCAAGAGTAAGAGTGATGAATTGGTTTTGAATCATGAAGGATATGAGGATATACCCATTGGGATCGGTTTGTAACATCACTTGACTATAAAAGTCGAGGACAAACCGGGGAATGATTGGCTCATTTATTTTGTATAGACAATCAAGACCAACGTTGGTGAACATTCGTTCGATGAAGTCGGATTCATAGAACGATGGATGGACAATTCTTCCTTCGTGAATGTTCCTATCCTCAATGGGACGATAGAAACAAGCAACAGAGGGAGCCATGTCCGGAGTGGAAGAGACTTTAGGAATGTATGCTTTTGTTTTTGAGACATCGCCAACTGTCACTTTGGGCATTTTTACCTATACAAGATAGCAACAAACAAAAAATAAGAAAATGACATGCATATATTAAATATGCTACCTATGTGGAACGTAAACATACTTCGACTCTAAAACTTAAGTCCTAAGAAGTAGTTTACAATGTTCCTTAGTTTTAATTTTTAACTCGCTTGAAATGTATTTTATGATGTTAAAGAATAGTTATAGGGATATTATGACAAGAAATCAACAATATCCGAACGTTCTTTTATACGTCATAAGCTACCTTGAAATGTGGCTAGACAAACATTGGATTGTATATCTAGCTATTTCTTACGAGTGTTTATGTTAAGTAACTTAGATTTTGACTTAAAAATTTCTTTCAAAATGTTGTGCCAAACGCTCCTTTAAATAAGAAGATAACTAGTAAAATTTCAATATACATATGAATTATGTATCTTGATGACTTAAAACAACTAATTTCATGTTTATAAATTTTGACAAGTAATTGTGAATTACATTTTGATTAATTAAAGTGACTCTAACCACTAATCCAAACGCCCTCTTATTTAAAGAAAATATTTTTATGATTCGAAAAATATGTTTTTAGGATTAATGAGTTATAATAAAACAATGTGGTTAGTTTTAACAAGTGTTTATGGCATAATTCATCAATGTATAATAAGTTTTAAACGAGTGAGTTTGGTTTTTCAAAATTTTGATATGAGGTTTTTAAATTACTTAGTTTCTAGGTTGTTTAAGCATTCTAATCCTATGGGGAGCATTTGATTACAACATTCTTAGACTTAATTTCAATAAAAAATTAAGTTTGGAAAAGTTTAGCAAAAGACCTAATTAAGATTAGACTCAAAATTGAATGAAATTAGATGAAATGTATAATGAAAAACTTACTAAACGTGTTGCTAATCGATGTATAGATGTTTGCCCTTTGTGAAATTGACTCGAAGAGGTGATTTGATGATGGATTTGTGATGGCAGTTCGTATACAGCAGAGTGGGAGTGAAATGTGTTTGAAAAATGGGGTGTTTGGTAAAGATTTTTGGAAGAAAAACGTTTTTGGGAGCTACAGTAGGCCGGCCCCCTTAAACATTAAGGGGACCGCCCCCGTTTACTAGCCGGTCCCCTTAAACATTAAGGGGCCGCCTACCAAATTTTCGAATTACTTAATTTTTTGTTTCTGACGGCAAAATATTTATATGTATATATTAATATATTAAAAATACGTTTATTTGGCACGAAGAAGGAATACTTGACACATTTTATTAACATTTCGTTAATAAACTTAATCTTGATAATTTTGGACAAAATGCTCAAGACGTCAAGTCGACAAGAGGTTTAAGGATTGGGAAGAAATGTGCGTAACATATATATATATATATATATATATATATATATATAATATATATATATTATTAGTATTATGTGTAAGTGTGGGATGTTGATGGAGTCAAGAAATGATTAGGTAAGTATGTGACGGAGATCAGGTGCTGGCGTATGACGGGAGTTGGTTCATCATAGTTATTTGACTCGACGATAAGTGTACTTTACGTTAATCACTTAACTCACTTCTCTTCATCACCATGAGTTATGTAACAGTGGACACGGAAGATTTTCGTGTTGAACGTTAGAGTTCAAAAGAGGCAAAGGGGGAAGAAAAGGTTCGAGGACGAACAATTTCTTTTAGTTCTAGATAGTCAACAAATGACGTATCTAGGTTATGCGCGTATATATTTATATTATATATATATATATATATATATATATATATATATATATATATATATATATATATATATATATATATATATATATATATATATATATATATAGTATGTATAAATAGTAGTATAGGTATATATATGTATATATGTATAAGGAAAAATCTACTAACTAACATACTAAGCATAAAAGATTAATGGGGCATGCAATTGGCTAGTTCATTTATCTACGCATATAATGGTGAGCATGAAAGAGTGGCGTACCTTTTGGTCTTCAACAAGTGGTCTTCAAGTTCTTCAAAGCGTATTAACTTATAAAAGTCAATTACGAAAGAGAAAACGCCTTTCCCGATGAGTATGCAATCTAGCCACTTGGTCCCCATGATCTCATTTGTCCATAGTTGTTTGGCCCAAACATGGTTTGCAATTGACTCGGATGCATATATGGTGGAAGTATTCCCCAAGGATTGTAGCTTGGTGGATTTGGGTAATTCCACATTGGGTAACTATTATTATGACGGTTTGGTATATTTTGGTTTCTTTTAGGTTGAGGAGTTTTAGGCCGAGGGTGAGGACTAGGTGGTCTTCTAGGTGGAGGTGTTTTTGACCTTAACCTTGGTTTAGAGTATTTTACTTCATTTTTTAAGGATGGTTTATAAAAGGTTTTTACTTCCTCATCACTAGCTATGGGTATTTTTCTATCTTTTATAAGTATATACTTAGGTTTTGACTCTAAAGGTTTTTGCTCACTAGTTTCACATTCAAACTTTACATTTTTAGTTTGACTATTTGAATCCTTAGTTGAATTAAATCCTAATCCGGTTTTATCACTTGATACTCTTTGAATACTTATTATTTCCCTAAGAGAATTACTACTATTTTCGAATTTGTTAAGCCTACAAATTTCCTCCTTAAGTATTTCATTTTCATTTTTTGTTTCTTGACATGTTTTACATTCAAGAATTTCTTTTCCCTTTTCTAAGTTATGTAGTTTAATTTTTAATTATAGTATTTCTTTTTCTAATTGATTATTAATGTGTTTTAGTGATTTATTTTTAGTCATTACTTTTTGGCCTAATATACATAACCTATTATATTCGTTATCTAGGTCTTTTTCATCTAATGATAAATTTTCATCACTAAAGTATTCGGTTTCGGAACGTACCTCACTTGATGTCTTAGCCATAAGACACTTCTCTTCTTTTGTGGTTTCTTTCTCGTCTTCTTCACTGTCACTCCATGCTCCTCCAATGAACGCCTTTTGGTTTTGCTCCTTTGACATCATAGGGCATCTTCCAATGAGATGATTTGGATCACCGCATTTGAAACACTTTCTCTCGCTCTTGCTACCTTTGTCGTCTTTGTTTCTTTGGAGTGTTTTCCTTTCGTCATGTGGTTGTCTAACGAATCTTCCTCGTCTTTTGAAAAACTTCTTGAAGTCTCTTACGGCCATGGCATATTCTTCATCATCACTTTCGGAGGTTGAGCTATCCTCGTCACTTGATGCTTTCCTAGCTTTCAACGCGATTGACTTGCTTTGCTCTTTCTTTCCTTTGACCATCTCGAAGTCTTTCTTGATTATTGCTTCGTAGACTTTCAAGTTGCCAATCAACTCGTCAAGTTGAAGAGTTGACAAGTTCTTTGATTCTTCAATCGCCGTAACTTTAGCCCGCCACTTTGGATGAAGAGCCCTAAGAAATTTCCTGACAAAATTCTTACTAGAAAAACTCTCATCAAGTGCCTTTAAACTTGTGATGATTGTGTTAAACCTAGCAAATGCATTATCAATTGATTCCTCTTCCGGAATCGTGAATTGTTCATATTGTTGAACAAGAAGATCTATTTTATTATCTTTGACTTGACTATTACCTTGGTGAGTTATTAGTAAAGAGTTCCAAATTTCTTTTGCGGTTTCGCACATAAAGATTCTTTCATATTCTTTACGTGGTAGCGCATTATAAATAACCATTTTAGCCTCATTATTTTTAGAAAGTTTTCTTTTTAAATCATCACTTTGTTTTTCAAAAGGTATAATTTCATCCTTTTTAGTTTCAAGATTATGTTGAATAGGTAAAAATCACCATTAGTAATAACATGCCAAAGATCTAGATCTTTTGACTTCACATAAGTTTCGAATCGATTTTTCCAATATAAAAATCCATCACTTTCAAATAGTGGTGGTCTTTGCATAGATTGCCCTTCTAAATATTTTTCAGATTCCATAGATCGTTTCAAGTTTTAAAATACAGTTAATTTTAAAAATCTTGTTTAACCTGGCTCTGATACCAATTGTGGAAAACTAGAAGGGGGGGTTGAATAGTTTTACGTCTTTTTAATTTATGAAAAACTTTTTGTTTACTTTTTAAAAACTTCGATTCTATCTTATGTGAATTCAACTCTTGATCAATATGAACATATATAAACAAATATAGATAAGTAATGCAAGTAATGTAAATGTAATGAAATAAAAGAGAGAGATGGAAAGATCAAACCACAACACGGAGATTTATAGTGGTTCGGCTACAAGGACACCTTCCTTGCCCTACTCCACTCCTCGAGTCACCTACTCGAGAGTTTTCTTCACTATGTCAACAAACTCCCTTATGGCGGAGAAACCTTACACAACTTTAGCTTACACCGGCTTAACGACACAAAGCTAGATGTCGAGTCCTAATCGTAGCTAGAACCAATCTCACAACTTATACACAACTTCTACACGACTTAATAGACTTCTTCACGACTTTCACAATGCTTCACGACTACTTCACGACTACTTCTTCACAACTACTTCACAACTACTTATTCACAACTACTTCACAACTAATTTACAACACTACTACGTAATTACACTTAGATCTACTTATCACAACTACACAACACTTTACACAACAACACAATTGAATGAGGTAAGTAATAACACTTCTTCACTAGTTGAAGTAGAGTTCTTCTTTTGCACTTTTGGTGGTGGAAGCTTGGATCACTTAGAAACCAAAGCTTAAGATTATATGATCAAAGGATTTTGAAGATATGAAATGTGATTTAAAACAGAAAGTTTTAGTGTGCAAAAGGTGAGTAAAAGTCCAGGAGAAGACTGGTATTTATAGGAGAAAAATTGGACAGCTGGAAGTCTACTGGAGCGGGGGCGGTCCCCTTAAATAGGGGGCGGTCCCCTTAATAATTAAGGGGCCGCCTAGTAAAATTAAGGGGGCCGCCCCCTCTGTCCGTTGGCCAATTTTGTCCTTTTGTGGGGAAGGTTTTTCTGGAACATTTTAACTGATTTTGGTTAAAAATTTGAATTAATATTTTTATAAAAGATTAAACATTTTTATTTAATGCCAAAAATGTTTTTCAAAAATATATAAAATGTTTTTGATGTTTTATAAAAAATCTAGTTATTAAGAAAATGTTCCTTTGATCATATAATGCATTAAGCATTAGTTCATTCATACCTTAAGTGATTTGAGTTGTAGAAATAGATATTTACAACTAAATACTTGTTTACGTCATAATTTTCCGATTAATGATTTTACATTTTGTGATTATCAAAACGTAGAGATATCGAAAAATATTAATAACGTGTTTAGGAATTATTTATATCAACATTTTGTAAGAGAGTGATGAATAAAGAGTGTGTGTGAGTTCCGGTTTTAAAGAAGGAAGGAGAAAGGTGTTGAGCTAGGGCTAGTACAACTGTACAAGTCATTAATAGTTTTGTACCATAACCCTTAATCCTAGATGGTTTGGTGGAAAAACATATATGGGGCTTAATTGGTGGTTTTGGGGTGTTTCGATGGAGTAGCAGAGACAAGGACTCTGATGAGTCCTATAAAATGTCTTTCAATGCTATTCTATAGTGTGTAATGAGTGTTTTATGGGTAAAGAATTTGTCCAAGATTTTACAATTATTAAGTGTACATTTGACTTTTTTTTTTTTTTTTTTTTTTTTTTTTTTTTTAAACATCACCCGAATACGTAGTGTGCGTTGGATTTGTAGTTCGCACATGGGCCCAGGCCCAGTTTAGGGTTTTGATAATTATGAGGAGAGAGAGAGAGGTGTGATGTATTTTATAAGATTTGAGGGTAGATTATGTAATTATTTAGAACTTAGGGGGGGGCGCCGGTTTTAAATCAAAGGGCCATAGTTGTAACTTGGTTAAACTTTAACGAATCGTGATCTCGAGCTCGTAAACTATACTAGATGTGACCGTAAAATTTTCTAAGACGCGCCATTGTTTTTAGATTAATTTTTCCGTTAATTTTGACTATAAATATGTCTATATTCAATAAACGCGTAAAAATTGATCTGTTTCACGTATTATTAAGTTTTCTAGTGCCGACTCACGTAGTGCCTAAACCTCAAGTTCTATAGGGCCATATCACGCATCAAACAATAATATATCAAATCACATATCACATAAATCAAACCGAGTTTTTGTTTTCAATTATCCATAATTGTTCGTGACATAATATATAATTTAATTTCGAATTACCGGGTTGTCACAGGCGCGGATTCAATCTCCTTCCTTTTAAAGTTAGTTACTGGAACGAAAGAAGCAAAACCACCATCATTCTTAAGTTCCATAACCTCATAATCTTCCACTTTAAGCGGTCCGCCAGATGCGGCGGAAGCAGAAGTAGTACAAGTGGTCATGATAGTGGCTGGCTCATCCCAAGGAATAGTATCCGAACTTGACAAAAACTGAGCGGATAAAGGCTTCACCAAGGGAGTAAACAGGCTAGTAAGGGCAGGCTGTCCGGCAGCGATATTACCCTTAATCTTTTCGACCATTTGGCGAGCAATACCCAGAGCTGAGGACAAGGAGGTTTCACCAACAACCAAGTTATCCTCCACTCTACGGACAGGAAAGCTAAGCTGTTCTACATCTGGTTGTAAGTCAGCCATACCAGGCTTTTCAGCAAGCTAATCCTCGAGACAAAGAAGGGTCATAATGTTCTCAATAGGAGAATCCTTGTGAGTTGTCAAGCTATCTAACAAGGGGAACTCAAAACCACGGAACGCCTCCAAAGCAGTTTCGTAGTCTGCTTCCGTAGATGGGTTATAGGCAGTGATATCCGCAAGCTCCGTGCCTGCCTTACCATGTTCAACACCGGCAACCAAACCATCCTGGACCCCCTTCAAGATAGCACAATTTAAAGCCCTACCCAAAGTCACAAGATACTCCGAGGAGTTCAGACACTTAGCAAGAACAAGCTTCAAGCCGCGAGACAACAACCACCTACGGCTAGATATGATAGTAAGTAAATGGGGATAGAACTCCTCATTCAGAATCATGGCCATCTCCGTAAGGTGAGACTCTAACATGGCCACCCTGTAAGAAATGTCCTTCATCTGAGCATCTTGAGCCTTCTCAAATTGCCCCTCCAAACTTCCCAGCACGGCTTCTAACGCTCGTACCTACAACAAAACGGGACACATATAAAAAAAAGAAAGAGAGAGAAACAGGAAAAACATATAGCAAGAACAGAAAATACAAGATATGTACTTGACCAACAAGGATTCCACTCTGACACTTAGTGTCAGCAACAACAGTATTAAGATCGGCAATCTCACGGTCCTTGTCCTTCAAAGACGAATGAAGCTCTGACAGTTTTGCATTCAGAGAGTTACGTTCCTCCTCAAGCACAGAGGTCCGCCCACTCACAGAAGAATGAAGCTCCGCTAATTGCGCACTTAGAGAACCACGCTCCGCGTCAAGCTTCGAGATATGTTCCTTTAAAGAAGTTACTTCAACCGCATGGGAACTCTCAGCAGACTTCAGTGTAGAAACCTGAGTGTGGAGGCGACCTGCCTCCGCCGCTTCAACCTTTGATAATGCCAGCTCAGACCTTAGTTTCTCAATCTCCTTATCCTTTGTCTTTAGTAGGACAACCTGTTGGTCACGAAGGACGGACAACTTTCTCTTCTCAACAATAATATGCTCAGCCCGCATTTGTAACTCGGCATTGAAAACGATTTGACGGGCAGTACCAACATTAAATTCATTCAAAAATTGGTCACACCCCATATTACGAACATCCGCAAAAAACTTGGGTGGAGCAAAGCCATCGATAATTTCATGACAATCAATAGCATTGTCAAGACGGGAACCAGAAGCCACACTCCAGTTCGGAACATAAGTTTCCATCAAACGACGAGGATCAATATCAACTGCGGTGCGGATACGCCCAAAAGGATTATCGAAAACCTTCTTCTCCTTTTTCATTTCCTTGGGAGAAAGAAGCAAGGTCAATAGATGTAGTAGTTGCGGTTCCCGCTGATGGCACCGGAACTGGAAGCCTAGTAAGAGAGTCAGGCTCAGTATCATGAGTACCAGAATGGGACGAAGAATCTGAGGAAATAACAAACCTTTCGGTCGAACTAATGGGGCGAAGCTGGGCCCCAGTGTTAGCATCAAGTTGAGCCTCCGCTTCATACTCCGGCGTAGCTGACACGGAGGAAGAAACAAAAGGTACAGTAGGAAAAGGGTCAACCCCACGCTCGCAATCCAACATACTACTATTCAAAAGACTCTGAATGACAGCCATAGACTTACCGGCAGTGGTTGACCTATTAGCAGCTCCGTGATCATCCCTTAACCTCTTAGCAGGACAGGATGACTCACAAACATTCAGAGGAACATCAGCTATCTTTCTTTTCTGCTTAAGTTCCACAACATTGCCCACAGATTGAACAAACCCGACCACCCGCTTGTCAGCACCAATACCAACACCAGAACTACTCAGCCCTATACCACCTCCATCAGCAGCCGGAGTGCCCGATCCCATCTCACCTCCATCATCGAATAACTCGTCAATATCATTCGCCAACTGACTATCCAAAACGGCAGGAGCAAGTGGGAGAAGCGGAACCAACCGCTTAACAGCTACTTCCAACAACTTAGGCTCCCCTTCACGGCGAGGCCTCCCAACAACATTCACCTTGAAAGGCTCCAATAGCTTGAAAAAGGAAAACATGTCTATCTCTGCATATAAAAGAGAGGGAAAGAGAAAAGGAAAGTTTAAAAAAAAGGAGAGAAAAAGAAAGAGGTAAGTTCCGACAAAAAAAAATGTACACTTACCTGCACCATTGCCATCGTAATATGCAGGATAAGTATCCTTACCTGAGGTATAATAGCGGCTCAAACTTACCAAACAAAGAAACGGTTCTGGAAATCTCCGAAACGGAGTATGATTAGCAAGAAGGACGGCAAGATCATCAGCATTGTACTCACCAACCTTAGGAGCCTCATCTTTAAACACAGTCTTGGCGGTACACTGATGTGTTCGATCTTAGAGGGTGTATATATTATATCCCAATTTCACTCAAATTTTAAAATTTTTAATTACCTTATTACCGTTTTTCTAAGAAACACATACGAGCAAGCATACTCGTTCGATTGTAGTATTGTTGATGATAAATAAGGTTCGTCCCAAGGAACTACTAGTTTTGGTTTTAGTAATTTTTAATAGTAGCAAAAGAATAGTACTTAAGATTGTCACGATCAAAAGCACTAGAAGCAATTTAAACAAACAATGGTTTCAATTCAACTCAATCAAACAAACAATTAAATAAAGAAATACTTGTTTAGGAACCATGACTAATCGTGATAGAATGTAGAACATGTTTGGGTGAAACTTAGAAGGCACATATCAATTTTCACAAGGTCTTCTAGTCAATGGGTTATATCAAGAAAATCCATGTTTCTACTAATTTCATGGGTGAGTCCTTTCGGCCAAATCTCATCCCACTATGCTAGCTCTTTTGTGATCAAATGTATGAAAAAGTCGATCAGTTAAATTAGTTCTTACGAGTCTTTTCAACCCAATCTCGCGATTAAATATTTCCGAATCCATTTAAAAACTTGCATACTTGATATTCGTCACTTATCAAATACCAATTCGTTTGTCACTAACTCTTGGAATAAAACAATTATTAGAAATCTTTTCAACCTTTAAATCAAATAATATTTAACCAACAAGTTTTAGGACACGAATTATATTTAAACAAACTCATAAAAATAACCACTTTCTCTAACCAACTAAACGTTCAACATTCATACGAAAGTCACATCATTCCCAAACAAGTATCACGAATCATTCCATAACAAGCATCATCATAAAACATAACATTGCATTCAACTTAAACAAGTCCAACATGATTAATTAATAATAAAGAAAATTACCCAAAAGTAAGATTACAATGAGTAATGAAAGAGTTATAGCACTCCTTGGGGCCTCCAATTGAACAAGGGAATCTTCCACCTCTTCTACTAATGATCTTTCTTGAGAATGGCAGAGATTTTTGAGTTCTTTTGGGTTAGATAAGTAATGTAATCAAATCCTTATGGTGTAAGGTTTGATTGTAAGTGTTTTTTTTTTTCAAATGGGTGATTAGGGTCTTATTTAAGCTTGTAAAACACCCCCAAAACTGACATATTACTTCAATTATCATAAAGGAGAGGGTAATGATCAGACTCAAGCCATTATGGTAGTTAAAGTTAAGAGTTAATGCAACTCTTCAACTCAGAATTTTCTCGACCTTGGGTCTGAAGTGTGGACCTTGGGTCTGGACATTGGCTGAACCTTGGGTCGAGCTCCTGGACCTTGGGTATGAGATCCCTTCTTCGGCCTTGGGTCTGGAATGTGGACCTTGGGTTTGAAACCAACTTTTGCACATAAAATTTAACTCTAAGCTAGCTTGAAACTCCAACTTTCAATACACATTTTTAGCACTTAATCTTGACTTCATCCTTTCATCCTTCTCATGTACAACAAAAATAATCATATCATGAATCAATATCTTTGTTGACGATCTTTTCTTTAATATTTACTTGAATTTTATAGCTTTTCTTCGTCTTTCTTGATATTTCCTTGTACCTAGGCTTGAACACATCTTTAACAACTTTTAAGCATAAAACAATCATAAACATAACTAAATTTCATATAAAAACACACAAATAACGCGATAAAAACATGTACAAAATGAGCGTTATCAAATCTCCCACACTTAAGTTTTGCTTGCCCTCAAGCAAAGTAATCATTTGGAAAATTTATTTTTCCAATAGCCACTAATCATGATTTTCTAAAAATTTCACTAATCTTCCTTAATACCAAGGCAAAAGGTCAAAAAGTGATTTTTACTTTTATTTGTGAAATTTAAACGACTTACTCGATCAAGCTAGATAACACAACTAAGCTTCTCACGAAAAGAAAAAAAAAATAATATATAATTCACTCACACTCATTTCTTTTGTAGGGGATATATTTCACTCAATTGCTCAGTCGTGATTCATGTCATACCATAGGCTTGTACAAGTATCAAAACTAATCCAAATCATGTAAGAAATAAATTAATTTATCAAAGAGGACTTTTATTCGGGATGAAATGTTAGGCTAAGGGTTAATATCAACTAATGCTCAAATAACTATTGCACAAATATAAATGATCGCTAACAACGAATTCTTGATTAGTTGAATAACGGATGGTCATTAGTTTGTACCTTGGTTCGCTAACAACGTTATTTACATAACGGATGGTCACCAAAACACGCTCTAGTTTGATCGCTAACAACGTTTTCCAACTTTTCAAAAATCGGATGGTCACTATAATATTCATACAGTTGCTATTTTCACAAAGCAAAAAGGGTTAGGATAAGACATGGGATTATTTTGGTGAATATAATTTACAAGAATCAAGTCAAATACCAGAATCAATTGTTGCAAAAACAATCGAACCATGTATCCTCAAATGATTATAGCCTTCATAACAATTCTTTCCTTCCTCCTTTTATTTCATTCATCGATCACCATTCGTATCACGTCTTAGCGCATTGGCTAACCTTCATAATTATAGCTCATTGGCTGTTTATATATATATATATATATATATATATATAATATATATATATATTTTTTTTTTTTTTTTTTTTTTCATATCTTCCCCCACACTTTGGATGAGCATATACCTCAAAAAGATACAAATAAGAAGTAGCTACCTTCGTCTTCGTCAGAAAGGTATATTCGAAATACAAAGTGTAAACTCATAATCATAAAAAACTCTTCTGATCAACAACAAGTAATTCATCGATTCAACTTGACTAAAAAGGTTAGACTAAAGGTTAAAGGTGCAAAATCTTCTTGTATATTTTTTCTGGGTGTAACAAAAATGAAAAGATAGGCTCAAAGGGGTGAACTAAGGGTATCTAGCACTAAAAATGAGTGCTAACAAATGGGTCCATAGAATAGGTGATTAACTAACCAATTTGGCTAGCTGATATATCAATATATGTAAAAATGGAAGGCCATTTGGTCTAATCCTAAGTTGCCTCTTATCATTTAAATTCATTTATATCACAAAAAATGTGACCTTACTTTGGAATTCGTAATGCATGACAAGTACAAGTTCTAGAATCAATTCAATCACCGGCACACTCTTAGCAAGAAAATAGAATTTAAGCATAGAAAATATATACTTCAAATGATAGGCTCAAATCCTCACATTTTTTGTAGAATAGGCTAAAAATGCTCAAGTAATGTTATCAATCCTAAGAATAGATTCTTTTCACTTAACCGAGATTCGTTAAAAATTTCAAATTGCCATTTTATGCTATTGGAAAATTTTAATTATATAAATTCTTTACGTGTAAAAAAACAACTACTTTCTTAAGGGCAATAAAACAAATTCCAAAATAGTCACAAAAAATTTAAAAATTGAATCATTTTCACTATTTACTTCCCTCCCCCACACTTAAGTTTTGCATTATCCTCAATGTGAAAAATTAACTTCAAAGTAAAGGAAATAGGAAAAATTAAATAGTAAATGATATCACAGAGAAATCAAGCGAGATCCATATTTGGTGTTAAACGCATGAGTTGGAAACTCCAAGCTCCAAAATATACCAACCATATAAATGAGCAATGATCTCATGGTATCACAAACCTGAAAAATAAACAAATATACAAAACACAAAATAAAATGCAATAATACTAATAACCAAAGTAAAAATCCTAACCAAACATAATCATAGTTCTAAAACATAATAATAGTTATAATCCAACATGATAAAGTACTAATAAAACATAAATATTGTTCAACACACATCATGGTCATGAATGATAATCAAAATCATTCATCGTCCATCTTGTCTTCTTCATAGTTAACTAACGGTCTAAATCCTAATCCACCCGATGAAATTGTCACACCCCCAAAATATCGCAGCGGAACGATAGTGTCAACGGGGTGCAACCTCAAGGCATAAAGTACAAGATATAGAAAACGACCTCTAAGTGAGACGTTTTAAAAAGTTACCATTCGAATAAATAGAAAATCAGAGTTTACAAAACAAGAGATCCCATAGTATAATAATACATAAGTTTTAAAGCATATCGAATGGTAAACGATAAAAGCATAAGTCTCTAAAACATGCCCTAAGACTATAAGCTCCATGCCTCCGCTATCGCCTTACTAACCTGAGACAAACATGCTCAAAAGTGTCAACACAAAGGTTGGTGAGTTTATAGAGTTCGTTTTAAATAAGTTGAAAAGCGTTTAGAGAAAGTCTCCACAGCAAAGGCATTGTAAATCCACTCAGTTGCAAATCCCGCCCATACAAAACTTGCAACCTGTGTGTTCACAACCCACTGCTAAAATATAGTATGAGTAAGGCATGAGTGTATACGATATGAATGCTCTTAATGTAAAGTATAACAACCAACTGAACCTCATGACAAGCATAAACAAGAATATAACATAGCTGGATTATATTCACCCAGGGCCAAGAGTTGTGGGGCCAAGGGTGGGGGCGTCAACCCGATAGTACTATCAATACCTCTCCGTCGGCTCCATCCAGGAGTTAAACAGTGGTTAAAGAATATAGCGTATAGAATAGTGTTCACACATTAAGGCACATATCGTAATAAAGCTACACATCATGTTTAAGAGTATAAAAGTATAGTGTAGCTTATGAGTAAAATTGTCTTGAGTAAAAGCGAAAGCAAACAGTTTAAGCATGTATCTCCCTCTAAGAGTTCAAAACGTATAAAAATAGGGGCTATGAAACTCACCTGATGCGATAGCAACAATGACAATAGTGGATATGATGAAATGTGGCTCGGTCTCTAACCGCAACCTATTATGAATGATGTATCTAATGTAAGTCATGAAATGACACTACACATGCAAATACGTATGATATCGATACCACTCGTTAGTTTTGAAAATAACGTTTATCGTTGAAAAATACATTTTTGACGTCTCGTTAAGTTAATAACCACTTTTCATGTAAATATGTTGAAACGGTACTCCACGATCCTTGTTTGGTGTTCTATCGGCAAATATAATGTTTTCGTCGCAAATTAATATTTTCTTAACTTGTGAAAATATGCCCAAATGGCCTCATAAAACTAGTCGTGAAATATTGTACGTTAAGTGTTAGTGGATAAACTCGACGTTCTTGAAAACCTTGTAACCTTGTCTAAATGTCGTGTTATTTGACTTTTGATCATATGCGTCTTGATTAGATAGAAAACCGGCTATTAATGTGATGACTTGCAAAAATACTAACTTTTATACTTAGAAAATATTTTCTAATAGGGCTGTCAAAATAAACTAGAGTTCGTCGGCTTCGAACGTGTATATCTTGGTCGTTATAAGCTCGTTTTCTACGTTCTTTATATCCACGGATTCGTCATAACATGAACTAACATAATCTCAGTAGTTCGGCTCTCTTAGATCACGCCTAACGCCTCGTTTGGTCCTTTAAAGTTCGGCAAACAGCATGCTCAATTTTCAGAAAATTAGTTTTCGTCGTCTAACTTGTAAAAATCATATCTCCTTCGTTATAAGTCGGTTTTTAGTGATTCAAGCGGCCACGGTTTCGTTTTTGAAAGAAATTTCTAAATTTGAAGGCCAAAATAGTTCAAAAGTTACTGAAATTTCCAGATTACACGATCTTGGACAGTAGCTATTTTAGATTGTGAAAAACTCATTTCCTTGGTTCTAAACTTGATCATATCACCTCAAATCAACTCCACAAGTTCGCAAATCCTACCATACACCTTCTTAGGGTGTCATGGGGTCCTAAACATCACCAATCTTGGTGGATCTCATGTGATTACTAGTGAAACTTATAGATCTAGTGTTAGTGATAGTTTATAAGCAAAGTGGTATCTAAAACATAAGTAACTTGCATGATTAGCTATTATAACTTGAAAATACATAATCATAGGAAGTAAACAAAAGTATGAAAAGATCATAAAGATGTTCTTGAAGTTTACTTACGATATTGGAGTGGTTTGATGAGAAAATGTGCAATAACTTAGGGTTTTGATCACAAAGCCTTAACTAGGATAGTAAATGGAGTAAGATTAATACTTGAACTTCACAAAATGATGGATTTCTCCCTTGGATCTTGGTTGAGCCGTGGGTATGGATGAAGAGGAAGAGAGAATTTGATTTATTTTGGCTAGTTGGTTATGTGTTTGAAGTGTTATTGAAATTAAATGGAAAGACAAAGAAACATAAGTAATAAATGAAGCAAGGGTTTAGGAAAGAAAATGGTGAAAGTAGGCATGGGGGGGGGGGGGGGGCACATGTGGGGAAAAAGAGAGAAAACATGGCCAATTAATGTTGTTGTCTAGTTGTTGTATGTATTAGTTAGTCTAGTGTATACATTAGGTGTTATCGTGTACCGAGTTAACTAGAAATAAATCATGACTAGGTGAAATAAAATACGACGAAGTTGTAAAAATTGTAAAATCACATTCCTTGCAGGAATCGGGTGTTAGAATGATCATCGGGTTGAAATATCGCAAACCGACGGAGTTATAAGCTCTTAACGGAAAATATAGCGTATGATTTAAAAACACCGGGTAAAGTAATAATATAATCTTTATATCATTATAATTAGTATGAAAATGTATTAGGATCATTGTCGGGAGTACTGAGTATAATGTTAGTAGTAATAACTGAGTGTTAACGTTTAATGAATGAATGAACAT
Organism: Artemisia tridentata subsp. tridentata; assembly: GCA_021014915.2. Taxonomy (NCBI): domain Eukaryota; kingdom Viridiplantae; phylum Streptophyta; class Magnoliopsida; order Asterales; family Asteraceae; genus Artemisia; species Artemisia tridentata. The sequence continues at coordinate 163,039,784 of CP139502.1, read as the reverse complement.
ACGTAAATTGAAATAATGCATATCCATGCATGAACTAATATACTGATGATATGTAGACTATTCTAGTCTACATGATGTGTCCTTACCGACAATGCATGAATTCACAGCTAAACCGTACAGGTTACGTGAATTTAAAACACCCGTAATCTAGGTTTACGAAGTAATGAATGATGGTTATGAACGGGAATTTTTCTCCGGGATGAATAGTGTCACGTGAATAGTAAATTTTTTTTGACGACTTCTCGGAATCTCCGACTAACTCCGAAAATGATGAATAGTGATCGGTGAATAGTAACCCATGAATAATAAAAACCCGAAAAATGCGAATTGTGACAGTCTCCACCCGTTAAAGGAATTCAGTCCCTGAATTCAGCTCGTTCGTTCTACGTACGTTCTCGTGGTCAGATTTGATGAGGCAAACTTTCCCATTCTCGAGCGTAGCCCTCAAAAGACCTTTAGGTTGTCGATTCAAATTTAATCTCACAACTCATCAAACAAGAACTGTCATGAGATTAAACTGAATCGGCTTGGGGAACAACTTGACTCTTAGCTTGATTTTCCCAACTCATCAAACAAGAACTGTCACTAGATCAAGCTAGGAAGCAAGTTGTCAGAAAGAAGGGATTCAACATCCTGAAATGAGGTCTTTTGAAAGATTGGCTCGATTTTGGAATTGCTTACACCGATCAAATCAATTGGTAAGTGAATATATCTAAGGTCAATAACATTAGGTATGAATTTAGCAGGGCAAAGCTATACTTTACTGGAATCGAACAATATGATAGAATACTTAATTGTCTAGGGAAAACATACCCGTTACGCGTTGCGGGCTGCCTCGGTACCCAAGTAGAATGCTCGACCCCTTGGTGGACTAATATTGATTTCAGGCTTTGGGTTGTTTCCCTCAATTGCTAAAGCTAGAGTCGGGTTACCCTGTATTTGTCTTGGTGCCCTATTCAACCTAGGACAGGCATTCCGGAAGTGATCCGGGCTGTTACACTCATTGCATGTCCTTTGGTTATTCTTCATGTTGCCCACATTCACTGGCGCTTTACACTGATTTGTAAAATGACCTAACTGATTGCAATTTGCACACACACGGCAGGGCACAGACCTCTGGTGATGATAAGTACATTTCGTACACTTAGGATGTGGACCTTCATACCCTTTCTGACCAGAACTAGTTGCCGCAAAGGTTCTTGCCTTCTTATTGTCAACCATCGTGTCCATTTTCTTTTCCGACTCACTCGCTCCCTTCCTTTTATCATTATTTTTCAAAGTTCCATTCCTAACCATCTCATCTGTGAGGGCTCCAGCCTTCAATATTGCACTCTGGATTGTGGAAGGCTCGGTTGCTTTTACAGTCCCTCGAATTTTTGGAACAAGGCCATAGATGTACCTTTCGATTCTCTTGGATTCAGGGGTAACCAGATGAGGAACTAGTTTCGCTAACTCATGGAATCGATCCGTGTAGGCTGCATGGCCAGCGCCTATCATAGAGTGATGGTAGAGTTCATTTTCCAGCTTCTGCATCTCATTGTCCGGGCAGTACTCCTCTGTGGAAAACTAGAAGGGGGGTTGAATAGTTTTACCGTTTTAAAATTAATTCACTTTGTTACTTTATGTTATTTCAAAGGAAACAAGCACAAACAAATATTCACACAATATATATATATATGAGAAGTAAAGAGAGGAAAGATCAAACCACACAACACGGATGTTTATAGTGGTTCGGCTACAAGGACCCTCTTCCTTGCCCTACTCCACTCCTCGAGACTCTAACTCGAGAGTTATCCTTCACTAAGAAACAAACTCTCTTCTAGGTGGAGAAAACCTTTACACGTCGCTTACTTCCTTTTCCGGTACTAAGCTAAACACCGGGTTCTATTTTCAAGGTAGAACCAACCTAACGTCGCCTATACAATTACCGACACTAAGCTAGATGTCGAGTTCTTTACAAGGGTACAACCACTCCCGTTTGGTTCTTTCACAAGGGTACAACCACTCCCTACACTCTTTGTGTTTTGAGGACTAAAACACTAACCACACTCACTGAGATAAATGATACAAGTAATGATGTGTGAACTACAACTATATCACACAGTAACTATGCTAAAGGTTTACACGTCTGTGTTGAACCTTGATGCTTAATCTCCCTTTCTACGAAAGGAAAGATCAATGAAATGAATGAATGATAAATGTTAGATGATATGTAAATGAATGAGTATGAATGTTAGGCTCTATGAGTGATGGTGTGTCCAAATGATCAGCTTGCTATTTATAGGCAAGCTGATGAACAGCCGGCGGATCCGGCGGATCCCATAAAAGGGATCCGTCCTTTATGTCGATTGGATCCGCCAACTTGACAGCAACATGACAGCTAATAGTTTTGGAAATCTTTCCAAATCCAGCTGTATCCTCCACACCTTTGTCATGTCATATCAAAATCTTCCAAAGTCAACTATCTTGCTTGAAGATCTAGCCAATATATTATGTATGATGCATGCCATGATGTCATTGTATCATTTTAAAAATAAAGTTTCCTTTTAAGGAAATAAACTAGTAGATGTGTAAAATGTAATTCTAAGTAAACTTGTGAAATGTAAAATGTGTTTTAAAGAGACTTTAGCTAGCATTTATAATTTGCTAAAGGATATACTTTGTAATTGTCATTAACAAAACTAAGTAAAGATCGTAAAATATAAATAACGTTTTTAGGACGATATTTGTATTAACAATCTCCCCCTTTTTATTGATGACAAAACATAAAGTATATTTTTGAGAAAAGGAATAAATATAGCATGAGTTCTTTAAAATATAGATTAAGTTTGTTTTATTTGAGTTTGAAAACTCTTTTTATGCAAAAGTGTATGTACTGTGATGATTTACAGTTATGCAAACTTAATCCTTTGTCCCCCTTTTTGTCGAAACAAAAAGAAGAGTTGCGTAGCGAAATGCGATTTTGAGAACTTTAAGAGCTCCCACTTGTTTGATGCTCCCCCTAAATGGAGTAACAAGGTAATGATGCATGATCCTACAAAAAAAAATGGTTAGAAAAATGAAATGCTCCCCCTCGATGTATACTCCCCATTACAAGAGTCCCAACGTATACATTAAAAGGGTATGAGATGCTGCAAAAGAAATGTTAGTTGTGAATAGCCTCAAATGGAGAAGCATAATGCGTATGATATGTTCATTCAAATAAGAATGATAATCCAGTTGACTTTAAAAAGTCAAAATGTAGTGTCTGATCAAAATATTGTACCTAAAGTACAAGTGATCAAACTAGAATATAGATTCCAAATAACTAGATAATGATGTTAGTTACCTAACTAATGATAATATGCTTTATGTTGATAACTCATAAGCATAAAAACATCACATTCATTCATTGAAAATCATGTGACAAAAGTCACAAACATAATATGATGTTACATGAAAATAAAAAATACATCCTAAAAAATAAAAAGTCCTACAACAACATCTAGAAGGTCCTATATAATGAGCCTAAAATTCTCCTATTGAGGAGGATGAGAGATGGCGTTAAGACGCTCAAGAATGTGGTTCAAAATGAACCTCATTTCATTTTGGAGCTCGTGCACCAAAATGTTTGTTCTTTGAGCTATGTGAGCGGTTCTTTCACACATGTTGCAATCATGGCGAGCAAAACCGGGCGGAAGAGTAGACTCATTTGGTTGTGGTGGTGGTGGTTGTGATTGGTTGTTGGGTGGTGGTGATTGTGCTTGTTCATTGGTTGGTGGTGGTGTTTGGAGGGAGTTCATGAGGATGTTTTGGAGGTCCATGGCTTCATTGAGGCGGTGATCTACCATACCCGAGAGAGTGTAGAGACGGTTGAGCTCTTCACTAATCTCCTCTTGGGTTTGAGGCAAATTGATCCACATTGCCTCGTCTATGGGTGGAGGATTGTTTGATCTTGGTGGGAGATCCTCCAAGTCATCAAGGTATGGATGAGGTGATGTAGGTGGAGTCCTAAATAGCTCCATAGGTTGGAGTTTGGGTGAGTTTGGTTGTGATTGAGATTTGACAGTCTGTGATGGAGCGGGTGGTGGTGTGGTTGCTATTGGAGTTATGGATGGAGGTGGAGTTTGTATGACAACATTGGATGGTGTAGGTGTGGATAAAGTAAGGAAATTTTCACTTGCTATAGGAGATGAGATATTAAGAGGAGATGATTCCTCTGATGATGAGTTAGCAAGATTTATGAAGCAACAGGGCTTAACACTTATGCGGGCAGTGCGTTTTGGTGGTCTAGAGGTGGAGGAGTTGGTTGATTTGGTCATAGTGAGCTAAGAGAACTAAGATGTACAGGTTGTATGTTGTGAAGAAGGTAAATGAGTGAGTTTTGTTCTAAGATATGATCCTAATATATAGGCAGATGGTTTATAGAAACTAGTGTTTGGATTTGATGTAAATCCAATAGAGAATGGTGGTTCCTAATGATTTGGAATAAAAATTTGTGCAAATCACATCACATAAGTCAATCCATAGAACTTATGTTGAGTAATATGAAGAAGATATGCAGTAAATGCAAAGAGATAGTGGAAAAGCTTCTAATGTGATGTTCCCACGGATTTGAAGGATCCCTAAAAAGGGTTCCTTGCTTGTATAGGAAAGGTAACTCACTCCTTAAATTTAAAAATTCAAATTTTGGTGGGAAATGTTGTTCTTAAGTTTCTAAGAGTTTCTAAATAATTCTAAGATGTATAATGATCAGTGAACCTATTCTAAAGAATACTAGAAACTAAAATCTAAGAATCGGGATGAGTCGAAAAGTTTTAAGAAGTTTACTGTTATACCTGCGGATCCAATCGACAAGGCGTGCGGATCCAAATTTTCGGATCCGCCGGATCCGCAGGTTAAAGAATGGCGGATCCAACGCTAACACATGTTTAATCATAGATTAATCCGTTCATCGAAACTTACCTTATGAGGAGTTAAGCCAAACATAGGCTTAAACTCGGAAAATTGATAACATCAAGTGTTATCGACCTGCAATTTTTAGTTAGTTCAGATACACATCAAATATCATCATAACAAGTTAAGAAACAACCATTATTAATACTACATTGTCTAATAATGTTTCGAGCCAAACACTCCTTTAACTCAACTTCTTCTTCAATTTCTTCATGCCCTTATGAAGCTTCATCACCCAACGTCCTAAATTCTTCACCATTCCTTTGATGTTGCGATATTCGGTTGATTCATTTGGGATTGGTGGAAGTTGGGTCAAGTACTCCGGAGGGGGAATCCTAGAGTTTGGCATTCCATCATCGTCACTCATAGATGATGATGATGATGATGTTTGACCACGAGGACGTTTTCCCTTGTCAACCGATACCCTAAAGTCGCTCAAAGGAACGAAGGTGCGTTCTATCTCATCATATTCAGGAACAAATCCTAAGGTATTTCTAGGAATGGGTGCAAAAGCTCTAAAGAGACGAGTCAAAAGCATTCCATAAGGCAATGACATGTTTCCTTGAATTGGAATATCGGTCATTCTCTTGGCGATGTAGTAAGCAAGGTTGAAGGGTTGATAGGTTGACACATTGTACATCATGTGGCAAAGACAAGCATTGATGTGATCGCGGTTTCCTACCGTGCACATGACATTGGCTCTTAAGACTTCTTCCATTTTCCTAAATTCGGGTTTTAGTTCATTTAGCTCCATAGCAAATGGATCTCTAGGAACATGTTTCCCTCGATACAACCTTGTTGGGTTGTTCCTAGGTATGAAGAGATGCCGACGAATGATTTCTTTTGAAGTCAAGGGAGTGGCATATGGTGCCGTTCGTTCAAGATTTGACTCATGAATGGTCAATGACCATTTATCAGAATAGACACTTGTTCCATGACTTGGAACTCCTATGACTTCTCCAAATTGATTTAATGGGATATTGTATTGATGTCCATTGACGCTAAAGCGAATGTTTATGTAACCTTGATCGTTTGACTCTAGTTTGACACTAGCATAGAATTCTAAAATGAATCGAGGAATTAATGGTTCATCGATATCTAGGAGGGAATCGAAGTGAATAGCCGCTAGTTGTTCCCTAAGATAGGTTCCTTCATAGAATGAGGGATCTACAAACCTACCCTCATGTACGTAGTGTTTTTCTAGAGCTTTGAAAATTTCAACTTGTTGTTCAGTGAGTCCTTTGGTTTTATGGTGTTTAGGTAGGTATTTTAAGGTGTGTTTGTGATCATAGTTGGTCGCGGGAGGCATGATTTTCCTAAACACAAAAAATTTTATAGTTTTAGTCGAAATTATCGAAAATACGTGTACAGGTCTAGTGTGTGCCTACATGGGGACTATGTGGAGGTGCGGTTATCTCGACTCATTTCGATGCATGAAAATTTTGTTTTATGCAAGTTTTATGATAAAACGAGAGATAACCCAAACGCTCCTACTTCAATGTAGCTACATTTGAATGTACCCGAAAATACATATTAGTTATGTATTCCCTCTAGCATTCAAGAGACATTATGCAAGTGATGTTTAAAAATTAACGTTTTTATATTTGTATGAACAATGTTGAAAAACCATTTTTCCTAGTCGTGAGAAGATTTTAGAAAAAAAAATCATGGGGTTTTTGATGAAATAAAGATAATGTACTACAAGATGCAATTCCTAACTAAGAAAAACATGATTTGAAGTGCAATTCAGTAACTATGTTTCATGATTTTTCAAGAATTATGCATATTCCCCAAGTTTTGATTTTGTGCATGAAATAGAAATCCTAGACGCAGATCAGGATTATAAACATGATAAAGATACTTACAGTGATGTTTGGAGCACAAATTTGTGGAAGTAAATAGCCTAAATTATGATTGTGGTGAAGTATGAAACGAATTCAGTAGGTAATAAGTTTTAGGAGAGTGATGAATAGTACTTGGTGTTGTTTATTATATAATAAAACAACCTGTGCATGTGACGGATCTGGCGGATCCAAAACAAAGGTTCCGCCTTTGTTATCATTTGGATCCGCGGGATCAGAACACAATTTTTGGTTTAGAGTTTGGTCAAACTAAGGTTTACTCTACTGTTTTATCTAATCACTATGTTCCATTAATCCTAATCCAAGTCTAAGGTAGTTGAAAGGTTCTCTTTTGAGAGGTTTTGTGAGGATGTCGGCAATGTTGTCCTCTGAGGAAACTTTCTCAATTGAGAGGTTTCCCTTCTGAACATTGTCGCGTAGGAAATGATGACGAATTTCAATGTGTTTGGTTCTTGCGTGTTGGACCGTATTTTTGGTGAGGTCGATTGCTTCTTTGTTGTCACAAAGAATGGGGATGTCGTTGAGTTCAATTCCATAGTGTATGAGAGCTTGTTTCATCCACAGTGCTTGTTGACACGCCTTTCCTGCAGACACATACTCTGCCTCTGTTGGCTTGCATGCCATATTCCAACGCACCTCCGTTACCGTTAAACTCCATTGGCTTGCATGCCATAAATTCCTTATATGTGTATCCAGTTTCACGGGTGGCAGTCTCATTCACACCTACCCCATTGGTGTCATCATTTCTGCTTCCGTGGTTTCCTGAGTTGTTGATATGATTGCCAACTTGAGTGACAATAGTGGGAAGCAAGTTTTGTAGTTGTTGAGCGATGATGGCGGCAAAATCAGGGTTTCCATCATCGTTGTTATCATTGTTGTCAATGCCGCTACCACCTCCTCTACCTCCACGTCCACCTCCTCTACCTCCACGTCCACCAGTCCTTCCACCCCTTGACGCCGCACCTCCTCGGCTAGTGCTACGAGTTGTCCTCCTTGGTGCCATTTCCTACAAGGAAGGACATACAGTGAACGTTAGAGATGAGGGAAACCATTGACTACCCAATCTATACTCATCGTTCTTATACATAGTACTGCGTCACAAGTTGCCTCCTAAATGGTGCCAACGCCGATCATCGTAAACATGGTCACATATGTCCAAGTGTGTCGTGATGTATTTATAATTATGTTGGCCACCCATAATTATAACTGCATCCTTTCACACGTGTACATATTACCAAGCACACATATCTCAGCGATTGATGTTACTTAAATAGGTAGTCATCCTATCATCCGATCCTAAATGGTGAAGGAGTACTGTGGTGTGGTTACTTAGGGAGTGTCGCACTCGGTACATAGGAGCCTCTCTTAGGTGCTAAAGTCACGGTAAGGTTTAGTCTCTAAAAAGTATCCTCAAGAGAACTCCCATCCTTCGCGGATCATCAAATCTCTACAGCTAAATAATAACCTTTATTTAACTCAATCTCATGTCTCATCAAACAAGAACTATCACAAGATTGAGATAAATAACCAGTTATTATTGAGCTCCACATCTTTGATGACTTGACCAAACTATGGGATTTCCCTATCAGTACAAAAGCATATCATCTAACAGCGCGGATCTAGACGAAAAATTTATCGGAAAGCATGTGTGCACGAAGAGTGTGTAAGGCGATAGGGAGGAGAATCCCAACGTATATAGTAGTTATAGTCTAGGTACTAAATGCAACCTAGTTCTCTATAACCAGTTCTCTGATACCAATCTGTCACACCCCCAAAATATCGCAGCGGAACGATAGTGTCAACGGGGTGCAACCTCAAGGCACAAAGTACAAGATATAGAAAACGACCTCTAAGTGAGACGTTTTAAAAAGTTACCGTTCGAATAAATAGAAAATCAGAGTTTACAAAACAAGAGATCCCATAGTATAATAATACATAAGTTTTAAAGCATATCGAATGGTAAACGATAAAAGCATAAGTCTCCAAAACATGCCCTAAGACTCTAAGCTCCATGCCTCCGCTATCGCCTTACTAACCTGAGACAAACATGCTCAAAAGTGTCAACACAAAGGTTGGTGAGTTCATAGAGTTCGTTTTAAATAAGTTGAAAAGCGTTTAGAGAAAGTCTCCACAGCAAAGGCATTGTAAATCCACTCAGTTGCAAATCCCGCCCATACAAAACTTGCAACCTGTGTGTTCACAACCCACTGCTAAAATATAGTATGAGTAAGGCATGAGTGTATACGATATGAATGCTCTTAATGTAAAGTATAACAACCAACCGAACCTCATGACAAGCATAAACAAGAATATAACATAGCTGGATTATATTCACCCAGGGCCAAGAGTTGTGGGGCCAAGGGTGGGGGCGTCAACCCGATAGTACTATCAATACCTCTCCGTCGGCTCCATCCAGGAGTTAAACAGTGGTTAAAGAATATAGCGTATAGAATAGTGTTCACACATTAAGGCACATATCGTAATAAAGCTACACATCATGTTTAAGAGTATAAAAGTATAGTGTAGCTTATGAGTAAAATTGTCTTGAGTAAAAGCGAAAGCAAACAGTTTAAGCATGTATCTCCCCGAAGAGTTCAAAACGTATAAAAATAGGGGCTATGAAACTCACCTGATGCGATAGCAACAATGACAATAGTGGATATGATGAAATGTGGCTCGGTCTCTAACCGCAACCTATTATGAATGATGTATCTAATGTAAGTCATGAAATGACACTACACATGCAAATACGTATGATATCGATACCACTCGTTAGTTTTGAAAATAACGTTTATCGTTGAAAAATACATTTTTGACGTCTCGTTAAGTTAATAACCACTTTTCATGTAAATATGTTGAAACGGTACTCCACGATCCTTGTTTGGTGTTCTATCGGCAAATATAATGTTTTCGTCGCAAATTAATATTTTCTTAACTTGTGAAAATATGCCCAAATGGCCTCGTAAAACTAGTCGTGAAATATTGTACGTTAAGTGTTAGTGGATAAACTCGACGTTCTTGAAAACCTTGTAACCTTGTCTAAATGTCGTGTTATTTGACTTTTGATCATATGCGTCTTGATTAGATAGAAAACCGGCTATTAATGTGATGACTTGCAAAAATACTAACTTTTATACTTAGAAAATATTTTCTAATAGGGCTGTCAAAATAAACTAGAGTTCGTCGGCTTCGAACGTGTATATCTTGGTCGTTATAAGCTCGTTTTCTACGTTCTTTATATCCACGGATTCGTCATAACATGAACTAACATAATCTCAGTAGTTCGGATCTCTTAGATCACGCCTAACGCCTCGTTTGGTCCTTTAAAGTTCGGCAAACAGCATGCTCAATTTTCAGAAAATTAGTTTTCGTTGTCTAACTTGTAAAAATCATATCTCCTTCGTTATAAGTCGGTTTTTAGTGATTCAAGCGGCCACGGTTTCATTTTTGAAAGAACTTTCTAAATTTGAAGGCCAAAATAGTTCAAAAGTTACTGAAATTTCCAGATTACACGATTTTGGACAGTAGCTATTTTAGATTGTGAAAAACTCATTTCCTTGGTTCTAAACTTGATCATATCACCTCAAATCAACTCCACAAGTTCGCAAATCCTACCATACACCTTCTTAGGGTGTCATGGGGTCCTAAACATCACCAATATTGGTGGATCTCATGTGATTACTAGTGAAACTAATAGATCTAGTGTTAGTGATAGTTTATAAGCAAAGTGGTATCTAAAACATAAGTAACTTGCATGATTAGCTATTATAACTTGAAAATATATAATCATAGGAAGTAAATAAAAGTATGAAAAGATCATAAAGATGTTCTTGAAGTTTACTTACGATATTGGAGTGGTTTGATGAGAAAATGTGCAATAACTTAGGGTTTTGATCACAAAGCCTTAACTAGGATAGTAAATGGAGTAAGATTAATACTTGAACTTCACAAAATGATGGATTTCTCCCTTGGATCTTGGTTGAGCCGTGGGTATGGATGAAGAGGAAGAGAGAATTTGATTTATTTTGGCTAGTTGGTTATGTGTTTGAAGTGTTATTGAAATTAAATGGAAAGACAAAGAAACATAAGTAATAAATGAAGCAAGGGTTTAGGAAAGAAAATGGTGAAAGTAGGCATGGGGGGGGGGGGGGGGGGGGCACATGTGGAGAAAAAGAGAAGAAAACATAGCCAATTAATGTTGTTGTCTAGTTGTTGTATGTATTAGTTAGTCTAGTGTATACATTAGGTGTTATCATGTACCGAGTTAACTAGAAATAAATCATGACTAGGTGAAATAAAATACGACGAAGTTGTAAAAATTGTAAAATCACATTCCTTGCAGGAATCGGGTGTTAGAATGATCATCGGGTTGAAATATCGCAAACCGACGGAGTTATAAGCTCTTAACGGAAAATATAGCGTATGATTTAAAAACACCGGGTAAAGTAATAATATAATCTTTATATCATTATAATTAGTATGAAAATGTATTAGGATCATTGTCGGGAGTACTGAGTATAATGTTAGTAGTAATAACTGAGTGTTAACGTTTAATGAATGAATGAACATACGTAAATTGAAATAATGCATATCCATGCATGAACTAATATACTGATGATATGTAGACTATTCTAGTCTACATGATGTGTCCTTACCGACAATGCATGAATTCACAGCTAAACCGTACAGGTTACATGAATTTAAAACACCCGTAATCTAGGTTTACGAAGTAATGAATAATGGTTATGAACGAGAATTTTTCTCCGGGATGAATAGTGTCACATGAGTAGTAAATTTTTTTTGACAACTTCTCAGAATCTCAGACTAACTCCGAAAATGATGAATAGTGAAATGTGAATAGTGATTGGTGAATAGTAACCCATGAATAGTAAAAACCTGAAAAATGCGAATTGTGACAACGTTCCCACTTTATAGCCTTGTGTTCCTACATTAGAATAATACCCCGCAAAGGCTTCCTTGTTAACATTGTACCCTTCATTATTTTGACTTGTGCTAGCTGTCGGGTAAGGTACATGTCCCGATGGATAAGGCGTGTATGGGTAAGGGTAAGGTGGAACACCAATTGGTTCATACGCCATTGGGAAAGAATAAGGTGGTACACTATTTTGTCCAAGATGAGTGAGAATTGGTGCACAATAATCCATTTGGTGCCCAAGTCTCATCAAACTCATATCTCTCCACATTTCTCTCCTATCCTCTTGTGGCAAATTCACATGCCAATCACCCCAACTAGCATTCAATCCCGAAGATTCTCCAACATTTTGTTGTTGAGTTTGTTGTGGTGGTGGTGAGCTGTGAATCACATTTTCAATTTGATCAACCAAACACATCCTTTCATCATCAAGCAAATCTTTTAAAAACTTTTTGTCAAGTTTCTCACATTCTTTCATCACCGTTATCTTCTTCATCTCAACATCCGTATCATAACCCAAGATTTTTCCTATCTTAGTAACATAATGCCCACCATTTATAAAACCATGCTCAGTCATGATAGTCGCCCTCTTTGATAAATACACTGCCAAAGTCCATAAGACATTCATCTTCTTATTCGGATCCATAAGCATCTCAATTATCCACAAATCTGACCCATGAACTTTGTGTTGACTATGCCCTCTATGCACAAATGAGTTCACAATCACTTTATGTAGAAGCCGAGCTATTGGTGAATGAATCTCCTTTTCCTTGAATCTCCCACTGTTGGGATCTCCTATCTGATTCCATATCTCCCTACCAACATACTTTTCTGATTCTTTCTCTAGCCTAGAAAGATGTTCTTCAAAATCTACATGTTGAAGGTCATTCTCGTCATATAACCCAAGTAATTGCCCAAATTCCGGCAAAGTACATGCATGATCATCTCCACATAATCTAAACCAAATACACTTTTCTTCCATGATATCTTTCACCTTTTGGTTAAAATAAATGGTGGCAAAGAACTCTAGACACCATTCTCTAAAGATTCGCTTTTCCCCTATCACAACTGCATATTCAAAACTAAAATCTTCATAGACTTGATTTTCAAATACCGTACTAACCTCCCATAGTTCCTTAAGAGTACCAATAAGGTTATATTTCTCAACAAATTTCCACTTACTAACTTTGGAACCGCAATTTCCTTCTTTTGCAACTTTGCCAACCTACTATTGTAACACGCTTTTGCCTCTTTACTCAACTTGCTCCACTTCAGATGTTCACTCGTTACCGGCATAAGATTAACGTCTCCTTCTTGACTATGTCGCTTATGCAAAGCAATTAATGGATTTTCTCCATCTTGGTGAACACGCTTCTACAAAACAACAAAACAAGCACACGAAAAATATTGAAATTAAAGGTTAGAACGTAAAGTGAATTAGCAAAAGAAGAATAAAATAAAATAAAAATTTCTTAACAGCCGCCCAGGACCGCTTGGTCGGGCTGTAGGCCGGCGGCCTGGCTGGCTTTCTGGGGTTCTGGCCGGCGGTCTGGCCTTCCGACCGTCGGTCTGCAGCAGCTTCTCTCTCTCTTTTTTTTTTTTTTTTTTTTTTTTTTTTTTTTTTTAACAATCACCAATTCATCTACATCCTACTCCTTCTTCCATTAGTGCTTATTCCTTAATCTCCTCTATGTCTCATTTTCAAGAATCTAAGAATCAAAATTAATTCAAACAAAGTAGTGGTCCATATAACTAATCATGTAGCATTCAAACACTAATTCTTAATCATATACCACAATAAACCCAATCAATCTTGATAATTCATGCCCAAATTTTCGACATATAAAAACCCTAGATCTTATAACATCAAATTCTCTTTCAATTCTTAACCATTTTATCTAATTCTACTTCTAATCAATCCTTACAATCATCCTCTAGTAAACCCATCAAGTTATTTCACTTAATTCGAACAATAGCAAATTCGCCCAATTAAGAACCCTAAAAATTAAATTCGAATTTAGAACAATGCAAGGTAATTGGATGGATGTTACTTACTCTTTTTGATGCCATAGGATTGCTAGAACCTTAATTTGATCACTAACTTCAATCTTTAAAATGATGAGGATTGTGGTGGATTGTGGTTTTTTCTCTTTTCTTTCTTTTGGTTTTTCTGCACAATATTCATACTCAACCCAAGGTTTGGTACTTGGACCTTGGGTTTGGTTCAAAAACCGTGGGTTTGTAAAATTTTAACACAAAACTTGTTTCAAAACAAAACATTTTCATTCCTGATCATTAACAAACATTCCCACAACTCCAAAACACTTCCATCATTTCATTTAATCTTATCATTAAACAGCTACATAAACTTAAAAAAAAACTTAAACTTAAACTTAAACATTTCTTATTACCTATGAAACTTAAGAGCTAAAACAAACTCAACTTAACAAAGAAATGCAAAACATAATAAACAATAAACAAACAAGATAAAACTCATAAGAACAAAATGAACAAAAGCTTAGTAATAAGCTTCTTTATTCTCCCACATTCCTTGCTTCGTTTAACCGAAATAACTCCCAAACCTTAGAATATCCTCCGAATGAAACTTCCCTGAAAGAACTCTATCGGTTTCCTTTGTTTTGAATTCACGAGTGAAACGGCCTCCACCCGGACTAGTAATTTCTATCTTAGTGTGCCAATCATTATCTCCTTCAATATTTTGATATTTACTATACCCATCCGATGTCCATTCAATATTTTTAAGCTTAATTGGCATGGAACCAAGGAAATCAACCATTTTCTTATAAACTATAATGTTCTTGAAGGGATTGAAGTAATTCTCCATAGCCAATGCTCTCTCCATATCATCTTCAATATGATCAAACGATGGGACTGTTTTCCCATATTTTGGATTGCCTTCATTGTCATGGCTAATATCAAATACATCCAACCAATCTTCTTCATCCGATTCTTCATCTGCTAGAACTTTGTTTCTTTTCTTGGTGTGGTAAATCCTTCTTGCTACTCCATCGTCAATTTCCATAGTTCCTTTTCCATTATCAATTATTGCTCCTATTGTACTCAAGAATGGGCGTCCCACCAACATCGGTGTCTCTTTATCAATAGGTACATGCATAATCAAAAAGTCACACAAATATGTTTGAAATCCAATTTGTAATCTCACATTCTTCACTTTACCATAAGCTTTTGCCATGGTATTATCAGCCATCAATAACACATCATTAGAAGGACAAGCTCTTCCCAATTCCATAATCTTGTAAAGCTTATAAGGCATTATACTAACACTCGCCCCCGTATCGGCCAATGCATTGATTGCAATAGTTCCATTCACTTTAAGTGGAATAAGGTAGTTACCCGGATCTTCTTTCTTTTTAGGTAATCCTTTCTCCATCACTTTCTCCTCTTCTTCTTCTTCAATTTCCTTCTTCTTATCAAGTTTCATTTTCTCCACTGAAATTTCATCCAACAACTTCCTATAGTGAGCATAGTGTTCCAACACATGAAGTATTGGCTTTTCATTCAACAATTCTTTGAACTTCATAGTAATCTCCTCAACACATTTTGCTTCATCAATGGGTTCTTTGGTTGGTTGTGAGGATGTTTTGTTAAAAGAACTTTCTCCTTTAATGAGTGTGGTGGGTTGTGGTAATGATGACGGTGAAGGTATAAGACCTTTAAAAGGTGGGTATTTTTGTTTCAAACGAGTGGCCTTTCCCATTTTAACCATTTCCATACTCCCACTAATACCATCTTCATTTTCACAAGCTTCCTCCATTTGTTCGATTAACCAATTAACATCTTTGTCATCTTGCAACTCTCCAACTTTAGCTTGCATTTCACCTAAATCAAAATCAATAACACATTTTGTTGCCAACAAGAAATTTCGTCCGAACACCACGGAAGGATCCGTCGTATCCTCATACTCATCAATAATCAAATCCATGGCAAAAGTATAACCATGAATATCAATTTTCACATCCCCTGCAATTCTCCTATTATACTTGTCAACTTCATATTTCCCATTTCCAAATTTTTCATAGAAAGCAAAAGTCACATAACTATCATTTTGTCCAAGGTTACATTCCGCATCCCAAGCTCCTAATCCTTCTATTCCACAAGGTGTGGAATACCTCATACCAGGCTCGTCATATTCTCTTAACTTAGCACGGGTAAAAGTAACTACCCGAGGCTTTTCATGCTCATATTCCATACATTCAACTTCCTTTCTTTTTTCTTGCAACTTCACCTTTTCAAAATCAACCATTTTTTCCATTCTAGACATAGCATCTCCATCATCAATTTCCATTTCCAATTTTTCCAAGTAATCCGAAACTTCGCTAGGTGAATCCATAACTAAGAATAAGCTAAACATTCATAAACAACATATCCAAAACAAACGTTAGGGGTTAGTAATAAAAAAAATAAAATAAAAAAAAAAAAAAAAAAAAAAAAAAAAAAAAAAAAAAAAAAAAACTTTGAAAAAGAAATCATACAATAGTTTAGAACAAAGCTAAATACAATTAAGATACAAAAGAAATACAATGAAAATCAAAAAGAAAATGAAAATATATACTCCCTCCGTCCCTATATATATATATATATATATATATATATATATATATATATATATATATATATATATTTTGTGTGTGGCAGGCGGTCGACACCCCAGACCCGAAGCCTTTCGGCCCTTTGGTCGGACTCTAGGCCGGCGGCCAAGATTGTTGGGAAAAATCACAGAAGGCTCTGGGCCGCCCAGTGGGGCTGTAGGCCGGCGGCCTGGAAATATATATATATATATATATATATATATATATATATATATATATATATATATATATATATATATATATATATATATATATATATATAATTTTTTTTTCTTTTTCGATTGCTCTGACCGGCGGTCTGGGACTCGGACCAAGGGTTTGCAGCAGAAAAAAATTTCAAAATTTCTTTTTTTTCTTATTATCCTATATAGTTTTTATATTTTTTTATATTTTGAATATTTTTAACTCAACTTAATAAAAATAAAATCAAGAAAACTCATCTAGAATAGGACAAACAAACACTTAACAACCATTAACCAAACATACCAAACATTCACATTAACAAACATGGAACAAACTAAAATTATGCAAAACACAAAAACAAACTTACACAACTATGTGCAACTAAAACTAACTAAAAAAAAGTAATAGTCCCCGGCAGCGGCGCCAAAAACTTGATGTGTTCGATCTTAGAGGGTGTATATATTATATCCCAATTTCACTCAAATTTTAAAATTTTTAATTACCTTATTACCGTTTTTCTAAGAAACACATACGAGCAAGTATACTCGTTCGATTGTAGTATTGTTGATGATAAATAAGGTTCGTCCCAAGAAACTACTAGTTTTGGTTTTAGTAATTTTTAATAGTAGCAAAAGAATAGTATTTAAGATTGTCACGATCAAGAACACTAGAAGCAATTTAAACAAACAATGGTTTCAATTCAACTCAATCAAACAAACAATTAAATAAAGAAATACTTGTTTAGGAACCATGACTAATCGTGATAGAATGTAGAACATGTTTGGGTGAAACTTAGAAGGCACATATCAATTTTCACAAGGACTTCTAGTCAATGGGTCATATCAAGAAAATCCATGTTTCTACTAATTTCATGGGTGAGTCCTTTTGGCCAAATCTCATCCCACTACGCTAGCTCTTTTGTGATCAAATGTATGAAAAAGTCGATCAGTTAAATTAGTTCTGACGAGTCTTTTCAACCCAATCTCGCGATTAAATATTTCCGAATCCATTTAAAAACTTGCATACTTGATATTCGTCACTTATCAAATACCAATTCGTTTGTCACTAACTCTTGGAATTAAACAATTATTAGAAATCTTTTCAACCTTTAAATCAAATAATATTTAACCAACAAGTTTTTGGACACGAATTATATTTAAACAAACTCATAAAAATAACCACTTTCTCTAACCAACTAAACGTCCAACATTCATACGAAAGTCACATCATTCCCAAACAAGTATCACGAATCATTCCATAACAAGCATCATAAATAAAACATAACATTGCATTCAACTTAAACAAGTCCAACATGATTAATTAATAATAAAGAAAATTACTCAAAAGTAAGATTACAATGAGTAATGAAAGAGTTATAGCACTCATTGGGGCCTCTAATTGAACAAGGGAATCTTCCACCTCTTCTACTAATGATCTTTCTTGAGAATGGCAGAGATTTTTGAGTTCTTTTGGGTTAGATAAGTAATGTAATCAAATCCTTATGGTGTAAGGTTTGATTGTAAGTGTTTTTTTTTCAAATGGGTTATTAGGGTCTTATTTAAGCTTGTAAAACACCCCCAAAACTGACATATTACTTCAATTATCATAAAGGAGAGGGTAATGATCGGACTCAAGCCATTATGGTAGTTAAAGTTAAGAGTTAATGCAACTCTTCAACTCAGAATTTTCTCGACCTTGGGTCTGAAGTGTGGACCTTGGGTCTGGACATTGGCTGAACCTTGGGTCGAGCTCCTGGACCTTGGGTCTGAGATCCCTTCTTCGGCCTTGGGTCTGGAATGTGGACCTTGGGTTTGAAACCAACTTTTGCACATAAATTTTAACTCTAAGCTAGCATGAAACTCCAACTTTCAATACACTTTTTTAGCACTTAATCTTGACTTCATACTTTCATCCTTCTCATGTACAATGGAAATAATCATATCATGAATCAATATCTTTGTTGAAGATCTTTTCTTCAATTTTTACTTGAATTTTATAGCTTTTCTTCGTCTTTCTTGATATTTCCTTGTACCTAGGCTTGAACACATCTTTAACAACTTTTAAGCATAAAACAATCATAAACATAACTAAATTTCATATAAAAACACACAAATAACGCGATAAAAACATGTACAAAATGAGCGTTATCATACACCATGGAAAGATAACAGGAGTTTTGGACTTATCGGAGCGTTTACTAAAGGACAGCCAACCATTCTTCTTAGATTTCACATAAAAATACCGAAAAAAGTTAACTGACGGTTTAATATCGCAAACACGGCACAAAATCTCAAAATGCGATACTTTCGCCGCCCCGATAACATGAAGTTGAGATATATGAATCTTATAATACTTAAGAATATTGACAAAAAACAAGGATAAGGGCAGCCGGAATTGGGCAATTTCAAAGAAGCGGGCATAAAGACCTATCTTTCCCTGCGGAGGCCTACGGATGGTTTGACCCGGACCCGGCAGTTCCGGGTGAACCTCTTTAGGGATATGGCAGTTCTCGCAAACCGAATCAAACGCATCTCGAGAAAGTTTACAGGTAACATCAAAAATATCACCCATGACGTAAACAAGAAGACGTAGCAGCCTGACCCTGAAGATTTCGGAAACCTTCTTAAAACACTGGTACACAAACTGGATATCGTCACACCCAAAATGTGTGACTATATGCATATAGTCACACACGTTTTTTTTTTGGTGTGTGTGACGAAAAGTCGCGCCACCGTAGGGTCTATATGGTCACATTGTTTAGTTTGTGACCGTTTTCATTGAAAAAGAGTGACCAAAACCCGAATATGTGTGACCAATTAGGCACAAGTTTTGTTGGATTTATCAGTATGTGTGACTATTTCCCATCCTATGGCCACATGAATATATAATAAATGTGACAATTGTGATGATTTAGTCACACAACGTGTGTTGTTTTTTTCGAGTTAGTCACATACAATTTTAAAAACAGTGGCCAAAAGTGTGAATAAGTGTGACCATATGTTGTTTAAAGTGAAGAAATGTATATTTTGTGTGACTATTGTTCATCCAATGGTCACTTGAATTTTATGTTTGTGTGGCCTTTTGTAATATTTAGTCACACAAAACATGTTTGTTTTGGGTATTTAGTCACATACAATTAAGTAAAAAGTGGCAAAAAGTGTCAATAAGTGTGACTATATGCTCTTTAAAGTGAAAGAAATGTGCATTTTGTGTGACTATTGATCATCCAATAGTCACATGAATTTTTTGTGTGTGTGGCCTTTTGTAATATTTAGTCACACAAAGCATGTTTGTTTTGGGTATTTAGTCACATACAATTAAGCATAAAGTGACCAAAAGTGTTAATAAGTGTGACCATATGTTGTTTAAAGTGAAGAAATTTGTATTTTGTATGACTATTGATCATCTAATTGCCACATGAATTTTTGTGTGTGGCCTTTTGTAATATTTAGTCACACAACAAATTAAACAAACAGTGACCAAAAGTGTTATTAAGTGTAACTATATACATCTTTTAGTCACATCTAAGAAATCAATATATATCAAAACAAATTCAAATATATATCAAAACAAATTCAAATACAATAATATCTAACAGCAGTACTACCTATATGAACCAACAGTACTAACAGTTGTAACTAATACACTAGCAGTATTAAAAATGATCCATCTGCTCATACTATATTATCTAACAGCAACATTAACATAACTTTGGATTTGATCAGCAACTTCACAGTTTGCATGGCACTAGCTTGAACTGCGTAATGAAGTGGAACGACGACATAAGGATCACTTGATAACATATCACGAACAACAAGATTTGCACCTTGAAGAATTGTGATCTTCAAGTTCCCAATAGCTCCATCCACGCATACCTGTATTCATTTTCAGAATCAGCCAAAAACATAATGATTTCATAAAAGGACTCGATCTCATTAATTAACCTTAACAAACTTCAGAAGAGTTTTTTGCACTTACAGGTTTCTGGATTTGAACTTGCAGTTGGAACATTTATAGGTTTAGGTTCCTTGGCTGAACTTGCACTTGGAGCATTATTTTATGAGATCTTCAAGAGCAATATTAGAATATGAATGAAAGCTTAAAGCTTGCCTTTGTTGGAACAATGATACCAGCAGCCATCAAGTCCTCATATTTTCCAGTTGCAGCAGCATTGTAACCAAAATAGTATCAAGAGCAATATTAAGTTGAGAAATCGACGAATAACCAAAATAGTATCAAGAGCAACAAGTATAAACATTACCTGAATAATAACATGATTGCTTCGATCATTCAAAGAAGTTTCGCCCACTTGCTTTTGAGCTGCAAGTAGGTCAAAATTTAACAGTGAGACATCAAGGAAATAAGGAACTTCCATTATATATTGTGAGACATCCATAATTAAAAACACACAGTTAAGAAGTGATGAGCGAGCATAAGATGTCCATTACCTTCACAAGCAGAAATTAAGCACCTTAGATGTTGAGCATCATTGACCACCTCTTCAGTCAGCTTATCCACAATTATGCCTTTCTGGATTGAGACAAAACAGAATAATATAAATTACAGAAAGAGAAGCTCAGACAATTGCATCAGAAAAGTACTTAACGTGAGAGAGAACCTTATACGTTGGCTCGCAGCCATTGCATCAGAAAAGTACTTAACGTTGGATAACGCCGAACCTAGTGATCTGTTGTGATCGAAATTAAAAAGAAATTCTTAAAATTCTATCATTAAAAACCGACAACTAGCAATTGCTATCACCCTCAATAAAAATAAAAAGTCAAATACACCATTATTAGGGACTTCCTTTCACATGAATAAATGAATCTCAAATTGTTTACAATTGAAAATAAAAAAGTTGCTATCAATCTGTCATCATTCATAAGTTCATAACAGTCAAAATTGGGGCATAGGCAAAAGATTGTATTTTATGAGAAGCCAAAATAGGGAGAAAAAAAAAAGTTAAAGAATTAGAAATAACTTACAGTCCACCTATGGCAATAGCAGCTCC
Organism: Artemisia tridentata subsp. tridentata; assembly: GCA_021014915.2. NCBI lineage: Eukaryota > Viridiplantae > Streptophyta > Magnoliopsida > Asterales > Asteraceae > Artemisia > Artemisia tridentata. Next base: position 163,018,229 of record CP139502.1, on the reverse strand, counting down.
AACAGCAAACACAGTTCCTCCTTTGGCTCCATGGTACATCACCAACCTACTACCATACCAACTCAAAAATGACCATACAGCAAACACAACACCGTTGCTACCAATCGCTATTCCTTTAGCCAATCCTTGCTTTAAACCTAACTTTACAGTGCCTTGCAAAGCATCAGAGTACTCTGTAATGGTCTTACTTTCGCCCACAAACGAATAAACTGTCCTGATGGACGAAATCGCCTGTTCAGCCACGTTACCAGCCTTATTATACTCCTCCCTAATCTTTCTTGATAAGCTCATTAAAACCCTTCCATATATTAAACCAGGTATAACTAAAAGTATAATAAATGGAAGCCCAAAATTGCTAGCTTCCATAGCAATATAAATGCCACTACATATGCCCCACCAAATATTGAAAAATTCATCACAAACGTAGGCACCTGCATTTTTGTTTCCAAATAAAACAATGGTTCGTGTGAGTGTCGTTGCCTTTACAAAAATGATAAGAAAAACAGAACACGTGAAACTCGTGTAAATACTTTTTCACCGATGACTTCTTGAATGACAAGGCTATCACTAGAAACACTGGTAATGATCTCGGCCGTGCTTGTAACATTTAAATCGAAATACGCAACTTCTTGCCTTAAAACTGCTTTTAAGTAAGTTGACCTCAATCGTGATGCCTGCCTCTCTGCTGTTTTTGCCCAACAATACCCCTCTGCAACAAAACTAGATTATTTTCAAAGTTTGATGATCATATTAACACTTAAAAAAATGGAATCTTAAAAGTTACCAAAAATGTATTCCAATAGCAGTACTTTTCTATATTCCTAAGAAAAATGATCAAATAATAAACTTACCAAGAAAACACGCAACCCATATCCCAATAGCCATGTAACAAAGATTTACAGCATTCTGTAAACAAAATAAAAATTAAATTCAATTAGATTTCTTAACCATTATCAATATAAAAAATATTACTTGATCTATATCATCTAGGATCGCTTATTTCAAAGTGCTTATCAGCTACCAACCTGCTTATTTTAAAGTGTTTATATACAGGCATATGATCCAAATACTTAAAAGCCAAACCTACTTATCTGCTTAAGAAAAAAAGCAAAATGCAAATATATAATATGTGTTCATGTGATATTAACCTGGTTCATTTTATCAATGAAGTCTTTCATGGCTGATAATGAATTAGAATCAGAATCCCCAATATTGTTCATGATTTTGCTAGTGATAAGCAACATGGTTGGCATAGCGATGCCATCGCCGACTGCTCCTAAGAACCCAAGAAGCATCAGTAACATGTCGGTTCTGTCGGCTAGTCGGATTTTCTTCAGAACATATCTGAAAGAGTAAAGATTTCATGAATCACATGAATTCCAAACGAATCACCAATTGCAATCAAAAACCCAAAAAGACAAAAAGACTCACCGGAACCTTCTTCTGAGTAACGACGCAATCCTTACCACTGTTCACAACCCATGATACATATTAAAATTATGAAATTGAACATGTCAAAAACACTTTTTTTATAGAATAGGATGGAGATAGATTACACTTACTCAATCATGCCACACGATTTATTCCCATTCATTGTTAACAGCTCTTCTTGAAGCGAGTGCGTGGTGTTGGTGCGAGTGTGGTGATGGTGCGAGCGGTGGTCTTGGTGCGAGTGTGGTGGTGGTGCGAGCGGTGGCGTTTGTGAGGAGTGTGTTGAGGAAGAAGACCAGATCTGCTTTTGGGTGTAAATGATATTTGAGAAGGACTAAAGAAAAAGATGGGCGGGTTATAATGAAATATTTGTTAAGGAGGTGAATTTGATTTTGGGGAAAAAAATTAGGCGGGCTTGTGAAAAGGTGAGAGTGGGAAATTTTATTTTGGAAAAAATTCATATGATTTAGTCATATGATTTAGTCACTTTTATATAATTTTAAATAATTTGTGACCAACTTGGTTATATGATTTAGTCACTTTTAAATAATGTGTGACTAACTTGACTATATGATTTAGTCACTTTTAAATAATGTGTGACAAACTTGGGTATATGATTTAGCCACATATACAATTACTTCATGTGACCATATATGTATTTTGGTCACATTTTTCAATTGTGTGACATATATTTGTCACATATGTATATATATAGTGTGACTAATTTTTCAAACTTATTTTTATCCGTCACACGTCCCAAATTATAAGTGACTAAAAAATCAAAACAAGTTTTACCAGATACATCTAGTCACGAAAATGTTCAAATGTGTGGCTGTAGCCTCAGATGTAATTCCGAAATGGTCACACAAATCGGATCAAGTGTGGCTGTTTATTTTATTCTGGTACATTTAGTCACATAAAAAAGTTACTGTGTGGCCGTTCGAAAAACTGCATGTGTGACTAAATCCCATTTTTGTACTAGTGAAAGGAAAATACAAATAACTGAAAAAGAAGCGGAAAAGCCCGAAGAAATTTTAATGGTAGCGGAATGAAATGAAAGAGAAAGAGAAGAGTAGTAAAAAACCAAAAAATGTATTTATACCCACGGTACATTTAATCATGGTTGGATTAAGCGAACAACGCGTGTCAAAAAATGCTTCAACCAACGGTTATGATCAATAGTAAAAAGATAAGGACGACAGCTAAGCAAAAGTTCAAATGGTCAAATCAGTCAGAAGGTGAAAGGGCTAAAAACGGTCCACGTCCCCTACGATCTCACCCGCTAACCGTAGAGGTGCGTCACGGAGAGGTCACATACTCCGGAGCGGAGCGCACAGAACCTTAGTCTAGAAACATCCACCGCACGCTACCAATAAAAATGCGTGCAATGAATACATTAGACTGGGGGGACTTGATGACGTATAATACGGATAGCAGGCCTATTGGGCCTGGATTGTATTATACACAATTGGGCCCCGACCCAACAAACAGAAACACTAGACACCGCCGAAACCCAAACAAAAAGCAAGGCGCGGTCCGGACCTACAAAGACGCACACAGATCATCCAAGCAACACTTCCGTAGTAAGCTTGCGGATTAGTTCACGGTCGTGGAAGATGATCTACGTCCGCAGTCATGATTAAGCTACGGATCCTTGCCCGAAAAGGGTCCCACTCAGGCCATTAACAACAATAAGCTAATTACTAGGAAACCCTTGTATTTGGCTCGCCTATAAAAGGCAATTATCCTTCGACACATTTACGAGGTATGACTTTCTCACACATCCCAATACACATATATTCCTCTGACAACATGAATACTTACTCTCACACTGGAGCTTAATCGTGGGGTCCATCCCCACGATAAGGTTAACGGTTTACTTTCATTTGTGCGTCGAATCAACTTATTACTTGGATTAGTGCAGAATTCTCTTTCTGACAGTCCATCAAGGACGGCCCAATACGAAACCCAGCCCAATCTCTACCTATCACACATTTTGCACTAACATACTCCACAAAAAACGCAGCCATCCTTCTCTCTCTAACCAAACTCAACTACTAACAAAATCCTTTCACAAAATTCATTCTTCCCAAACACAAAACGAACTACACACAAACACTTGTTTGGTTTCTTCCTGCTACACCGAACCATAAACTTGTATAAAAATAAAAACGGGAAAACGCGAGGCATGGTACCCATGTGGCGCCATCCGGTTGCATTTACCAGGACGATGTGGGCTGTCATGACGACTCAGTACGCGAAAACGCAAGCCACGGTATCGTGGCTGCGCTGTCCCGTTGTGTTTTGCGGGATAACACGAGCGAAAACATTGGGTACCCGCTACTCTAATAGATTAGTATCTTGCTGATTGTATCATGTGTTAATAAAGTTGTACTTTTGATTAAGGGGGTGTTTTAATAAGAGTATTAATTATATATGTATCTAATGTATTTAGTGTTAGGAGATGTGTTGAAATTATTTGTAACCTTTAGAAATAAAATTTGTAATGCTGAAATTTAAGGCATTTAATGTCTAATTATGTTTAAATTATTTGTACCTTTAACAATAAAATTTGTAATGCTGAATTTTAAGTCATTTAATGCTCAAATGTGTTTTTTTGGTTTAAAGATAGTAAGATTATTTCATATTAAAAAAAAAGGTTGGTTGCACATTTTGGCAACGATGTTCTTTTCCCATAAAATACTCAATAAAAATATACATAGAATTTTACAATTTATAATATATTATAAAATATATAATAATCAGGGTCTTCTCATCGTGTTTTGTGGCCCTGTGCCATAATATAAACATAGCCCCAAAACGCTAAAAAAAAAATCAATAGGCTGAACCTTGGATTAGAACTTAGCAGGCTATACGAATTACTAAGACTTTAGGAAACTTAAAACCCGTTTGACCATCCCCTTTAGCTGAATTTTTTATGTTTCACCAATAAGACCTTTTATAGATAAAACAGCCCAATCGTCTCATTCGTAAGTAAATGGCTCAAAACAGCCATCTATTCTATACCCGACAAGGGATTTAAGCAAATAAAATTGTACATCATTACGAGGAAATAACAAAATAATCAACGATTAGAGATAACTTGTGTATGTAACTAAATATGTTTAGACATGGAAGACGCTTTATACGCCTAGCTAGAATGAAAATTCACCTAATGATATATACTTGGAGAAATTGGTAGTATAGAGAAGACACGATTGATGCAAATAGGATATTGACCATCTCTTTATGCTGGAGAAGCTTATATCGCAATGTCGAGTCGGAACCCAGGTTAAAAAAAAAAAAAAAAAAGTAACAGTAACACACCTCAAATGATATTAATAAATTCTGTAAAACATGAAAGTTTGTTTTTGGCGCCACTTAAGCTTCCTGATCAAAAGATATTCATTCGTCTTACAATCTTTTTAGTTTACCGATTAAGCTGATGTGCTGAGTAGCATGAGTGTTACATATTGGACACAATCCCGCAAGTCAATCCTCGGGCCAAATCTTTTAGCAAAATGACTGCCTGCATAAGTAAAAGACCAAATCTTTTACTTGTGATTATGCTTGCACGAGTGTTTGGATTGCTCGGGCCAATAAATTACGATGTCGTAGAACAGACCTATATGTACTTTCAGCATACAACGGAAACACTGCAGTATTAAAAATGATAAGGAGATACTTAACATGTAGTTTAAAAGTAGTTGCTCTATGTTACCTTCTATGAGAAACATATCGATCCTAATGATAAAATTCAGAAAATAGGTGATTTCTCGAGGTAGCAAAACGGGCAGAGCAATATGCTTCAATGTGTTAATTTTTGAAGAAACACTACAAATGTGCTTGCATAAGCTTGAGCATAAATAAATATCTTTACTTGAAAAGCATGGGTCAAGTAGAGTTAAGCTCGCATGTTGACCCAAGCTGGCCACATGCTCGATCTTGACTTGAGTTTGTGAGGCTTTGTATCAGTTTAATTCACAGCTATACACTTGCATATATTTGTTATCGTCATCTTAACCACCAAGTTTTTCTAACATTGGTATTTCATGGCTCATCCGAAAGTAAGGAGACCGTATTCGTTACTGAGACCGGAACTTATAGGCAAATTAAAATGTTTTAGAGAGAAACTTAATTCATTAAGGACCATGTTTTTCTATGTTAGTTCCATGACTGAATTGAGAATCCTGACATCCTTATGCAGGGGCTACTCCAAAAGGCGTGCTTAGAGTCATCGGTGTTCAAGGGCTAACAATTTATCTTGTGAAGAGCCATTTGTAGCTGAGGGTCATACTACTTCTATTATCCAGGCCAATCATGAGGCTTAAACATGCTGTTACGGGGTTACTTTGTTGACTTATGTGTGCCTTTTATCAGTACAGAAACATTGACCGGCAAAGTACCTCCCAGATTCTTCTTTTGAAGGTATTTTATTTTTGAAATTGCACTTAAAATAGCTGAAGATGGCTTCGATTACTCGCTATTCACTTACTTTTTTTGAGAGTTTCTCTTCTGGAATTATAATGGTATTAGGCAGACGTCATATGTGCCCAACAAGAAAGGGCTTGAGTATATCTGCAAAGGTCAGAAAGGTGTAGAAACACGAGTACCCGTTGACTCAGGACTCCGGTCCCAATCTTGTTAAAGGTGGAGCTCTTAGTCATCTTTCACCCTTAAAGCCCTTAAAAGAAAAGTTGAAGCCTGTTACTTTGGAATTTGAGAAACGACTTTGATATGTGGTCCACCTAGGAGAAAATCATCGATGTAAAGTTTTGTTAATTGCTTTAGTTTGAATTATTTTGTAAGGATGTGTGAAAGGTTTCTCTAAAAAAATATGGTTTTTTAATGATTGCAGGTGAAATAGATGGCTAATGCAGCGGGTCTGCATTCAGTGGTCAGATCTTCTCATTAGAGAACATATACCAGCAGGTCAAATTGCTTATTTAAGATTTTTAAGGTGTTCTGTTCTACATTTTAAACTGATTATTGGATAATAAGTTTCACATACTAAACAGAATATGATTATCACACCGATTTACACCTTTGGAGAATATGATTATCACAGGTTGGATAATAAGTTTCGCATTCTGAACTTCTTTGGCCATTTTTCGTATTGTTAAATCATAAGAATATGCCTACCACTCAAAACATCTCATCATTTGATTATTACGTCTTCAAACAACAACAATATTTCCAAACAATATATGTATTATTACAATTAATAATCTGATAAATGAATATTCCAAATCTTTATCACCAACCAATCAATAAATGGATGGATCTTTTTTTCCATTAGTTTGGAGTTCTCATTAACTCATGTCTTAATTGTCACATTGACAATATGGCATATTATTTACTTTTATGTATTTTTGTACAGGCTCTTAAAGCTCTCTAGACGCACCTCACTCCTATACATCGAGTTAACATTGATCGACACCCACACAGACTAAGGCATCTTGATCATGTCTTTAAGATTACTCATAAGGTCTGCTACTCGATGTTCTCCCAAGCTTTTCATTTCTATCTACGTAAAGTTCAAACCTTTATTTGAAAGAATAACATATGATTTTACCCCACTTTACAGGTATCGTAAGGGACTACGGATGATGTACTATGCAAAGGAGCTAGACGAAGTATGTACAACCACGTTTCCGGTGATTAGTATTTGTATAAAGCCATCTTTTTTGTTTATAAAGGACCCAACTTAGTGGTTGATTTATATGTATGCAGGGTGAAGACTAAAGCGGACTATGCTTGGTGATTGGTCTAAAGGTACAAGTTGTTTCCGTTGTGTGAAGTAATCATAAGTGTTTATTAAATATCATAGAGAATTTGTAGTAATCATATGATGTATCATGATGTGACTCAGGTATGAATGTATAAATGTATTTCACGTACAAATGTATCAAGATGAAAGTTTAGAAGCTTATAATTTTTTCATGACAGGAATCTTTAAATTGTTTTTGTGATGAAGCAAGATATATTCTTGAAAAGTTAACGAATGTCGTATCATAATGATTCAAATTAACCAAATGACTAACATTAAAATAGGAGTTTACAAATCTTAAACGTTCACTTTAACGTCGATTTTTGTTGTTTTGTAATTCAAGACCGTACGGTTATTCGTTTGGAAGACATGAAATTTGTCACTATTAGCACGAAGGAATTATCGGAGGACGATGCGTATTTCATCAACATGGAAAAACAAAAAATCAAAGAAAAATCTAATTTGCACCTCGATTAGTTGTATTTTATTTCCATATTTCATTTTTATTTCGTAATTATTTTTTTCGTAACTTTTATAGTTCGTATTGTAAAGTGGGGTAAAATCATATAAAAGTTACGAAAAAAATAATTACGAAATAAAAATGAAATATGGAAATAAAATACAACTAATCGAGGCGCAAATTAGATTTTTCTTTGATTTTTTGTTTTTCCATGTTGATGAAATACGCATCGTCCTCCGATAATTCCTTCGTGCTAATAGTGACAAATTTCATGTCTTCCAAACGAATAACCGTACGGTCTTGAATTACAAAACAACAAAAATCGACGTTAAAGTGAACGTTTAAGATTTGTAAACTCCTATTTTAATGTTAGTCATTTGGTTAATTTGAATCATTATGATACGACATTCGTTAACTATTCAAGAATATATCTTGCTTCATCACAAAAACAATTTAAAGATTCCTGTCATGAAAAAATTATAAGCTTCTAAACTTTCATCTTGATACATTTGTACGTGAAATACATTTATACATTCATACCTGAGTCACATCATGATACATCATATGATTACTACAAATTCTCTATGATATTTAATAAACACTTATGATTACTTCACACAACGGAAACAACTTGTACCTTTAGACCAATCACCAAGCATAGTCCGCTTTAGTCTTCACCCTGCATACATATAAATCAACCACTAAGTTGGGTCCTTTATAAACAAAAAAGATGGCTTTATACAAATACTAATCACCGGAAACGTGGTTGTACATACTTTGTCTAGCTCCTTTGCATAGTACATCATCCGTAGTCCCTTACGATACCTGTAAAGTGGGGTAAAATCATATGTTATTCTTTCAAATAAAGGTTTGAACTTTACGTAGATAGAAATGAAAAGCTTGGGAGAACATCGAGTAGCAGACCTTATGAGTAATCTTAAAGACATGATCAAGATACCTTAGTCTGTGTGGGTGTCGATCAATGTTAACTCGATGTATAGGAGTGAGGTGCGTCTAGAGAGCTTTAAGAGCCTGTACAAAAATACATAAAAGTAAATAATATGCCATATTGTCAATTGTGACAATTAAGACATGAGTTAATGAGAACTCCAAACGAATGGAAAAAAAGATCCATCCATTTATTGATTGGTTGGTGATAAAGATTTGGAATATTCATTTATCAGATTATTAATTGTAATAATACATATATTGTTTGGAAATATTGTTGTTGTTTGAAGACGTAATAATCAAATGATGAGATGTTTTGAGTGGTAGGCATATTCTTATGATTTAACAATACGAAAAATGGCTAAAGAAGTTCAGAATGCGAAACTTATTATCCAACCTGTGATAATCATATTCTCCAAAGGTGTAAATCGGTGTGAAAATCATATTCTGTTTAGTATGTGAAACTTATTATCCAATAATCAGTTTAAAATGTAGATCAGAACACCTTAAAAATCTTAAATAAGCAATTTGACCTGCTGGTATATGTTCTCTAATGAGAAGATCTGACCACTGAATGCAGACCCGCTCCATTAGCCATCTATTTCACCTGCAATCATTAAAAAACCATATTTTTTTTAGAGAAACCTTTCACACATCCTTACAAAATAATTCAAACTAAAGCAATTAACAAAACTTTACATCGATGATTTTCTCCTAGGTGGACCACATATCAAAGTCGTTTCTCAAATTCCAAAGTAACAGGCTTCAACTTTTCTTTTAAGGCCACACGGAGTGGCAACGGTTTGGGCAAGATTTTGTGAATACCCCGGCGGTAACACCGCCGCCGGTGGTGATTTTGTCAATTGATTTTGTGCAACACGGGGAAGATTACCGCTCACCATAAAATCAAAAGAAACCAAAAAGTGACCGTTGCAAGCATTAAATAATGGAACGTTGGGTACTTTTGAGGAGCGTAGCAGCAATAATTCAAAAAAAAAAAAAAATGTGTACGTTGCAAGCTCTAAAAAAAAAAAAAAAAATTTCCCTATATATATTTCAACCACATCTAAACCCAAAACACACCCATTTTCAACCTAAAAACACACCCATTTTCATATAATCTCCACTAAAAAAAAAATAATGTCTTCATCTTCCGACGAACTCATCATCCCACCACCTCCGTTCCCCGATTTATCCACGGGTAGTACATGGCCCTATATACTAAACGCGTTGCAAGAGATGGAAGCCCTTGAAGATTCGGGTAGCTCTAACGATACGCGCACTTATATTGAGCGACACCGGGAAAGAGCTAATGAAATACTAATGCGTGACTACTTTGTCGAAGACCCGAAGTTCGGCGAAACATTTTTTAAACATCGGTATCGTATGAGTAAAAAGTTGTTTCTGAAGATTGTTGGTGACATTGAAGCGTCTTTTCCGTATTTTCAAGAAAGCTTCGACGCTCGTGGTGCAAAAAGCTTCACGGCGATACAAAAATGCACTTCGGCAATTAAACAACTCTCAACGGGTGATCCCCGGATAACTTTGACGAATATTTAGGAATGGCCGAAAGAACATCACGCGAGTGCCTTACATATTTTTGTGATGCGGTCATTCATTTATGATTGAAAGTGCCTACTATTATGATTGAATGTGTTGCTTCGCAGGATCTGTGGATTTGGCATTCGTTTTTTGGTCCTCCCGGGTCAAACAACGATATCAACGTGTTGAATCAGTCTCCGTTGTATCTTACTGCCCGAAATGGAACGGCTCCAGATACTTCATTTGTTTTACGCGGGCGCTATTACAAACGTGGCTATTACCTTACCGATGGGATTTATCCTAATTGGTCTACGTTTGTTAAAGCGTATCGGCATCCAGTTGACCCGAAAGAAAAGAAATTCAAGCGACTACAAGAGGCGGCAAGAAAAGATGTCGAACGAGCTTTCGTTGTGCTTAAGGGAAAATGGAGGATTTTGGATCGTCCTCTCCGGTTTTTCGACAAAGAAAAGATTGGAAAATTCGTCGAAACGTGTGTATATTGCACAACATGATCATAAAAGACGAATTAAGGGCAATATCACCGGTTCATATAATGGACCAACCGGTGCCGGTATCTTATGACCCAAGTGTACTACCGGAGTTACATGACGAAAACGTCCATCATCGTCTCCAATATGATCTTACGGAGCACGTAGCGGGTCTAGACTTGGCATATCTCGATGACCCAACGGCTCAACCACAACCGATTGACGACTTAATTTAGTGTTATGTAGTTTCTTTTTATTTATTTTTAAAAATAATGTTGCAATGTATTTTTCTTTTTTAGTTTGTAGTGAAATGTTATGGTTTTAATAAAATGTTTGTGTTTTTAATAAAATTTTAATGTTTTTAATTAAATTGATTTTAGTTTAATGATTAAAAAAAATTTGGGAGCTATGAGATTTTATGGCCGCCAGTGATTTTGGTTGGGAGGTATGGGATTTTATGGGTATGAGTTGGCGGAAGATTATTGGTGGAATTTGGGAGGTATCCACACCTCCGAACCATGACTCCTAGGGCTTTAAGGGTGAAAGATGACTAAGAGCTCCACCTTTAACAAGATTGGGACTGGAGTCCTGAGTCAACGGGTACTCGTGTTTCTTCACCTTTCTGACCTTTGCAGATATACTCAAGCCCTTTCTCGTTAGGCACATATGACGTCTGCCTAATACCATTATAATTCCAGAAGAGAAACTCTCAAAAAAAGTAAGTGAATAGCGAGTAATCGAAGCCATCTTCAGCTATTTTAAGTGCAATTTCAAAAATAAAATACCTTCAAAAGAAGAATCTGGGAGGTACTTTGCCGGTCAATGTTTCTGTACTGATAAAAGGCACACATAAGTCAACAAAGTAACCCCGTAACAGCATGTTTAAGCCTCATGATTGGCCTGGATAATAGAAGTAGTATGACCCTCAACTACAAATGGCTCTTCACAAGATAAATTGTTAGCCCTTGAACACCGATGACTCTAAGCACGCCTTTTGGAGTAGCCCCTGCATAAGGATGTCAGGATTCTCAATTCAGTCATGGAACTAACATAGAAAAACATGGTCCTTAATGAATTAAGTTTCTCTCTAAAACATTTTAATTTGCCTATAAGTTCCGGTCTCAGTAACGAATACGGTCTCCTTACTTTCGGATGAGCCATGAAATACCAATGTTAGAAAACCTTGGTGGTTAAGTTGACGATAACAAATATATGCAAGTGTATAGCTGTGAATTAAACTGATACAAAGCCTCACAAACTCAAGTCAAGATCGAGCATGTGGCCTGCTTGGGTCAACATGCGAGCTTAACTCTACTTGACCCATGCTTTTCAAGTAAAGATATTTATTTATGCTCAAGCTTATGCAAGCACATTTGTAGCGTTTTTTCAAAAATTAACACATTGAAGCATATTGCTCTGCCCGTTTTGCTACCTCGAGAAATCACCTATTTTCTGAATTTTATCATTAGGATCGATATGTTTCTCATAGAAGGTAACATAGGGCAACTACTTTTAAACTACATGTTAAGTATCTCCTTATCATTTTTAAGACTGCAGTGTTTCCGTTGTATGCTGAAAGTACATATAGGTCTGTTCTATAACATCGTAATTTATTGGCCCGAGCAATCCAAACACTCATGCAAGCATAATCACAAGTAAAAGATTTGGTCTTTTACTTATGCAGGCAGTCATTTTGCTAAAAGATTTGGCCCGAGGATTGACTTGCGGGATTGTGTCCAATATGTAACACTCATGCTACTCAGCACATCAGCTTAATCGGTAAACTAAAAAGATTGTAAGACGAATGAATATCTTTTGATCAGGAAGCTTAAGTGGCGCCAAAAACAAACTTTCATGTTTTACAGAATTTATTAATATCATTTGAGGTGTGTTACTGTTACTTGTATAAGCTTCTCCATCATAAAGAGATGGTCAATATCCTATTTGCATCAATCGTGTCTTCTCTATACTACCAATTTCTCCAAGTATATATCATTAGGTGAATTTTCATTCTAGCTAGGCATATAAAGCGTCTTCCATGTCTAAACATATTTAGTTACATACACAAGTTATCTCTAATCGTTGATTATTTTGTTATTTCCTCGTAATGATGTACAATTTTATTTGCTTAAATCCCTTGTCGGGTATAGAATAGATGGCTGTTTTGAGCCATTTACTTACGAACGAGACGATTGGGCTGTTTTATCTATAAAAGGTCTTATTGGTGAAACATAAAAAATTCAGCTTAAAGGGGATGGTCAAACGGGTTTTAAGTTTCCTAAAGTCTTAGTAATTCGTATAGCCTGCTGAGTTCTAATCCAAGGTTCAGCCTATTGATTTTTTTTTTAGCGTTTTGGGGGCTATGTTTATATTATGGCACAGGGCCACAAAACACGATGAGAAGGCCCTGATTATTATATATTTTATAATATATTATAAATTGTAAAATTCTATGTATATTTTTATTGAGTATTTTATGGGAAAAGAACATCGTTGCCAAAATGTGCAACCAACCTTTTTTTTTTAATATGAAATAATCTTACTATCTTTAAACCACAAAAACACATTTGAGCATTAAATGACTTAAAATTCAGCATTACAAATTTTATTGTTAAAGGTACAAATAATTTAAACATAATTAGACATTAAATGCCTTCAAATTCGCATTACAAATTTTATTTCTAAAGGTTACAAATAATTTCAACACATCTCCTAACACTAAATACATTAGATACATACATAATTAATACTCTTATTAAAACACCCCCTTAATCAAAAGTACAACTTTATTAACACATTCCCTTACTAGCCTGTTTACTCCCTTGGTGAAGCCTTTATCCGCTGAGTTTTTGTTAAGTTCGGATACCATTCCTTGGGATGAGCCAGCCACTATCATGACCACTTGTACTACTTCTGCTTCCGCCGCGTCTGGCGGATCGCTTAAAGTGGAAGATTATGAGGTTATGGAACTTAAGAATGATGGTGATTTTGCTTCTTTCGTTCCAGTAACTAACTTTAAAAGGAAGGAGATTGAATCCGCGCCTGTGACAACCCGGTAATTCGAAATTAAATTATATATTATGTCACGAACAATTATGGATAATTGAAAACAAAAACTCGGTTTGATTTATGTGATACGTGATTTGATATATTATTGTTTGATGCGTGATATGGCCCTATAGAACTTGAGGTTTAGGCACTACGTGAGTCGGCACTAGAAAACTTAATAATACGTGAAACAGATAAATTTTTACGCGTTTATTGAATATAGACATATTTATAGTCAAAATTAACGGAAAAATTAATCTAAAAACAATGGCGCGTCTTAGAAAATTTTACGGTCACATCTAGAATAGTTTACGAGCTCGAGATCACGATTCGTTAAAGTTTAACCAAGTTACAACTATGGCCCTTTGATTTAAAACCGGCGCCCCCCCCCCCCCCCTAAGTTCTAAATAATTACATAATCTACCCTCAAATCTTATAAAATACATCACACCTCTCTCTCTCTCCTCATAATTATCAAAACCCTAAACTGGGCCTGGGCTCATGTGCGAACTACAAATCCAACGCACACTATGTATTGGGGATTTGGGGTGATGTTTTAAAAAAAAAAAAAAAAAAATTACAGTCAAATGTACACTTAATAATTGTAAAATCTTGGACAAATTCTTTACCCACAAAACAAACTCATTAGTCATTACACACTATAGAATAGCATTGAAAGACATTTTATAGGACTCATCATAGTCCTTGTCTCTGCTACTCCATCGAAACACCCCAAAACCACCAATTAAGCCCCATATATGTTTTTCCACCAAACCATCTAGGATTAAGGGTTATGGTACAAAACTATTAATGACTTGTACAGTTGTACTAGCCCTAGCTCAACACCTTTCTCCTTCCTTCTTTAAAACCGGAACTCACACACACTCTTTATTCATCACTCTTACAAAACACCTCACTTGCTCTCCATATCTTCGGCAGTGAGCACCAAAAAGGAAAGAAAAAGGGAAAAGGTTCTTTTGGGTTATTAGCAAGCTTGTTTTACATTGTTTGTGGTTTCTTGGTCTTCCTCGTTCGAACACACCACCCTCGCACTCAATGTAAGAACTCAACATATACATAGTATATTGTTTTAAGCATTCTTTTTTTTTTGGCGCAAAGGTGAAATATATATATTGATCTCCAAAGATTTACAACATAAAATATGAAGAAAAGATTTGGACAACTCCCAAATCTAATATAAGGTGAGAAATACAAACTGAAAATACACATAACAATCTCATTCACTACTCAATTCACCTTTTTAATGCACCTACCATCTAGCTACATTTCCACTTATCCATTCTACCAAGCCACTCATCCTGCCATCACAGTAGACAAGGTAGAAATGGAAAGAGGCATCACTAGGAACCCATAACCCATCCATGGGGGGCTCTGCCTAACAACCTACATTTCCCTCTCAATGGAAGGCTTCAGTTGTTTGGGAACACTCTCCCTCCATGATGACCAACCATTTCCTCCTGTGATGGTGTATTGAGAGGACCAAGAAGGTTCATCTTTCACACCTCTCTATTCCACTCATCATACACCATCCTCCTAGACTATTTACCCTTCACAATGGGGACCCTACTTTATGGTACATTCATACCAGTTAGGCCTCCTACTTAGCCTTGCTTGACTGTCCAATTCCCTCCCAAGGCCAAATTGAACAGTCAAGAGGTAACCATAGGTACAACCATACTAGTTAGAACTCCAAGATACAAGGTATCACTCCATTGTAATGAATATAAGATAGAAAACAAAATGTGAAACTTACTTCATATGTCACTGATAACATGCAAACACAAATTTTGAAACTAAAACACATTTAACTTCTACATACAACTATATATACGTACGTTTACACATGCAACCTTTTGAAATCGGATAAATGGCTTAACACTAATAAACCATATAAACGTGTGCTCATTCGACCCATTCGAAACTAAAGTGAGCTATACGAGACATTTTGGACTTTTAATGACCAAGAAAATGTAAACGGAACGTAAAAAGTTAAGTTTTGGCTCTCGTGACATGTGCTTATTTGATTTACAAAATATATTGTGGCTTGTATAACTTATTTTCGTAGCTTAATAGCTTATTTGCTTATCGGCCTCTAAACCGAACCCAACTCGAACCATAAAAGGGCCATAAGGCCCAACCCATAACCCTTTAGCTTATTAATAAGCTAACTTACGTAAAAGTGCTTGTTTTCGAACTTGGAAAGTTATACGATGTGTAGTAAACGTTTGGATAAACATGTTTGAAAACGTTGGCTTTCAATTGGATTTTTGGGTCGTAAAACACCAAATAAATCAAGACTTATTTTGTGCTTATTGGTCTTCTTTTCGTTACCTATAGCTTATTTTCTTAAGTTTAAATTCTCATTTGAAAAGGGATGTCAAAACAGTTTGAGAAGAAACTCAAAACGTTTGCATGCAAAATCACAAGCTCGGTGTATACTGAGTAGGAAATGTATAACATATATATCACAGTAGAAAAGTCCCATAAGTACAATTATCTTGCAAAACATAATAAGAAGGAGTCACTTGGCTCACTGGGTAAGACACTCAGTTTCCAAACAGCAGACCTGGGTAATGTCACTTTGTAGTTTTATTTTTTTAAGACACACAAGTCCATATTATACTAAATAACATCAGCGGGTTCTTAGGAACAGTACCCGTTGCTACAGTACTGCTACAGTAACTGTAGCTACAGTACTTATTTTTTTTTTTATTGTTTTTTTTTAGTTTCAAAAATTCGCAAAAATACCCCTGAAGTCGACAACTCTTTGCAATTAGTCCTTTTCCAAAAAATATGTTTCAAAATTAGCAAAAAATACCCAAAATTTGACAGCTCTTTGCAAAAGTATCCTTTTACAAAAATCTGTTTGAAAAATTGGCAAAAAATACCCTGAAGTTCGCATCTCTTTGCAAAAGAAGTCCTTTGTCAAAAATCCATTTCGCATCAAATACGACAAAACACTATAGCACAAAAATTATAAGCAACACACCGCAGCAACGCGCGGCTGCCCAACTCGCTAAATAACATTTAGTGGGTTCTTATGAATAGTACCCTTTTGCTACAGTACTGCTACACTACGTAGCTACAATACCTTTTTTTTTTTTTTTTTTTTTAGTTTCAAAAATTTCGCAAAAAAATACCCCTGAAGTCGACAACTCTTTGCAAAATTAGTCCTTTTCCAAAAAATATGTTTCAAAATTAGCAAAAATACCCGAAAGTTGACAGCTCTTTGCAAAAGTAGTCCTTTTACAAAAAATCTGTTTGAAAATTGGCAAAAAATACCCCTGAAGTTCGCGGCTCTTTGCAAAAGAAGTCCTTTGTCAAAAAATCCATTTCGCATCAAATTACGACAAAACACGTATAGCACAAAAATTATAAGCAACACACCCGCAGCAACGCGCGGTGCTCCAACTCGCACAAGTCCATATATGAAACAAAGCCCAACTGTGTTAAGTACAATTGCAGTGCATATGATAACTGAATAAGGGCTTTGGCCCGCCGGGTAACATGCCGGTTATTTACCCGAGTTTGAATCCCGTTGTGTACATTTTTTGTTATTATTTTTATTTTACCGTCTTGTCTAATATTTTTGGACCCGATCTAATACATTTTTATAACTATTAATAAAGATGTCAAAAACCTATATTTTCAACATATTTGTCCAATATTTTCGTCAAACTAAAATATTTAGTATTTATTATTAAAACCCGACTAAAAGACGAAAATTAAAATAACAAGAAAATATTTATAACAGAAATTAATATAAATATTTTCTAACTTTATATATACATAAACACATTCATTTATATATATACATATCGTATCACTTAACGTCATTAACATAAATACTTATCATAGAGTATTTATTAATATTATCAACGACTTGTAATTTTCACAAACACTTTTATTGTGAATACTTTCCGTACCTAGTTGTCCGGTTACTCCCGAACCGAAGACTTATTCGTCACGAATACTTTTACATATTATTATATGTGTGTGCATTGTCCAAGAGCCAATACGTACAAACATTTTTCCTTCTTGTTTTTGAACTTTAAGCCTTGCCACACAAGCAACGATAACACGACACCTAAAGGTTTTCAAACTTATTTATTTGTTTCGCATCGAGTCTTAAACATGAACTATTAGACTGAGACTTGTCATACTAATTTAGGTCGCGTGTCGGTGCCATCTACTATTTCTACTTGACTATCGCTTTAGACTGCTATTCCTAAGGTGAGTTCTCGTAGCCCCTTTTTCATATGTTTTTCCTTGGGGGAAAATGGTACTCAAATGATTTCTAACTGATTTCATGCTGTGCTTAACTGTTTACATGATTTTGGACAATATGTGCGTTGGATTGCAATATGCGACTCATTGTGATAATCAAATTGTGTTCCATGTATGCGCAAGTGTTTAACTCTGTGTAGGAGCCGAAGCATTAGATAGTACTATCTGTTGGAAAATTTAGTGCACTTGAAGGATTAATTCATACTTGTTAATGGGTTTGGAGGTACGGAGTGTACACCCATTTGGTCACTGAATCCCTTGACTCAATAGTGGTTATGATAAAGTACTGCTTGTTCAAAGTACTGCTTGTTCAAGGTACTGTTAGCTTGATCAAGGTACTGTTAGCTTAGTCAAGGTACTGCTAAGTATAAATGACAATGTTGCTGATGCAGTTGATTCTGCTGATAGCATTATCTGTTCCTGCCGATAGCATTGTCATTCCTGCTGATAGCATTATCTGTTTCTGCTGATAGCTTTATTGCTGCTGATACAGAACAACACTGCTGATAGTGTATCAATTCTGCTGATAGTGTTATTGACTCTGCTGATGGGCAATGACTCTGCTGATGGGCAATAACTCTGCTGATTGTATAACCACTGACTCCTACATTTATGGAAACTATTATGGATAATTAATGGGCCGTTAATTATACATAATTCCATGGGCTAGGGTTTTGAGTAAACTCTATTATAAATAGAGATCATCACATGGCATGAATAACATGACATAAAAACCATAAACACTAAATACGATCGGTTCTTGATCTGTGCCTAGAACAAGAGCTTCACTTGGTTTTATCCCATAGAGATATTCGTGCAACCCAGGCATAGGGTCGAATAGTTTCTATTGGAAAGTGATACCACGACTTCAAGTGAATATCCGGTACCCTTGATTGATTATCTTTACCCTGTTTGGGTGCACCACCACACACAGAAACCAACAATCAATAGAAACTATTCTGAGATAATCAATGGCTGCTGCTATGAGATAAATAGCTGCTAACTTTTCTAAGCTAGAAAAGTTTGAAGGTGTGGATTTCAGACGATGGCAGAAGAAGATGAAGTTCTTGTTGACTAGCATGAACGTGGCATATGTTCTGACCACTCCTATTCCTGCTGATTATGGGGATGATGCTACGATGGAACAGATGAGGGCCAGAAGCAAGTGGGAGAATGATGACTATGTCTGCAGAGGTTTAATCCTCAATGGTATGTCTGATACTCTATTTGATATTTATCAGAATGTGGAATTTTCTCAAGAACTATGGGATTCTCTGGAAGCCAAATATATGGCTGAGGATGCATCAAGTAAGAAGTTTCTTGTAAGTAATTTTAACAATTACAAAATGGTCGATTCTAGACCGGTCATGGACCAATACAATGAACTTCTTAGTATACTTGGTCGTTTCACTCAACACAAGATGAACATGGATGAGGCTATTCAAGTCTCTTGTATCATCGATAAGCTACCTCCTTCTTGGAAAGATTTCAAGCACATGCTTAAGCATAAGAAGGAGGAGTTAACTCTTACTGAGTTGGGCAGTCATTTGCGCATTTAGGAATCACTCAAAGTGCATGAAAGTGACAAGCCAAAGAGCAGCACTGCTGCTGGTCCATCAGTTGTCAATATGGTGGAGCATAACAACTCCTCCAGGTACAATGACAACAAGGGCAAGCGCAAACATCAGGATAATACCAAACCTGATCCTAACAAGAAGTCAAAGGCTACTTGTTGGAAGTGTGGTAAAACTGGACACTTCAGGAAGGATTGCAAAGGTGGTAAAATTGGCAATAAAGCCAATGGTTTAGGCACAAGTGGATCTGGGAATGGTAACTCCAATTCCCTGAAAGGTCAGAATATATTTAATAAGTCTTTTTGGATTTATTATGTTACATATATATCTGAATTGTTCTTTGTGCAGGATGATGATGTGGCTTGGTGGGTTGACTCTGGAGCAACGGTCCATGTGTGTAAAGATAGAAGCTGGTTCAAGACCTACGAGTCAATGAATGATGGTTCTATTCTTCATATGGGAAATGAGTCAACAGCCCTGGTGCATGGAAGAGGAAGTGTTGAGTTGAAGTTTAGTTCTGGAAAGATTGTTACTTTATTAAATGTTTTACATGTTCCTGATATTAGAAAAACTTGGTTTCTAGTGGTATTTTAAATAGTTGTGGTTACAAACAAGTTATTGAATCTGATAAATTTGTTTTGTCTAAAAATGGTGTATTTATTGGATTTGGTTATTTATGTAATCACATGTTTAGACTTAATATTGTTCATGATGTGATTGATTCTGTTTGTATGTTGTCATCTAAACAATATGACTCAACCCTTTGGCATGCTAGACTTGGCCGTGTACACTTTAAACGTATGCAAGATATGTCTAAGGATGGGTTAATCCCAGCATTTGACATGGACACTAAAAAGTGTAATACTTGTATGTTGAACAAGATAACTAAGAAACCATTTAAAGATGTAAAACGTGAATCTGTGATATTGGAATTAATACATAGTGATTTATGTGATTTGCATGCTACTCCCTCTTTGGGAAATAAGAAATACTTTGTTACTTTTATTGATGATGCTTCTAGGTATTGTTATGTTTATTTATTACATACTAAGGATGAAGCATTAGATAAATTTAAAGTATTTAAGTCTGAAGTTGAATTGCAACAAGAGTCACTAATCAAAAGATTAAGGACTGATAGGGGAGGTAGTACATGGATACTCAGTATTTCCAGTCTGTTGGTATAATCCATGAAACGACTGCCCCTTATACTCCTCAGCAAAATGGAATTCTGAAAGGAAAAACCGAGTGCTAAAGGAGATGGTTAATTCCATGTTGTCCTACTCTGGACTGAGTCAAGGGTTTTGGGGTGAAGCTATGTTAACAGCTTGCTATTTGCTAAATAGGGTTCCCAACAAAAGGAACAAGACTACCCCTTATGAACTCTGGACTAAAAGGAAACCCAACTTGAATTATCTCAAGGTTTGGGGTTGTAGGGCAGTTGTAAGACTCCCTGATCCGAAGCATAAAACTTTGGGTGAAAGAGGCATTGAATGCATCTTTGTTGGATATGCTGAGCATTCCAAGGCTTATAGGTTATATGTTATTGAACCTAATGAATCTGTTTCAATTAACTCTATAATTGAATCAAGGATGCAAATTTTGATGAGAATAGATTCTCTTCAGTCCCTAGACCAAGTCAGAGGATTCCTAATGGAACCAATGATGTTGGTGTATCTGAAACCTCTGATGAGGTCCCTGATGAGGTTGTGGAACAACAACCTGAACCTGAGCTCAGAAGGAGCACAAGGGTTAGGACTCCAAAATCATTTGGACCTGAATTTCAATTGTACTTGATTGAAGGAACAAGGGATGAGGTCTCTGACCAACACTCCTATTGCTTTAATGTTGAGGATGATCCCAAAACATTTGATGAAGCAATGAAGTCCCAAGATGTTGCTTTCTGGAAAGAAGCAATAAATGATGAGATGGACTCCATCATGGGCAACAACACTTGGGTGTTGGCTGATCTACCACCTGGTTGCAAGCCTCTAGGCTGCAAATGGATTTTCAAGAAGAAAATGAAGGTAGATGAAACTATTGAAAAGTTCAAGGCAAGGTTAGTCATTCAAGGATTTAAACAAAAGGAAGGAATTGACTACTTTGATACTTATGTCCCTGTGGCTCGTATCAGTACCATAAGATTGCTGATTGCCTTGGCATCAATTCACAATCTGATTATTCATCAGATGGATGTGAAGATAGCTTTCTTGAATGGTGAGTTGGATGAGGAGGTTTACATGAACCAACCTCAAGGCTTCATCATGCCTGGCAATGAAAACAAGGTGTGCAAACTGACTAAGTCCTTGTATGGACTGAAGCAGGCACCTAAGCAATGGCATCAAAAGTTTGATGAAGTGGTTTTGTCTAGTGGTTATTCACTTAACCAGTCTGACAAATGTGTGTATAGCAAATTTGATGAATCTGGTAAAGGAGTCATCATTTGTCTGTATGTTGATGACATGTTGATCTTTGGCACTGACCAAAATCAAGTGGACCTTACCAAGGAATTTTTGTCATCAAGGTTCTCCATGAAGGATATGGGGGAGGCTGATGTTATCCTTGGTATAAGGATTAAACATGAAGGTAACAAGATTTCTATCTCTCAGTCTCATTACATTGAGAAGGTGTTGAGGAAATTTAATTACTTTGATTGTACTCCAGTGAGTACTCCTATGGATACAAGTGAGAAGCTAATGCCCAATAAAGGCAAGGCTGTATCTCAACTTGAGTATTCAAGGGTAATTGGCTGCTTGATGTATGCCATGACTTGTACTAGACCTGACATTGCATTTGCTGTGGGTAAACTGAGCAGATATACTAGTAATCCTAGTGCTCATCATTGGCAAGCAATTCAGAGGGTACTGAAGTATTTGAAGAAAACTATGGATTATAGTCTCTCATATACTGGTTATCCTTCTGTACTAGAAGGATATACTGATGCAAGTTGGATCAGTAACACTGAGGACAGTTTGTCTACTAGTGGCTGGGTATTCCTACTTGGTGGAGGTGCAATTTCTTGGGCATCCAAGAAGCAAACTTGCATTACCAGTTCAACCATGGAATCTGAATTTGTGGCCTTAGCTGCTGCTGGTAAAGAAGCTGAATGGTTGAGAAACTTGCTTCTTGAGATTCCATTGTGGCCTAAACCTATAGCACCTATATCTATCCGGTGTGATAGTGCTGCTACATTGGCAAAGGCTTATAGCCAGATGTACAATGGGAAGTCTAGACACTTAGGTGTCAGGCATAGCATGATTCGTGAGCTTATCATGAATGGGGTGGTATCTATAGAGTTTGTTAGATCTCAACAGAACTTAGCTGATCACTTGACGAAGGGTTTGGCTAGAGACTTGGTTTTTAAGTCTGCTAAAGGGATGGGTTTAAGTCCACCTTAGTCACTGAATGCAAAGACACCCAACTCCCTCCTGAGGAAACTTTGGAGTTGAGTTCAATATGGAAAGCTGAACATTTAGTGGACTGGAGCACTGTTTTATTTACATCCCAAGGTTGTGCTCAGAACCTGCTGGAAAGGAGGATGAAGTCTTCACTTCTTAATGGTTAATTTTCTTTGAAAAAGTGCTTTGCAGGGGCATGATTAAAAGATGAACCACCTATGTAAATGTTGAAGTTTTGCCGCTTCAGGAAGCTTTAGGACTTTTAGCTTTTACAACATTTATTAATTGGATATGGACACATGGCTTGTATAGTGTCAGGAGTATTTTAGTGTTTGAAAATGTATGTGTATTTTATATTCAGGTATTCAAATGGGTTGAAGGGTTCAATTCTTAGAACACCCTGATTCTCGAATATTTGAACTTGTAAGGTACTAAGATGAGAATTCAATCTTCAAGATATTTTCATTTATGCATATATTTTGTTTTGTGTTTATTTTTCATGCAAAGGAAGTGAACTAAATTTGGGGAGGATTGTTGGAAAATTTAGTGCACTTGAAGGATTAATTCATACTTGTTAATGGGTTTGGAGGTACGGAGTGTACACCCATTTGGTCACTGAATCCCTTGACTCAATAGTGGTTATGATAAAGTACTGCTTGTTCAAAGTACTGCTTGTTCAAGGTACTGTTAGCTTGATCAAGGTACTGTTAGCTTAGTCAAGGTACTGCTAAGTATAAATGACAATGCTGCTGATGCAGTTGATTCTGCTGATAGCATTATCTGTTCCTGCCGATAGCATTGTCATTCCTGCTGATAGCATTATCTGTTTCTGCTGATAGCTTTATTGCTGCTGATACAGAACAACTCTGCTGATAGTGTATCAATTCTGCTGATAGTGTTATTGACTCCTGATGAATGACTCTGCTGATGGGCAATAACTCTGCTGATTGTATAACCACTGACTCTTACATTTATGGAAACTATTATGGATAATTAATGGGCCGTTAATTATACATAATTTCATGGGCTAGGGTTTTGATTAAACTCTATTATAAATAGAGATCATCACATGGCATGAATAACACGACATAAAAACCCTAAACACTAAATACGATCGGTTCTTGATCTGTGCCTAGAACAAGAGCTTCACTTGGTTTTATCCCGTAGAGATATTCGTGCAACCCAGGCATAGGGTCGAATAGTTTCTATTGGAAAGTGATACCACGACTTCAAGTGAATATCCGGTACCCTTGATTGATTATCTTTACCCTGTTTGGGTGCACCACCACACACAGAAACCAACACTATCTGGGGTAGCTCCCCACTATTGGTAACATGTGGGTAACATTATTGGTAGGTTCAGTTGTCGCTAGCAGCGTGTTCCATTTAAATGCATATATTTGTATATCTTGCTCACTATTGTCCTACAATACTTATTTCACAGCTTCGTGGTTTAACTCTTAAACCTACGAGCTCACCAACTTTATGTTTACATTTTCGAGTGTCCATTTTCAAGTGTTAAGAATGAAGTTGCATTAGAAGGTTGAGTATTGGCCTGGCCTAGCAGACATAAGACAAGACCCTTACGGACTGAGTTTCCATCGAACAAATTAAGATTTGATCATTTTGTGAACTTATGTATTATGACTTGTTTCACCCGACTTTTGGGATTATTGTAACTTGACTTATGATGTGATGTTGCAATTTAGTATTTCTCTATTTTGACGCCTTGTGTTCCTGACTATGAAGTCATACCCCGTAAATGCCATTCCGCTGCGCCATTTTTGCGGTGTGACAAATTGTAACAAAACTATGAACGGTTATTGAAATGTAACAAAACTGTAACATAATTTGTCGTCAAGATCGAGCTCTCATACCAAATGATATGAGCTTAAGTATTTACAGTCGAAATGTGATAAAGATTGATATCAATCAGGTGTTCCAAGTTAAAGAAAAGGAAACATGAAATTGATGAACAATGATTTGTTATATTGATAGTGAAATTGTTGCAGATTACAAGAGAGAAAATATTACAAATTCAAGATGATAGAATGATAAATGAATAAGTGATACTATTTAAACGAGGTTTAGGCGCCAAATTCGGTTAGGAGATCACGCGTGCTTGCCATGTGTGTTTTGCAACTAACAACACATGCCCTTTTATTTCAGGATATGACATCCATTCTAATTAGTGTTTCTAATCTTCTATCATCAATCCTAAGTTGTTTTTTGTTAACATTGTATCATCAAAATTGTTGCTCTTTTTTCTTAATTAAAAGCCTATTGTATATGCTTCTAATTATTTGATGGTATCAACAAAAGTACAAATCTTTACTCAAATTTTCTAATTGCACGACTGTATTTTTATTGGACGCGGCAAAAAAATCTAAATAGCAAATATTCTTATCGTTCATCTAAAGTAGACGTTAATTCTTACTTTTCAGAATCTATTTTTAGCAATTTTAAGTCATTTTATGTCCCATTTGTTGTGAACTCTTTTATTTTATTTTTCCCACAATTTTTTTATTTATCAATTTACCGTTACACATTTTACAAAGTTGAGGCTTTGTATAACATCGTCACTTAACATGTTATATACTTATAATGTCTTTGAGCCAATGTGGGATCCGCTCAAGGGCCTATAGGTTTAGGTAAATATCGAGTGCGTTCTTCGACTGGAGAAGCCATTTTTGGAGGAGAAACTATGTGTGTTTGGGATCTGCCGCTCTTTGGTTATAACCTTTAAGGGGCCCAAACGGGTTGGACTTGAGTCAGCTGAGGAAAGACATACAACCATCGATCAAAATGATTTTAAGTTTGGTAATATGTAATGTCTTTGTAACATATTCAGATAACAAAAAGAAAAAAGAAATACTAAAGACCTCATTCTGAATTTATTTTTAATCGACTAGTCGTTATTGGTCAACCTAAACCAAATTGAGCTAATGATGATACCAACGACACGAAGCAACATGCTGGCAAACAAACCCACGCAAATCATCCATGATAAATTTAAATAGGGTTTAAAACTATCACCTTCAGTTAACCAATTTGCAGACACTTTGGTAACAAACTTTTAACGATAAAATATAATAAAAATCATCTAATCTTATCACCGGTCAATGACAGCCACAATGTTGGCAAAGTAAAATCCAAACTCTCATGATGACCAATTTAAGGTTTAACTTCATCATTTGAATATTTCAAGGATTCGAGTCCATTCATGGTTTCGACAAACATTTTCTACCACAATCGAGATAACTTCATGTAATTCGTATCTATGCAGCTATACAACAAAATACCTCTATACGTCCTCAAATACAAAAAGACTAGCCCCATAAAAGAGTGTAGAGTACAGACACATAAATGATAATACCGCCAACGCTCACAGGTTATGTTTTGCTTCTAGGTGCTCAAAAACGGTCCGAAATGTTGTTAATAGCTAATAATACGTATCAACCCCTATTGCACAAGTCCATTTAATTGCATGCTAAAAAGCTCAGCTAGAGCCCCGCGAATGTCCATCTGAGCCAAAGGAACATGGATTAAAACACTTCTGAAACACAAAAAACAGTTTGAAAATAGAGTTTAAACGGGCAGGATTTGGGTTATGTTTCATCTCTTATAGTAATGCGTAACAAGAAATATGTTACATAAAATGGAAACGGGTCAAAAGTTGCTCGAAATGCATCCAATAATGTCTAACTTCTTTCTTTAGAAATCAGACTATTATTTATAATAAATAAAATAATACTCCATCAGAGTCTTACAAATTATATATGAATCTTGAGACAAAGAAGTGTTTTTGGTTGGACCCATCTGGTTTTAACTTTTAACCCGTCCAAAAAAGTGGCAAATTTTCACCCGTTACCCAGCCCATCTGACCTGGCCTAGTTGCTCTAAGGCTAGCCTAATTATTTGTGTGTGTAAAAGATTTACCTGCTCACAGCACACAAGCTGGTAATTAATGGGTAGAAACTCCTAAGGTGTTTCTTGAATATCTGGTTGTCCATTACGGACATGCCCTTAAGAACCTTAAACACAGACATATGCTATTTATCAAATTTTTAGTAAAACCATTTTCCCATGTCCATTGATAAAATGGGTTTTTTGGGGAGATAGCTTCAGAAAAAGTGTTATTTTAGTATCTATAACACTTCTAAAATACAATGCAATACAACTACAGCCTTTGTCCCACAAAATTGAGGACAACTGACGCTAAACATAGTGTTAGAAAAAATATGCGACTAGTTGTAAAATATAAATACCCCTCAAACAATACTTTCCTTAGTGGAAAATCAGTAAATTTGACTGGGCACTAAGTATTACGAAAGTGTTTGACCCTCTCAAATGTATAATTGTATACAATACCCTTCAAAACAACTATTTTCTCAGTCCCACGTTTGACTGGGTATGGTATCAACGGTCTAAAATACCATTTAATTGAAAAAGAAAAAAACGAAGAAACTTTCAGACAGTTAGTAAACTGTAACATGATATAACTATCCAAAATAAATAAATAAATAAATAAATAATATAAATAAATAAAATAAAATAAAATAACCTAAGCAATTTTTATCCAGTTAACAACTCTTTGAAAGTTAAAAAAAGGAGAGATACCGTTACGATGATTGGAGAACGTAATCCGAGAACTTGATGAATCTCCATGTTTGTACTTTCTCCGATACTCGACTGGAAATCGGATGCTTCCTTTAGAACCTGTCCACAAAAAGACACAAGCTTCTCTTCAGCATCAGTCTTGACTGTAGCGTCATCCTCTTCATTACTTGTTTCAGACTCTCCCTTCTTCTCTGAATCAACCCCATATGTAGTCTTCTGTAATGTATCTTGATATATGCAAGTTCCTGCTAATTCCTGGCGTAGCAGGTTCAAAGGCGGCCTGACCAATAACAAAACAGCTTGCATCAGAATGATAAAGCAGGCTAGATTCTCCAAAAGTAAGTTGGACTCATAATCAAGCTCTTAAATTCTAATAACCCAAACAATCAGAACCCACATGATATACGCATTAAAGATGTCAATATGGGTTGTGTAACCGGTTCAGGTTGAAATGGGTAACTTAACTGGTAATGTCGGTCGTGCTTGTTCTTTAATCTTAAAAGCATATACTGTAGTATATTAGATACGATGATGGAAATTCTAATATAAAAGAGTAATCTATTTCTAAAGCAACTTAGGGGGTTATAACTTATAAGTATTTAAAAACCCCTTGGGTGATTTTGACCGGTTCAACCCAATTAAAGCATTTCAGTTTTAGTTATTTTCTAATTTTACCCATTTGACCAGTTAAAGATTTAAAAAAAAAAAAAAAAAAAAAAAAATCCAACATAGAGAACCCACTAACCTTTCAGAGGAAATGTGTTGCATCCGTAGCCTGAGGTTTGTGTATGAGTTATATGATGCAGAAAACTCCAACATAGAGAACAAAATTTCCAATATTGTAATCTTTTGATATGCCTTCAACCTGCTCCAGTATTTTTTCTGCATTTTTTACAAGCATTAGTAAAATCCATTCTTCCTTTCACAGATTCAGCCATTTTCCATTTTTCATGAACTGATGAGACTCTTATACTAAAAATAGCAGGACATATATAGACATGTAAATGTAGGATGTGTACCTGGATGCTATCTAAGGCCCCAAGAAGTAGTAACTGAGTTACACATTTGCCCCAACAGTTCCCATAAATGGACTTTCGGTCACATCTTCAGCATCGTGTTCCACAACATCCAAAGACTGCAGAAATCAAAAGGAAATGTTAACTTTAAGAGATTTCAGGGACTAACTAGGATGTTTAAATTTAAGTTGATGTAGTATACAAAGCCTTTCCTCGTCAGATATCAACAAAATCCTATATCTTTCACGAAAAAGAAAATAAAGACAAGCTCATAATGGAGTGTACGGAAGTTGATGCACTTTCCTTTTTGGAATGTACAAATGATTGTAATTAATACACTTTTCTTAAGTCAATAAATTTTTCTACAGTTTTGGATGTTCCAAATGATCTTGGTCTGCATCATTTTGCTCATTTCAAGTTCAGTTTTAAGAGTCCCATCTTTTACGTATGAATATATAATTATGGATCTCACTAACTTCCTATGATAATTTTTAATAACGGGAACCACAAAAAGATGAATAAAGATTGAATATACACAATATATAAGCAGGATCTAGTCCTATAAACAGATCAAAAACCAGTAACACCTACCTTGGATGGAGAAGCGGGTACCACAGTATCTGAAGCCGGATTCTTAGGCTTAGAGGTAAAAGTTCTGGTGAAGACGTTGTCCATCATATTTCCCATAAAACGTTGACCAATTGTTTGGCTTCGTTGCAAATCTGCAGCTTCAGAAGTCTTCTGGATCTTTCCAGGTGACGGTGTTTGACCTGCAAAAATAACCATTAGATACTTTCCTTCAAAATTTACCACGATAGCTATTTAAATATCAGGTGACAAGTTAAATGAATCTAATAGAAGAAGTCATACAAATCTACTGGGGTTTTAACTGACAATGTAGTTACTACATATCAAAGCAACAACATCAATGTTTCTGGGGTAAAAATATCTTTAAAACATTCAGTCCCATATGAATGATACAACAATGTATAATTTAAGGTTTATATGGATAGAATAGAATGGGACATGTAAATCACAACCTTCAGATTCATGCAGATCAACGGACGGCCTTCCTTCTTGATTGTCTTGCACTTGACCTATCACAGAGAAATCATTATTTGCATCCAACACATTACCAAGTTCCTTTCATTATACTCTCACCTTTCCAAATAAATATATTCCATAAAGCCTAACTTAGTACTATTAGTGTAAAACTTTTAACATATTTTTTAATAAGAATTTACACCCCGATGTGTTCCTAATTCTCGCATTGAGATTAAGTTTGATGTACTAAATTTCAAGAGGAAAATCAGTCCATGCAACCTAGAAAGTCAAACTGCATCTCTTTCTTAGGAACACACTAAAGATTCCACTCATTTTGCTTACCGTTATATTGTCATTCTAAAGGGTCAGCATGTAAAATAAAAATAACAGCTACGTAAAAAACAACAAAATGGGACCTACGGATCAAACTTCAGCCAAAGTGTATTTGTCAATGCATAACACTAAAGTCATTTGCATTTACCTATCCACACTCTAGCCGCTTCCACCCGTTTCATATTTATTAAGTAATTTATGAAGTTAACACACAAGTAATTTATAAAGTTAGCAATCTGTGACAAAAAAATGTTTCATTAACCTAGCCACACCCTGGCTGCTTCCACCCGTTTCAAAAGCTAGCCATTTTGAACCCAACCTGCCCGACCCATACTTTTGATACTCTAGAGTACACATAAAAATCAAGCCACTTACCATTAGCAGGCACAGCTGAGGAATTATCAGTTGCAGAAACCTCTAAATCTCTAGCAGTAACAGCGCGACTCTTGCCACATTCAATACCCAAAGCATTGAGTAGCTCAAGGGGTTGAGTCGTATAAGAGGCATCCCTGCAGAAACAAAATGTATGAATATAAGCAAACAAACATAACCCTAAGAGAGCATAATCTAAAAAAACACATATATAGAGGTAATTACAAGGGAATACAATTAAAAAAGATATATTAGACTCATATGCACCTTATGCTTTTCAGCAAGGTATCCCAATCACTATCACTGAATTGGTGTCCTCCAACTTCTATAAGATGGACCAATGCAGCAAGTGATATTGAGGCCACTGATTGGTCTGTCTTTTTGGCACAATCTAGCAATAGATTAAGCAGTGGAGGCAGCATGAAACACACTTCCTGCAACACACAGGATTAACATGTGATAACTAATAGCAAAATAAAGTAAAGAAAAACTTGAATTATTTGCATAAAATACCAACATACTTGTTCGTTTGTCCTGTTATAGTTGGTGTACTATTTTTTTGTACATATGGGTCATTAAAAGATGGTTTTGTGTGTCACGTTTAGGTCATGTTGCAACTCATAATCTTTAATATTGCATATAAGTTTTCATATTATTTGCAAAAATATCATTTCCATGAATGAATTTCATTTTTTATATATAAAATCTAATTTGAAAGTCATTTTTCAAGGTTTTCTTTTTTTAACAGGAAAACCTAACGGGTTACAAGACATCATTTCATATCATCATATGTACATCAAAATATAGAATGACTAAACGGGACAGTAATAAGTACCCTGGTACTTTTAGTGAAAAAATTCAAAACCCAAAAAACAATAAACGACATGTTTCAGCTTTAAACAACATACCTTGTAAAAAGTATTGAAGAGGTTACACAACAACTGTAATGAATGAACACTAGTTTCACGAACCCACTCGTCTCCATAAAATGTAGTCTCTTTTCCAGCATGCCTCACGTGATAAAAAATAGGAAACAGAACCCGGTGGAAAATACTTTCCCAAAAGTTTGACGAGAATTTGCTTCCTCTTTCATTCAACAAGTCAAACAATACCTCGAATGCACAGTTGCTGACTTCTGGTCGTGGGTCAGATGTCAGATCAGACAAACCAGCCAACATTGGGAACCAATAATGCTCAGTAATGTCACTAGTTGCATCTGCATTGTCATCAATGGGCTTCAAGCTCCCACCTGGCACAAGGCCCTGAAAAATAAAAGTTGATTCACATTTTATTTCTCTTGATAGGATATAGTTATTGGAAGATTATATTAGGCTAATTGCTTAATTAGGTAAGAAACTCTGTCTAAATTTCTGCTTTGGCCTTTGGGTAACCAACTTATTTTAAGGACAGAAAAACCACTGAAGCTTCCAAATAAAATTTATTTCAGGTAAAAAGAAGTATTAACTTTGACCCGCTACCAGGTCAAATTAATTGGAATGAGTCTCAAAAGGTTGCTACTTCCAATGAAAATATTGTAACTTTAATAATTTTTTTCTGGCATAATGAAAGATGGTTACCCAATAGGAGCCAAGTTGGTTAATTCATATGCCAATAGCTCAATTGATTGAACTAAAGTGAGAAGAATACAAGGAAAAACCGAACCTCTGCAAGTCGATCCTCACATATGCGGAGAAGTGCGATTGCCTTCAAGCTGATGCGGTGAGAAGTTTTTATTAGCAAAACCAATTAGACAATTGACACAGTCCATAAAACAGTCGCCAACAACTTGATCGAAGTGTTCCAGTATAACTGCAATTTTGTTTAATGTTGATAAGTCTTAATAATTCCAAAAAGTAGATATAAATTCTGCATATAACATGAATAGAGGAAATAAAGATATCAATAAGTAAAATACCCTGTTCTACATTCTCAAAAGCACTCTCAACGATTGGTCCGATTGGTTCTAAATCATCATCCGCAGCAGCTGTGAAAATCATGAAAACACTTCGCCAACCAGATTTTATGCTTCCAACCTTTGATTTTATCATCTGTTTAAAAAACCAGTAGAAGTCAGTAAACAGTAGCAAGACCACGAAAAGTGCCTTTTTTACTAATTTTACATGCTATAATTGAAAACTGCAATAACAAAAATTCAAGCTATCTTTTATTTACTACAATAGAGGACATACTAAAATAAGGTAGGAATACCTGAACAATGCAATCAACAATCAACCTCCGGATTGATTCACTTCGACTATTTCGCATAAGCACAACAAACGGTTTCAAGATGTCATTCTGGAATGTGAAATTGGCAAGTTCTGCACGCTCCAGATATTTCATGCCAAGTTGTCTTAAAGAATCTATAGCATACATTGCTATTTTCTCGTCATGATGACTCCCAGCGGAAATAAAGTGATTCGCAAGGACAGACCATATTCTAGCCCATACCTGAAAATATAAATATCTTTTAATCATTCAGACATGTAAATAGAATAAACAACGCATGATAGCAACTACGGAGTAATTTATATCGGAAAGGGAATAATTTTTAGTAGTACTGTTTTTGTACACGAAAAAACTTCAAAATATAACACACGCACATATGGCATGTACACATATATCGGAAAACAAAAATCAAGAACATAGAAAAGATGAAGTGCTTACCATACGAATACGAGCCATATTGTAATAACTGATCTCCACAAGCTTTTGCAAGCTATAAACACGAGCTGGATTCTGCTTCAATTCTTCAGCCGAGACATTACATAGAGCAGTAAAAAATTCCACCACAGACTCACTAGGGAGTTTAACACTATTTACGAAAACTTGTTCAGATGGCTTCCCAGCCAATTCTCTAAGAGATTGCAGAACCGCATCCTTAGAGATCTGATTAGATCCAAACATGACTGTAGCAGCCATTGCAGGAGTTGATATAGTATACTCTAGACGAGATGTGCATTCCAAAACTGCGTTCCAAGTGTCTTGAAGTGCATCAGGCTCTGAGTCACTTATATCTAGTAGAGTCCGTAATGCTTCAACATTCTTACTACGCATATCTTTAGGTGCATGTAAGAAAGTGTATCTGCAACCAATGTAGAAGATAATTTCATATTTTCTTGAGAATACATCACAACTGTCTTTCATAAAAATTATTTGTCAAATTCACATTAAAACATTCATGCTTCAAAAACATGACTAGCAATGAAATTTATCAGGATAACTGTTTTGACAACTGGCAAAATATACCAGATACCTTCAGTAACAAGAAAGTAGATGATTTTGTGGAACAAAATCAATACCATCAACTTATTTGTAATTACTATCACGGGTAAATAGGTAATTTAAACATGAAAATATGTAATTTATCATGAAAACTTCCTATAATAAAGTGGTGCTTGGATTCAAAATGGGATAATTAGTAATGGACTATCGGGTATAAGTTTGAAAGGGAGAGAAATGATACATGTTTATTTGTTATATAATTGAAATTTAAGTTGTTTTTAATAACTAAAAGAAGAGAGATGGAGAGGGGAGGAGAGCGCCCACCATAGAATTGTAAGAACCCATCAATTTTGGTGGGTTTAAACTCTACGGGGTTTATACCCATACTTTACTCATGATTGTGAATTCCCAAACAAACACTACCTAACTCTCAGAAATGTTTATTAAATATTCCAGAAGATAATATAGTGAGACTTTTGGAAGGAAAAGAGAAGAAAAGGTTTAGGAATATGAAAAAAAAAAATAATAATAATAAATAAATAAATAAAATAAAATAAAGAAGATATGAATTTACCTAACGAGTGATGTCAAAAATGCATAACGCATAGTATCCATTCCAAGCACATGTGTAATGTGAATTCCCGCTTTAAACCCTTCCATACAGAGGAAAACTCTAGCCTTATTTTCTCTTTCCTCCATACTTACTGCAAAGGTAGCAAGAAGTGGCCACCCCACAGCTTCTACCATTGGTCTCACAAGTTCAATCTGATGTGATGTATAAAATGTACCCCGTTTTGCTCCTTGGTTTCTAAAAATTGCTTGTGTTTGTTTTATAATAGCTTCACTCTCCGATTGTTCATCACTTTGATTTTTCTGTTTCGGGAGAGCCAAATTAAGAATACCAATAATGCCCACACCTCTTTCTTCAGCTTCTGGCTTTTTGCTGCTTTTTCCCATACCAGCAGTGTCATCCTTCATTTTTATCTCTTCTTTGACAATAGAATCATAGATTTCCTCCAACAGTTCTGTGGGAGCACTTTCTTCTGGGTCATTTGCGGCATTCATTCGCACAAACTCGGGTTTGGTCATTTTGGGCCATACCATTGGATTGTGAGCATCGGTGTTTAACATTATATGTATATTGGGTCGTCTTTCCACCATCTTCAAGTTTCACAGCCTTGTCAAGAACTGCTGCCTCTAGGCCCTGTAAAACAAAAGGTGAAACATCTTAATATTGACATCTGCACATCAATGACGCAAACGTATGTATGACAAAAAACACTACACGGGTTTACGTGATTACTTAAGTAATCCGAAACACGCTCATAATCTATAACAATATGTGAGACAACAGAGAACAATGTCGAAGTCAAATGTACAGTATGATACCTTCACCCTTTCATATACTCCTATACAATGAAGTCATCTACTCTGCTTATACATTACGCATTAAAAATTGTACTTAGTTGCATCACAAAAATATTAATGTAGATGTCAAATATCATGAGTATCGATTTATAAAACCTACACGGTGTAAAATTGCTTAGTTTTATAGGCGCGATTCTGTTTTGAAAACAATCAAGTACCATTCCGTCCGGTTTCTAAACTCCTGACATGAAAACGAAAACTACAGATAAGCAGTTTCATCCAAACACTTAAAACTGCCTATATCCTAAAATACGCATATAAGCACTAAAATAAGTCTCTTATTCTTTAACAGACGTAAACCAGCAAATGTCCAGTACACACAATTCGATCGCGTATTTTCCAGACTCTCACCTTCTCCTATAAAAATCAGAAATCCTACTCACGATTTAGAAGCTAATGATTATATTGAGGGTTTCTTTTTTATCTTCATATATTACATAACATGTAAAAATAGAGTTAATGGCACAAATTAAAATATGTTTTTATAGTAAACAAAACTCGTGCATTGCACGGACCAAAATGGCGAGTACCTTGTTGTACAAGATTAATTTTATGATTTAAATATAATACGTATCACAAATTATTCCTTAAGTCATTAGTATTACTTACTCCAGTAGACAAATAAATACCAAACAGAAAAGTACAAAATACACAAAAAGTACAAATACTATGACACTTTAAAAATAAAAATATTTAGCCACATATGCTATTAAACTTTTATTTTCTATGAGTTATATATTTATATAAAGTTAAAAATAACATGCAATACTGAAATGGGACTGTACGATATAGTAAAACTCGGACAAAACATGTAACCATTAATAGGTTTAACATGTAATGTATTAAACGAGGAGGCAAGGCCCTAACCAGTGGCAGAGCTAGAAAAATTTTCGTGGAAGGGCCGAAACAAATATTTTCGGGAAATACATTAAATGGGAGGGCCGAAAAAAATTCTTTTTCCGGAATTACTACACATGAAATCGCAAATAAATACACTAACGGGCTTGGACCTAGGGGGGCCGGGACCCTCCCCGGTCCTCACATAGCTCCGCCCATGGCCCTCACATTGCGTCGAAATCTTTAAATTTGAAATTATTATTCATGACTCCCATAAGTTTTTTTATAAAAACAAATGATGCGTACATTATGTAAGTTCAAACAAATGCAAAAGCTAAAGAATAACCTATTTAAAAACAAAAGATATCCTTCTAAAGACTCGAACTTGAGACTACCATTCATTGTATACACTTATGCATTGGTACTCGTATCATCGTATGTACACATACTGTGAACACATATGTATCTGTAGATTGTGTCTTTGTATGTCGAACTAGTGGAGTCAAGTATATAGTTAGTTAACAAATGCACATCAACGAATAAATTAAGATTAAATTAATATATTGGGGTTCTGATGCGTGGTTTTGCAACCTTGTAAAAGGTTTTACCTCTCGAGGGATCTCGAGAAGCTTGCAATCCCTACCAGGCAGTGTACCTGACCGTTGTAGTATAGTGTAGTGGCAAGTACCGGGGATTGATCGTTCTACTTAGGGAATAGTGTTCGTTAGGATTGAAACTAATTCTAACTAGGTCTAGAGATGACGGATGATTCTTTTTGTATTTTTATATTTTTTTAGAAAGCAAATTAAAATATCGGGTTTTGGAGGAGAGGGCGGAATTAGTTGCTAGTCAACTAACCCAAAATTACTACAAATGCAAATAAAAATAAAATAAACGAAAATACAATTGGTGGAAACCTTATATGGAGAGAAATGTGTTTACTTTGGTTTCACTACTCCCTAGCTATCTTTTATTAGTTGATTAGTTTGTTACAATTGCGTGGATGAGGGGTTATATTCCTTAATACCATTCGTAAGGTTGCGCACGATCTTCCCTAACTCTATAAGCTTCTACCTCAATCCTTTGTCGAGCCGACTACTAGCTCCTAACATGGTATCCCTGATAGTCACTTATGCATTAAATATAACCAAATAATCGTAGTGCACATCCGATTCATGTTTCTTAAGACGTTCAAGCATGTTACCAATTGGAAGTTTGCCAGTTTTCTTAAGCCTAACATCGATATCATTCATCCATTACAACTAATAACAAATAATCAACCAATAATCAATAACTAGGTTTCGCTACATCTAAGCAAACACAAGAAAAACCTAGCCTAGCATGTTAATGTAAAGACAAGCATAAGATATAATCAAACAACACATAGACATATTGAATGATTGTTGGAAAACTTATCTTTAATTAAGCATGGATGAAACAAGGGTGAAAAACCCTTGAAAAAGAATGAAAATTCGTGCTAGGGTTTAACCCTAATCTCTCCCAAAAGTTGCACACTAATGAATGAAATTTAGGTTTGTATTTATAGATTTTACACTCTGACGGCGTCACGTTATGCTTGTGACGCCGTCAACTCGCCGCCAAGATAACAATCGTATTGCCTAGATCCAGATCTGACGCCGTCACTCTCTATACTCTCTGGGCCGTCTCTCTTTGTCTTTATTAGTGACGGCCTTGGCGACCCTAAAGGGTGACGCCGTCACAATTCCTTTGAAAAACATTCTGGCGCGTCACGTGTAATTGTCATATCCACCTCTTTTGCCAAGCCATGACGCCGTTACATGTAACGCTTGACGCCGTCAGGTACTGTTTCCCGCTTGATTTTGGAGACTTTGTCGTTTTCTTCACTTTTTACTCCAAAAACGTTCAAAATGCTTCCTTTTCCAGATTTTCACTCCAAAGTACCTAAAATGACAAAAGGAACGATTTAGGGCAATATTTGATCAAATAATCGCGAATTAGGGCTTAAATGACCCCCTAAAAGCGGTACACTTTTCATCTCATCAAATACCCTTACACTTAAGATTTGCTTGTCCTCAAGCAAATGCGCTTTTATTCTAATCAAAATAAAAGTTAAGGGTCATTTAACACTAAGATAAAAGTAATTACAAAAAATGATTGTTCCACTTTAATCAAAATAAGCACGGAAACTATACGCTAGCACCTCACAAATAGTGTTTGGATACTCACATCTCTCGGGTGTATAAAAGTATACTAGTATATCACAAATGAAAATGAAAAAGTATCTCTCACTACCTGTCATAGTAAATAGATTACCATAGGCTTGAGGAAGGATCGAAAACCTCCTCCACTAGGCGTAAGCACCTAAGATAAACTATCAAAGAGGGCTTTCAAAGGGTTATAACGTGAGGTGAAGGGATATGATAAACACGGTTTTGTTGGATAAAGGCAATTTACTGGTGGCAAGTTAATCATCTTGGTTAATTACATGTACAATGTGGCGTTGCTAAGCCAAGACTCGACTCGACTTAAGCTAACGAAACAAAAATAACAAACACTTAAAATAAACATAAAATGAAAGGGATGGTAGTCCCTTTTTTTTTTTTTTTTTTTTTTTTTTTTTTTTTTTTTTTTTTTTTTTTTTTTTTTTGCATACATTCTTACCCTACCATCCAAAAACTATTTTAATGACTTGAATTAAGATAATTAAAACACTTGGAGTACTTTTTAACATTAACGCACATATGGGGGTATTAATTGACTTCTTCCCCATTACTCCATTACACTAGTACTTTACCCATGAGTCCCAATCGTCCCAAAATAATATGTACAAGATATGACTCGACTTAGCAACCATGTAATCAATTAGATAATTAACTTGGGTTAACACATACGTTGTCACAATAATGCACTAAAGATGAGTGCATACAAGGTAGGCTAAGGCAATTTGGGTGTACATTTAGGTGGGGTGTAAACAAATTCTTCCTTTAAGTAACCGGAATGCACTATTCAGAATTTCTTCCTTTCGGTCTTTCCAATCACTTAAAGTTAGAAACGAAAAGATAGGCTCTGAGGGGTGTACTAGGGGTATCGTGTACTAAAAATGAGTACATCGTAAAGGTGTGAGAGAATTACTTGACCAATGAAGTCAATGTAATTATAATACGGGTTTAACACAAGGGTTATCCTAATGCCTCTTATCATTTAGTAAATCTTACTACACGAATGTAGTCTCACTTGTGGACTTGGAATGAATCACTAACGCAAGTTCTAGAATCTAAGTACTACCGGTACACTCTCAAGTAACTTTTCCTAACAAATCTAGGGGTGGAC
Source organism: Artemisia tridentata subsp. tridentata (assembly GCA_021014915.2). Taxonomy (NCBI): domain Eukaryota; kingdom Viridiplantae; phylum Streptophyta; class Magnoliopsida; order Asterales; family Asteraceae; genus Artemisia; species Artemisia tridentata. The sequence goes on along the minus strand of CP139502.1, from coordinate 162,979,081 downwards.
CTCACATATTTGGGGTGGAAAATTTTTGAGTGGTACGGTTTTTGTGCTAGTCATACAATCTCCAATCCATGAGACGCTTATTAGGACTAAAGTTTCACTCCTAAATGTTGTAAAAAAATTTAAATTTGGCACTAAAATTGCACTAACAAGTATTTATCTCAGTTTTATTACACATCTACCATCAAACAAACAAAAATCCAGTGTAATTGTATTCTCTAAGGTATCATCATTTACCCTCCCCTTACACTTAAGCTGAACATTGTCCCCAATGTTCATTTAAAGGATGTAAAAGTAAATAAGGTAACAGAATGAAAGCAAATACTCCCCTGATTCGTTCGATGTGGATAATCCGGTAACATGGTTAAATCCTCCTCCAAGAAAATGAACGTTGAAAGCTTCCCTCCAGAAATATAAATCATCTTCTTGTCCAATATAACTTGTTAAACCTGAGAAAACAATCTTGGCAAACCTCGCGTAAAATTGGCGGTAAAAAAAGTTATAATAAAATCCTAGAAAACAAATAAAGATATAATGCTTGTGGAATGAATATTTGCAGAATTCCTGGAGTTTATAAAACTAAAGATTTAACAAAAAACTTTATGACTCCGATATAAAAACAAAACTTTCAAAATTTCCAGAATTTTACACGTGACGCCGTCAGGTATTAATCCTGACGCTGTCAGAAGTGACCTGCAGAAATTTTATGGTTAGTTTTCGGAAAATTTCTTGAAAAACTTACGGCTTACTTCCTGGAAAAATTCCTGCAAAATATTCATTATGACTCGATACAAACATTTGACTCTAACACATACTAATATGCATGTTCATTTAATATTGTTGTGATTCATGTTCAATCTTGTTCTTATAAACCGATTTAGATTTCCCTTACACTTATTTTTTTGCAAAATACCTTTATATGTAGTTAAGACGAAGTTAAAAACAAAATAAATCATTTTTACAATTTACTTTGAAACATGAGCCACAAACAATAAAAATAAAACTTACATATGGAAACAAATAAAATCAAACACACAAACAAACAAACAAATAAAGCTTGGGTTGCCTACCAAGAAGCGCTTTTCTTTATTTACGAGTCTTGTAGCTAGACTCAAAGTCATACCCTAACCTATTTGAGTAAGTTCCTCATCGAAGACATCCCTAGGGTCGAATTTGGCTTGTAGCTTCCTATCGGTTTTCTTAGTTCGGTACGACTTTTCAAACTTCTCTCCATCCGGATCATATAATGTCATCCTTATGTGCCATGATTCGTCACCTTCCTTAGGTGGCTTATCCCAATTCCATTTACACTTATCACCTTCCCTTTTCCACTAATTCATATCTAGGTTGATAGGCATCACGCTCAAGAACTCAATCATTTTCCTAAAGACTAAGGGATCCTCAAAAGGGTTTAGCTCTTCATCCCTAGCTATGAGTTGTTCCACCGAATGTGTTCGGTTAATGAAGTCCTTCTCTAGATAAAATGGGCATTGAGGTCGTATGAAGTTTCTATCTATCCAAGGTCCATATCTAGATGGTCTCCTATTCATCTCTACCCAATGAGGTGTTGGCTCCTCCTCACTATCGTAAATATGCTTCTTAACATCATAGACCGACCAAGTCTCACCTTCTCCTACCGCTATCTTAGACTTCTTACAATCAATCATGGCGCTAGCGGTTGCTAAAAATCCCCTTCCTACTAACAATGGGCATGTAGTATCACTAACCATATCTAGGACATGGAAGTCCGCTAAGATAATCAATCTTCCTACGTGAACTACTACATCTTTGATCATTCCAACCGGGTGGGCAACACTTCCATCCGCTAGACCAATTATCACTTTCGTTTCCTCTAACTTTCCTAGCTTAAGAGTGGTGAAAAGGGATAAAGGAATCAAGTTGAGGCTTGATCCTAAATCGGCTAGTGTGTCGAAAGCTTCGGATTTTCCTATCTTACAAGGTAAAACAAATATACCTGGATCATCAAGCTTCTTAGGTAATTTTTTTTGAACGAAAGCGGTCCCATTTTTACCCAATTTAAGTTTCTCATATTTTTCTAGAAGGGCAATGTAGTAGGGAGCACGGGCTAAGACATCAATGACGGGGCGTTCAAGGTGGAGCTCCTTGAATTCATCGTCAAGGTCTTGTGTAGGAGGTGTTTCAACTATGTTATTGCCCGTTTTAGTATTAGATGTTTTGTTTCCGTGGTCTTTTTGAATAGTTTGGGTTTGCTTGAAACACGTGCTCATGGCATTGACCGAATAGTATTGTGGACATGAACTAGGAGACGAGATCGATGATATGGCGTTAACGTTTAGTTTCGGGTTCTTGACTGTGTTGCTAGGGAGTGCTCCCATTTCTCGGTCATTGAGGGCTTTCAACAATGTGCCAATCTTATTGGTCATCTCGCTTTGTTTTTGTTTGAAATCGGCTTCAAACTTTGCTAAATGAGCTTCTTGAGATGCCATAAAGTTAGACATCAACCCTTCAAAGTTGTTGGTACTACCATAATTGTTGGAAGGATTGTTGTTGAAAGTACGGTTCGAGTTGGAACCGTTTTGTTGGAAACGATTGGGTGGGTTGGAAGAATTGTTTTAAGGCGCGTTTTGGTTTTGCTTCCACCTAAAGTTGGGGTGATTTTTCCAAGAGGGATTGTATGAATCACCGTAAGGGTTTGGCTCGGGTTTGAAAGTGTAATCCGTAAAAGCTTGTTCGGGGAGTTCCATGCAATCACGAGTGATGCGTGAGATTGCACCCTCGCAAAAAGGTTTTACTTCTCGAGCGATCTCGAGAAGCTTGCAATCCCCACCAGGCAGTGTACCTGACCGATGTAGTATAGTGTAGTGGCAAGTACCGGGGGATTTATCGTTCTCTAGGGAAATAGTGTCGTTAGGATTGAAAAGCTGCTCTAATAGGTCTAAGGGTGAGGGAAGATTCTTTTTGTATTTTTATATTTTTATGAAAGCAAGTAAAATCTCGGGTTTGAAGGAGTGGGCGGAATTAGTTGCTAGTCAACTAACCCAAATAACTACAAATGCAAATAAAATAAAATAACAAGAAAATAAAAGGTTGTGAAACTTATATGGAGAGAAGTGTGTTTACTTAGATTTCCTTACTCCCTAACTATCTTTTACCGGTTGATTAGTGTGTTATAATTGCGTGGATGACGGGTTGCATTCCTTAATACCAGTCGTGGGGGTGTGTACGATCTTCCCCAACTCTATAAGCTCCTACTTCACTCCTATGTCGAGCCGGCTAAGAAGCTCCTAACATGGGATCACTAGAATTCGCTCATGCATTAAATACAAACAAATAACCTTAGTACACCTTGGTTCATGTTTCTTAAGACCTTCAAGCAAGTTACCGTATAGGAGGTTAGCCAGTTTTCTTAAGCCTAACATCGATAAACATTCATCCAAAATCACACACCATCCAACCAATAATTAATAGTTAGGTTTCATTAGATCTAAGCAAACACAAAGAAAACCTAGCCTAGCATATTAAACAAAAGACAAGAACAAGATAGAATCAAACAACACATAGACATATTGAATGATTAATTGATAACTTATCTTCAATGTAACATGGAAGATCTCAAGGTGAAAAACCTTGAAAAAGCTGCTAAAATTCGTCTTAGGGTTTCTTCCCACAAAGTTGCACACTAATGACTAAAAATTGTGAAAATATATATAGAAAAACAGATCTGACGGCGTCACGTTGTAGCTTGTGACGCCGTCACCTCGCCGCGGTTAGGGTTTCCTGATGGCCTTCTTGACGCCGTCCCCCTTTAAACTCCCAAAATCCATTCTGGCTTATCAGGGCTCGACGGCGTCACATCCAAGCTTGACGCCGTCATGGGTACTATTCCAGCAGATTTAGAGACTTTGTCGTTTTCTTCACTTTTTATGCTCCAAAAACGTCCAAAATGCTTCCTTTTCCATATTTCTTCTCCAAAGTACCTAAAATGACAAAAGGAACGATTTAGGGCAATATTTGATCAAATAAATACGATTTAGGGCTTAAATGACCCCCGAAAAGCGGTACACTTTTCGTCTCATCAAATACCCTTACACTTGAGATTTGCTTGTCCGCAAGCAAATACGCTTTTATTCTAATCAAAATACAAGTTAGGGGTCATTTAACACTAATATAAAAGTAATTACAACAAATAGTTGTTCCCCTTTAATCATAATAAGCACGGACATTACATATTAGCACCTCACAAGTAGTGTTTAGATACTCACATCTCTCAGGTGTCATCAAAATATATCTCACAAATGAAAATAAATAATATCTCTCACTACCTGTCATAGCAAATAGATTACCATAGGCTTGGGAAAGGATCAAAAACCTTCTCCACTAGGCGTAAGCACCTAAGATAAACTATCAAAGAGGGCTTTACAAACGGGTTGTAACGTGAGGTGTAGGGATATGATAAACACGGATTTGTTGGATAAGGGATAATTTACTGGTGGCGAGTTAAAGATCTTGATTAATCACATGTACAATATGGCGTTGCTAAGCCAAGACTAGACTCGACTAAAGCTAATCAAAAACTAATAAAACATAAAATAAACAAAGAAAGAAACGGGATGGTAGTCCATATGTTTTTTTTTTTTTTTTTTACTTTTCTTTTTCCAAATTTTTTGTATTTTTCTTGTCTTTTCGATTTTTTTTTTCATACACTCTTGCCCTACCATCCAAAATAATACATCATAGGGGCCTCGATTCTCCCCTTACACTTGAACTTTTACATACTTTACAAATAACTATTCTAATGACTCGAATTAAGATAATCGAAACACTTGGAGTACTTTTAAAATATTTAGCACATATGGGGGTAATAATGATGTTCTTCCCCATTACTCCATTACACTAGTACTTTACCCATGAGTCCCAATCGTCCCAAAACAATATGTACAAGGATATGACTCGACTTAGCAACCATGTAATCAATTAGATAATTAACTAAGGGTTTAAACAAATGTTGTCACAATAATGCACTAAAGATGAGTGCATACACGGTAGGCTAAGGCGATTTGGGTGTACATTTAAGTGGGGTGTAAACAAATTCTTCCTTTAAGTAAAATGCTTAAAGTTAGAAACGAAAAAGATAGGCTCTGAGGGGTGTACTAGGGGTATCGTGTACCAAAAATGAGTACAACGCAAAGGGTGTGGGAGAATTACTTGACCAATGTAGCCAAAGTAATTATAACAAAAACACAGGTGTAAAACAATGGGTTAATCCTAATGCCTCTTATCATGTAGTAAATCTAACTACACGAATGTAGTCTCACTTGTGGACTCGGAATGGTCCTAACGCAAGTTCTAGAATCTAAGTGCTACCGGCACACACATCATAGCATAAATGCTTTTCCTACCAATTCTAGGGGCGAACCTCACATATTTGGGGTGGAAAAAATTTTTTAGTGGTACGGTTTTTGTGCTAGTCATATAACTCCTATCCATGAGACGCTCATTAAGACCAAAGTTTCACTCCTATATGTTGTAAAAAAATTTAAATTTGGCACTAAAATTGCCCTAACAGGTATTTCTCTCAGTTTTATTACACATTTACCATTAAACAAACAAAAATCAAGCGTAATTGCATTCTCTAAGGTATCGTAATTTACCCCCCCCCCCCTTACACTTAAGATGAACATTGTCCCCAATGTTCAAATAACAAGATGTAAAAGTAAATAAGGTAAATAAATGAAATCAAATACTCCCCTGATTCGCTCGGTGGATAATGTGGTAACATGGTTAGATCTTCTTTCAAGAGAATGTAGAAGCTCCAAGATTAAAGCATTGCCAAAAGCTTGATTCCACATACATTTCCTTGTCCAAAATAACCTGTTAAACCTGAGAAGACAAACACGAAAACCTGCATAACATCGGCGGGATAAATCTGTATAAGGATATAATGCTTGTGGAATGATTATTTTGCAGATTCCTGGAGTTTATAAGTTAGAGATTTAATAAAGCATTTTATGATTCCGGAAGAAAAACAAAACTTTCAAAAATTCCAGAAAACTACACCTGACGCCGTCAGACTGGAGCCTGACGCCGTCAGAAGTGATCTGACAGATTTTTCATGTTAAGTTACCGGAAAATTTCTGGAAAAACTCAATTCTTAATTCCTGGAAATCCTGCAAAATATCATTATGACTCGATACAAGCATTTGACTCAAACAATTACTAATATGTATGTTAATTTAATATTGTTATGATTCATCATTTGTTCTAATAAACCGATTTGGATTTCCCTTACACTTATCTTTTGCAAAATACCTTTATATGTAGTTAAGACGAAGTTAAAAACAAAATAAAGCATTTTCACAATTTAGTTTCGAACATGAATCAATAATAATAAAAATTAAACATACATACGGAAGCAAATAAAATCAAACAAACAAACAAATAAACACACAAAGCAAATAAAGCTTGGGTTGCCTCCCAAGAAGCGCTTGTTTTTGTTCGAGTCACGAGCCTGACTCTACCCTTATTTAACGGATAAAGGAGAGGTTTTTCCTACACTTAGGATTAAGTGCGGGTGATAGTAGCGATACACACCATCTCGGTGGAAGTATGCCGCGTGAGGAAAGAGTGGTGGATGAATTATATACTCAAAGGGGTGTGCTCCTTTCATCATAACCTTACCTAGTTCACTTTGGTCAATGGGTGAATTAAAGTTTTCTCCTAAAAAGGGATCATCTTCTATCAACTTCGAGAAATTCCTAGTTGGGAATCCATCTTGACCTAATAAACCCGGTTTAAACCCATAATGTTTCTTGTGATCAATCATGAATGGGTGATGTAAGTATGTAAGGTCATGGTTCACTCCTATATTAGCTTCCACTCCACATGGCCTAGAGTCTACTACCTTAATCTTAACATTACCCGGACTACATGGTTTGATGGGTGGATCGGACCTTTTTCAATTCCTAAATTCACATCTAAGGATGGAAGATTAGGTAACGGTTTTGGCTGAGGCTCCGGTTCATCAAAACTAGGAACTTCCATATAACTAAAAGAAAGGTTATGACTACAAGTATTCAAACCTATATCCTCTAGTTGTGTTTGGTCCAAGGGTTCTACCTCTATTGGGGTTCCTATAGTCTCTTCTACTTCTTCTGGGTAAGTCACGGGTGGTGTGTGTGCCTCAAATGATGGTAAGACTTGTGGGGTACTTGGTGGGCTTATGTTACTTACCTCATCATTCCTTGTGTCAAGATCACCTATATCCTCATCATGTGTTTTAGTAGAATCTAACGCTAACATTTTCTCTAGTATCTCAAGTGCTTCTCTAGGCATCTCAACTTCTATATCCGAATCATAAGGATCATCCTCAATATTCTGACTGCTATATTCAAATTGCCCAAAAGATTCATCATGTGTTTCTTGAGATTCATCGTCATCGATCATAAAACTTAGGTCTTTTTGATCAATGTGATCATGCTCGGCTAGATCCTCCATCACATCAAGATCACCTAAGTGTTCACCCTGTATTATGGTAGTGCCTAACCATGACATGCAGCTAGGTGGCTCAACTCTGCCCTCATCCCCAAAAAAACTTGTTTCATGATCCTTGAAATTTGTGGTCAATTGACTTGTATTAATGTTTGTTGGGTTGTCTACTATATAATAATATTGGGCACAATTCTCAATAGCTTCCCATGCTTCTTCAGCACTTAATTTCCTAAGATCCATGCCGGCAAAATAGTAAATGTCCCTTTGGGCATGTCGGTCGACACGATCGTAAAAGATTTGAGTTAGGGACCATAAATCGAAGTTATGATGAGGGACTTTTTGGAGTAAATATTTAAAACGAGTCCATGCATCATAGAGAGGTTCATCTTTATGTTGTTTAAACATCAAGATGTCATATGGAGTGGGTGAATTACGTGGTTGGTAGTATGGTGGATTCGCGTTCTCCATAATGGTGAACGGAAGAGTCAATGGAAATTACGAACAAACACACAAAGAAAAATAGATAGACTAAAGAAAAACCTAGAAAAATAAAATAAAAATCTCACTAGAAAGAAATTTAGTGAGTAGACCTAATAAAATAAAAATTCAACCTAAACAATAACTATTCCCCAGCAGCGGCGCCAAAAACTTTGATGCGTGAGATTGCACCCTCGCAAAAAGGTTTTACTTCTCGAGGGATCTCGAGAAGCTTGCAATCCCCACCAGGCAGTGTACCTGACCGATGTAGTATAGTGTAGTGGCAAGTACCGGGGGATTGATCGTTCTCTAGGGAAATAGTGTCGTTAGGATTGAAAAACTGCTTAATAGGTCTAAGGGTGAGGGAAGATTCTTTTTGTATTTTTATATTTTTATGAAAGCAAGTAAAATCTCGGGTTTGAAGGAGTGGGCAAGAATTAGTTGCTAGTCAACTAACCCAAATAACTACAAATGCAAATAAAATAAAATAACAAGAAAATAAAAGGTTGTGAAACTTATATGGAGAGAAGTGTGTTTACTTAGATTTCCTTACTCCCTAACTATCTTTTACCGGTTGATTAGTGTGTTATAATTGCGTGGATGACGGGTTGCATTCCTTAATACCAGTCGTGGGGGTGTGTACGATCTTCCCCAACTCTATAAGCTCCTACTTCCTCCTATGTCGAGCCGGCTAAGAAGCTCCTAACATGGGATCACTAGAATTCGCTCATGCATTAAATACAACCAAATAACCTTAGTACACCTTGGTTCATGTTTCTTAAGACGTTCAAGCAAGTTACCGTATAGGAGGTAAGCCAGTTTTCTTAAGCCTAACATCGATAAACATTCATCAAAATCACACACCATCCAACCAATAATTAATAGTTAGGTTTCATTAGATCTAAGCAAACACAAAGAAAACCTAGCCTAGCATATTAAACAAAAGACAAGAACAAGATAGAATCAAACAACACATAGACATATTGAATGATTAATTGATAACTTATCTTCAATGTAACATGGAAGATCTCAAGGTGAAAAACCTTGAAAAAGCTGCTAAAATTCGTCTTAGGTTTCTTTCCACAAAGTTGCACACTAATGACTAAAAATTGTGAAAATATATATAGAAAAACAGATCTGACGGGCTGTCACGTTGGTAGCTTGGTTCTGGTTTTCTTCCACTTTTATGCTCCAAAAATGTCCCCAAAATTGTCTTCACTTCTTTCCAGATTTCTTCACCAAAGTACCTAAAATGACAAAAGGAACGATTTAGGGCAATATTTGATCAAATAAATACGATTTAGGGCTTAAATGACCCCCGAAAAGCGGTACACTTTTCGTCTCATCAACGAGTGTCGTTGGGACCACTACATAACTCACACGAAGAAGTGATTTTATTCACTTGGCTTGAAGGTTTAGGAGCTTCGTAGGATTTCATGAGAAACTTGACTTGGTGCTCAAGTTCCATGATCCTACGGTCGGGAGTGCTTGAATTGTTCGAAGGCAAAGATATTGCCTTGACTGTTTTGTTCAAATCACGGGGATCATTCCAACTTTCGTTGTCATAGAGAGCAAGATCTTCTATGAGTTCCCATGATTCTTCTGCACTATGATCACGTAGCTTACCACCGGCCACTTGGTCAATGGTTTGCCTCGTGGGGATATTGATATGGTCATAGAAAATTTTTACTTGAAGCCAAAGATCTATGCCATGGTGAGGGACTTTTTGTAGCAAGTCCTTGAATCGAGTCCATGCCTCGTAGAGGGTTTCGCCTTGACATTGTTGGAACATCAAGATATCATTCCTTAGCTTGGTAGTTCTTCCCGGCGGGAAAAACTGAGCAAGGAAACGAGTGGTGAGATCATCCCAAGAGGTGATGGATCCTGCGGGAAGACGCTCAAGCCATTGACTAGCTTGGTCCCACAGAGAGAATTGGAAGAGACGCAATCGGGTCGTCTCTCGAGTATCAACATCAAGGTCTATGGAATCTATGATTTTGAGGAAATCCTTGAGATGTTGATTAGGATCTTCGGAACGAAGTCCATGGAATGCGCATCCGCTTTGCACCAACCGGATGGTGTCGGATCGCAAGGGAGTTACATTGGCTCCTTGGGTGAGCTCAATGGTTTTTCGATAGCCTTGGTGGCTAGGACGGGAGTACTCTCCTAAAGTGCGTGCTCTAGAAAGTGGGTGTTGTTGCGGTGGGTTGTTGGGACTTGGGATCAAGGATATTACCACCTTCCATGATGGCGGATGGTAATGGTTACGAACAAAAACACGAAGAAATAAGATAGACTAAAGAAGACCTATAAAAATGAAAATAAAAATCTTACTAGAAAGGAGTCTAGTAAGTAGACCTAATGAAAAAGAATTTCAACCTAAACAATAACTATTCCCCGGGCAGCGGCGCCAAAAACTTGATGCGTGTTTTGCAACCTTGCAAAAGATTTTACCTCTCGAGGGATCTCGAGAAGCTTGCAATCCCCACCAGGCAGTGTACCTGACCGTTGTAGTATAGTGTAGTGGCAAGTACCGGGGGATTGATCGTTCTACTTAGTAAATAGTGTTCGTTAGGATTGAAACTAATTCTAACTAGGTCTAGAGATGACGGATGATTCTTTTTGTATTTTTATATTTTTTTAGAAAGCAAATTAAAATCTCGGGTTTTGGAGGAGAGGGCGGAATTAGTTGCTAGTCAACTAACCCAAAATTACTACAAATGCAAATAAAAATAAAATAAACGAAAATACAATTGGTGGAAACCTTATATGGAGAGAAATGTGTTTACTTTGGTTTCACTACTCCCTAGCTATCTTTTATTAGTTGATTATTTGTTACAATTGCGTGGATGACGGGTTATATTCCTTAATACCATTCGTAGGGCTGCGCACGATCTTCCCTAACTCTATAAGCTTCTACCTCAATCCTATGTCGAGCCGACTACTAGCTCCTAACATGGTATCCCTGATAGTCACTTATGCATTAAATATAACCAAATAATCGTAGTGCACATCCGATTCATGTTTCTTAAGACGTTCAAGCATGTTACCAATTGGAAGTCTGCCAGTTTTCTTAAGCCTAACATCGATATCATTCATCCATTACAACTAATAACAAACAATCAACCAATAATCAATAACTAGGTTTCGCTACATCTAAGCAAACACAAGAAAAACCTAGCCTATCATGTTAATGTAAAGACAAGCATACGATATAATCAAACAACACATATACATATTGAATGATTGTTGGAAAACTTATCTTTAATTAAGCATAGATGAAACAAGGGTGAAAAACCCTTGAAAAACAATGAAAATTCGTGCTAGGGTTTAACCCTAATCTCTCCCAAAAGTTGCACACAAATGAATGAAATTTAGGTTTGTATTTATAGATTTTACACTCTGACGGCGTCACGTTATGCTTGTGACGCCGTCAACTCGCCGCCAAGATAACAATCGTATTGACTAGATCCAGATCTGACGCCGTCACTCTCTATACTCTCTGGGCCGTCTCTCTTTGTCTTTATTAGTGACGGCCTTGGCGACCCTAAAGGGTGATGCCGTTACAATTCCTTTGAAAAACATTCTGGCGCGTCACGTGTAATTGTCATATCCACCTCTTTTGCCAAGCCATGACGCCGTCACATGTAACGCTTGACGCCGTCAGGTACTGTTTCCCACTTGATTTTGGAGACTTTGTCTTTTTCTTCACTTTTTGCTCCAAAAACGTCCAAAATGCTTCCTTTTCAGATTTTCACTCCAAAGTACCTAAAATGACAAAAGGAACGATTTAGGGCAATATTTGATCAAATAATCGCGACTTAGGGCTTAAATGACCCCCTAAAAGCGGTACACTTTTCGTCTCATCAGGTTCTAAGACTTATCTCGTGGAACTGAATCATGAACATTGAGTGGTTTACTCAAATATAATGGCCGATTGTTCCCACGTTCTTTCGTTTGAGACATTCATGCTGATAATGTGTGATAAATATAAAAACAAGAGTAAGAGAAGAGGAAGAGAAACCAATTGGGCTAGCTCAGTTGGCCACCAAGGGTGATATTGGGGAGGTTGTTACCACATGCGAGAGGTCTCAGGTTCGAGTCTCTCCGTGGGGGTTTTCCTTCAAGGTGGAATATGTGGGGTTCTGCCCCATAGATGCGTCGATTCGAGGCTGGCAGGGAATACCTTCTGGGTATGTACTGTGGAATCGAATCACTCATTATTTTTGAGGTTGGCAGGGACTACCTTTTGGGTAAGTACTGTAGAATCGAATAACTAACTTAGCATTGTACTAACTCGCCGCTTAAAAAAAATAGAGAAGCGGAAGAGAGAATTTTATTGAGTCATCATTCTCAAGAGGTTACATTAGAGGCTTCGGTACCATAACGCAAATCGTGCGTTATGGTCTATGTAGAAACTAGAAGGGGGGTTGAATAGTTTCACCGTTTCTTAATGCTTGTAAAAATATTTCTCCGCTTTTAGGTCGGTTAAGTTTCTTTTACAAACTTGTTGAATTTTACTAGTTATGTGATATCTCTTAAGCTAACAATGAATGTAACCATGCAATTAAAGTAAAGAGTAAAAGAAAGAACGCAACCAAAGAGACGCCGAGATTTATAGTGGTTCGGCACGAAGCTCACTCTTCGTCCTACTCCACTCCCCGAGTACCACACTCGAGAGTTATCAATCACTATATCAACACACTACTTCAGGCGGAGCAATCCGTACACAAGCTTACACCAAGTATACCGACACTAAGCGGAATGTCAAGTTCTAATCGTAGCTAGAACCAATCTACTCCAAGGCCCACGTGGCCACACGAATAAGCGCACTTGTCCTACTTGGATCTACACACAATCCAAGCCTTCACACAAACGAGCACTTGAATCCTTCCCGATTCAAGCCTTCACACTAATGACCACTTGAATCCTTTCCTGATTCAAGTCTTCACACATACGACCACTTGAATCCTTCCCGATTCAAGTCTTCACACACCGACTTCACTAAGTCCTAAATTACACACTAGAACTTCACTATGTTCTAGTCTTCACCTCACACCATACATCAAATACAAGACCTATTATGGTTACAACACTTCTTGGATCTTCACCTTCGTCTAAGTTCACTCTAACACATCCATCCTCAACTCACACACAAGTCGGAAATATTTACAATATTTACAAAGAGAAAATAGGAGGAAGAATACAATCGTAACATGTGTGGACTCTTACAACATCTCGATTCTTCACTACTTCGAGAGTTCTTCTCTTGCACTTTGATATAGAGGAAGAGGAAATCACTTATAAACATATACCGACATGTTATAGTGATCAAAGAAGAGAGAAAGAAAGAACAGACTGTTTTGTGCTAAGAGGGATTCTTTTTCTGAGAAAGAACAATTCAGTATTTATACACGCTAGGAGAGGAGGTGACAGTCCTTTAAATATGTGACGATACTTTATCACTAAGGGACCGTCAGTCCATTTAAAGGATCGTCCCGACAGACGCTCATCTTTTTGTCATGACGTGGTGAAAGTTTATTTGGTGAAAACTTATCTGTTTTAAAGGGAAATACAGATCTTATAACATTTGAATTTGAATTTATTTTCTTAATTAAACATTTCTTTAAAAACACAAAAATACATTTTGTGAAAAATGTTTTGTCATACATAAAAATGTAAGTTTTGAAGAAAATAAAATCTTTGATCACTTTACCAATGTCGGTATGAAGTTTGTTCATACCTGAAGTGATGTTGTAGTAGATACGTGGAAGAAACAAGTTTCCTCGATTAAAAACTCATGAACCATAACTTTACGTAACATGTTTTTATATTTTGTGATTATCAAAACGTATGAAGACCGAATAATGCAAATAACGTTTTTGACATTATTTGTATTAACAATCTCCCCCTTTTTGATGATTACAAAATATAAACTCATTTTAGGTAAAATTATAAGTTGATAAATTTTTAATGAGTTTCCGTTTACTTCTCCCTTTTTTGTAGAATCAAAATATAAACTCATTTTAGGTAAAATAAAGCCAACTTAGGACAAGTAGATACAAGAATAACAAAGGGAACACCATAAATAGTCACATAATAAACAATTTTCAGAACAATAGTACAACACTACGCAACCAGTAGGTTGTACATATTAACTAACAAATGTATGAATTTTTAACGTCGATTTAAGACAGTAAAACTAGTAATAAGTAATAAGTTTAATACACATTGATGTATAAGCAAACATCATAGGCTAACCGGAAACAAGGGCACCCACATATGAAAGTTTATTGTAATTAATTAGTGGAAAATTAAAGTTCAAAATTTTTTCAAAAGAATTTACAAGTTTGTACGTACTGCCAATGTATTCAAATCTTCGCAATTACAATCGCTAGTAGTGAAAACAGTTGCCCGAGTAGTTTGAACCTGATCGGGAGTACAGACTACCTTCGCCGTGTCTTAATCACAAGCAAGATTATGCTAATAGTCTGAGGCCCGATATCTTAGCACAACTCTACCGGGTTAAGTAAACCGACCATCTATGGTTCAAGCTCTCCCAGAATCACCCCTTGATCCGTTTGGCCTAGTTGTTTCCCATAGAATAGTCGGTTACCACTAATTTCATACAATACATAGATAGATCGCCATCGCAAAGACAAATACAAAGGTTTCCAAGGCCCGCACTTGAAAATTGTTTTGTAAAATTTTGTAAAGTTTAATTTTCCAATACAACATTTGTCAAACTTAGGATGATTAACCAAAACTAGTTTATCATTTATGTAATGTAATATGTGTATGAATGTAACTTAAAACATCCTCGCGAATGAGTAACATGACTCATCTTGAGTACGATAATGAAGGAGTGTGGCATGTCATGAACAATACACACTATATCATTATCGCAATCAAGACGTCTCAATTAGAAGGGCAGATCTATCTAACGTTGTAGATGGGTTCCATTTCTTTGTTTTTTGGACACCGTCTAATACCGTTCGTATGCTTGATCTTGATCACAAGCTTTGGCACTTTAAAGAATGTATCTTGATTTTCGGGACAAAAGTCTTAATGAAGCTACATTGTTCACAGAGCCAAAACTTGTGATCAAGATCAAGCACACACACGGTAATAGACGGTCTCCAAAATAAGAAATGAAACCCATCTACAACGTTAGATACATCGGCCCTTATAATTAAGGGTCTTTTTTTTTTTCTTTTTTTTTTTTTTTTTTTTTTTTTTTGCTATAACACATTTGGCACACTTAGCAGATTAACAACAACGAGGAAAATATACAAGTCCTAACAACAGCCATCAAACTTGTCTAGCTTAGGCAAACTTAGGCATCTAACAATTTATCAAATAACAAGTTTAACATACAATTTTCAGGTTGTAATTAACGAAAGCTAAACCTAAAAAAACGTACACAAACAATTACATACTCAGATAAACCAAAAACCAATTAATTAATCCTCGAACAAATAAACTAACAATGACGTTAACATAAAAACAAAACCAATACAACAAACCCTAACCCTAAATTAACAACGACAATAACATACAAACAAAACCGATACAACAAACCCTACATTGAAAACAAAATTACTTACCCTAGCGCACACCATTTTTTTACCGTTAAATCGAATCCAATTAATTTGTCGTAACGCTAAATCGAAAAAAAACGTTGTTATTGGTTGCTTGAGCTCTGTGTGTGTCTAATTGCTACAGTTAGCGTTTGGATCTGTTGTTAATCGATGGCGGAGAAATTTGAGTAAGAGAGAAGAGAGAGAGAGAGAGAGAGAGAGAGAGTGAGAAATTGAAAGAGTAACGTTATCTAAATAAATGTGAGTGATAGAGAGAGTAGATCTGTATAAGTGTGAGTGAGAGAGAAAGACAGAGAGTAATTAGATTGGAATGTGTATAAATGTTAGGGATAGATTTGTATGTGTATAAATGTATTTGTATTAAAAGTATAAAAAGTATTTAGTATTTAAAGTGTATTCCCCTAAATAAATGTATATACAAGTTTTGCACAAGTTCTAACACAATAAAATAATTTAAAAGTGTACTCAGTCGCTCAAGAATAAAGAATAGTGGGACCCAGTCGCCCAAGTAATATGTACTATTTATTACTCGTAATATAAGAAAACTATACTTTTGGACTAAAAAACAAAAATGACCAGTCGCCCAAAAATTGTGGACCCAGTCGCCCAAGAACGTACCTATCATAAGTGGTACAATGTAAGTACAAACATAGGGACACTTGGAAGATTTGTGTGATATCCGCCCAATAATTTAGGGCGACCATCTCCCGTAGGGTATTTGAAGAAAAAAATCCATTTTGAGGCACTAGGGGTTACCAAGTTGTACTTGGTGGGGCAGAATTACCCCTTATTATTATTTACTTTGTATAATTTGGGGACCAAGGGATTATTAAAGAACACTTTGACTAGAATGGCAAAAAAATCCGTACCCGATAGAGACCCGATCCCCAAACCCGATTTGACTGGGGAATGCCCGAGTTGACCGGGGATGGGAACGGGGATGGGGAATCCCCTAAAATATTAAACCGGGGATGGGGCGGGGATGGGGATAACATAAATCCTCGAAACCGGCCCCGACCCCGATCTTTCAAGTGTATAATTATTTAAAATTTATATGTTTTATCCATACTCGGTTAGCTTGTATATGTACATGTACATACGTTTATGAGTATCGACATGTAGGTTTATATGCATATATGATATTTATAGGATCAAACACATTTATATTTAAAAGTATAAGTACCAGTTACATATTTGTAGGATATAACCATCTTGATTGTGTGGATGATTCGGGTGGTCTTGGGTTATGGAAGATGAGATCCATGGTGGAAGAGTTAGAGAGAAGTTAGATAGAAATGGGAAAACTTGTAAGATTAGATTG